>JANAVB010039420.1:1219354-1573523 GCA_029216955.1 Iris pallida
ACTGAAGAAGAGAATTTATACCCAATATGGAGTTGGGGGGACTAGGGCTTGGTTCTTCCATTCTTCTTCATCTTCTTCTCCAATTTCTTCTTTCTTTCTTTCTTTTTTTTCTTAGAAGAAAAGGGGGTTTGGGTTTAGGTTTAATGGTGGTGTGGGAAGTGGTGATGGAGGATGGAGATGGAGATGATGGCGGTGAAGGTGGAAGTGGTGGTGGTCGACGGCAGGCGGGCGGCGGCGCAGGCGGGCGGCGCCGGCGGCCGGTCGACGACGGTTGCCGCAGCAGCAGCAGCAGCTAGCAACAGCGGTAGCAGTAATAGGAGTAGTAGAGGGAGGAGGAGAAGAGGAAGAGTGAAGGAGAGAGAGAGATGGAGAGGAATAGGGAAAGGAGAGTGAGAGAGGGAGAGATATAGAGAGAGGGAGAGAGAGAAATTTCGAGAGAGGGAGAGAGGGTTCGGGAGTAAGAGGGCTGCCCCTCTCTCTCTTTCTCTATTATAATTACTTTTCTCTTTCTTTTCTTTTCTTTTTTTTCAAAAAGAAAATATCTAAAGATAAGAATGAAAAATATTATTATTATTATTATTATATCAATTATTGTTTATATCAAAAAAAATTTGAGCAAAATATTTAATATAATAAAATATTAATACATCAATTATTGAAAAGCAGCTATGACAAAATGCCTTTCTCCATGGGGACCTGCAAGAAGAAGTATACATGGAACCCCCGCCAGGGTACTATACGACAGAATCAGACGGAGGGACGTCGCATGGTAAAGTGTGTAAACTAAAGAAGTCACTATACGGACTCAAGCAATCTCCTCGAGCCTGGTTTGACAGATTCAGAAAGGCTGTTACAGGCATGGGGTACCATCAAACAAATGCAGATCATACGGTCTTTCTCCAGCATACAAGAGGCCACATTACTATACTTGCTGTATATGTGGATGATATAATAATCACTGGTGATGACGAAGTCGAGATTACTAAGCTGAAGTCAAAACTCGCGAAGGAGTTTGAGGTGAAGGATTTATGAGCGAGGAGGTATTTTCTGGTTATCGAGGTGTGTGACGGCGAACAGGGAATTGTTCTCTCACAGAAAAAATACGCACTAGATCTGCTAAAGGAGACAGGGATGCTAGGATACAAAGCAGCAGTAACTCCAATTGACCAGAAGTGCAAGCTGGGAGCAGAAGCAGGAGAGCCTGTTGATCGTGAAAGGTATCAAAAACTTGTAGGAAGATTAATTTATCTGGGACACACTCGTCCGGATATCTCATTTGCGGTGAGTGTAGTGAGCCGCTACATGCATGATCCAAGAACGGGTCATATGGAAGCAGTGTTTCAGATCTTGAGATATCTGAAAGGAACGTCGAAAAAAGGACTATGGTTCAAGAAGAATGGACATATAGAAGTTGAGGGATACTGCGATGCAGACTGGGCAAGCTGCATAGACGACAGAAGGTCTACCACGGGGTACTGTGTTTTTGTAGGAGGAAACCTAGTCGCAGGGAGAAGCAAGAAACAGCCAGTGGTAGCACGGTCGACAGCTGAAGCAGAATACAGGGCAATAGCTCTGGGAGTGTCGGAGTTGCTATGGGTAAGAGCACTGCTGACAGAGTTGAAGCTGGACAAGGGAGCACCATTACGTCTTCTGAGCGATAGTCAAGCTGCAATAAGTATAACAATCCAGTTCAGCACGACAGAACGAAGCACATCGAAATCGATCGATTCTTCATCAAGGAGAAGCTGGAACAAGGGATACTGAAAATTGACCACGTTCGCTCAGAAGAACAAGTTGCAGACTGTCTGACCACGTTCATTGAGTCTGTCAAAGCTATGTAACAAGATGGGGATGATTAATATCTATCGTCCATCTTGAGGGGGAGTGTTGAGAACTAATAAGGGACTTTAGTCCCACATCGGAAGTTGTATTGTGAAGAGGAGGTGTACTCTCTATAAGTAGTGGCAGGAGCCCATCAATAAAATCATCTGAGAAATTTCACTCATTTCAACTGTTTTTCTCATGGCGGATGCTTTTTGCGAGAAGGATGCCGCAAACCTGGGTTTTGGTTTTGTGAAGACTGATGCGAACTAGGGGTGAGCGTTCGGTTTATTCAGTTTCAACCGAATCGAAATAGTCAAAATCGAAATTCTAAATATCCAAAACCGAATAAACCGAAATTTTAATAATTCAAAATCGAATCGAAATTAGCCAAAATCAAAATCGATCCAAAATTAGCCAAAATCGTAACTGAACCGAACCGAGTAATAATTTGGTTTGTTCGATTGGACTATTTCTATTGTATAATAGATAGGATCCAAAATTGAAATCGTGGATAAATGATATTAAAAATTATAATTTTTATAGACACATTTGTTGTATTTGCGTCCAAAGTTGATCTACTTGTTAAATTAGCAAAGTTTGGCTTCAAAATACATAAATAGAATTATTGCTTTCAAAATATACATGATATATGCAAATTGAGTAATTACATAATTACACAAGTCTTACTCGATTTTGAACTAGAAATCCAAAACCGAAACATTTTCAAATCGAACGGTTCGGTTCGATTCGTTTTTTGGTCCAAAACCGCATGCTCACCCCTGCTTAGCATCATCTTGAACTTCCATACCTTGTCGCCGGACAGGTTTAACAGTTGGTGAATTAAGTGATAAAGTATGCCGCAGCGTTGTCACAGACTTAGTATTTTAGGCTACATTTTGTCGCATGCGGCGCATTATCTTCCTTATCGAAAACTCATGCATGCCTTCCCGAACACGCTTAGCTAGAATGCTAAGAAAATTAAGAAGAGTGAAGAGTGGAGCAAATTAGAGTCGTAAATGATTCTTCTATTACTTGGAGAATGCTTACAAGTTTTGATGGTGACATCTCCCTTACTCTAGGACTTACATGAAAACATGAGGATCTTTAGAAAGGTCTCGAGTCTTCTGAAAGATTATGGGGCCTTCTGAAAAATTCTAACATTTAGACCATTCTGGAAGCTTCTTACAATTTTTTGGGAGTTGGGTCTGAAATTAGAAATCAGGTTTTACAGGTTATTTTTGAGTAATTTTTCCACTCATGCCCTTCAATCCTTCCGAAATTTCTAGGAGCAAGAGGAAATGGAATAAATTCAAACTCTCAACCACACAAGTCAGCGAAACCTAGTTTTGCACAGCGGAATAAACACAAACCAATATGAATACAACATTGTTTCAAAAAAAAAAAAAATGAATACAACACAACTGTAACATATATATAAAAAAAAAAAAAAAAAACTGGAAGCCCCACTGATTTTAGACAAAATGTGACAAAACATAAGAAATTATCAAACAGGATTACACATGTAAACATTACATGTATATGTATAGGTAACATCTGCTGATATACTCCAAAAACCTAATTCTTACCAGTCAAGAACAATAAAATTTGTATACTTAAACATAAGATACTGAACTATGGTTTAAATAAAAACTAAAAGCATACAAGATTTAACAAAATCATGGCCAAAACAGAAGATACTCTAGTAGATAGGAGGAACATTCATTGAAAGTAAGCATAGAGTTCACATCATAACACCATATATGGCAATGGCAGAAGGCTAAGTGGCCTCTGCAAAAACAAACTTAAAAGATCCAACAACACATCACACATTAAGAGACGTCAACACTGTAGGGATTCAATAAAAACACCATCACAACAGATGTAATACGAAAACCAGGCAGCTCCTAGTACTCCTCGCCCTCGTCACCCTCCTCGCCCTCAGCAGACTCGGCACCGACCTCCTCGTAATCCTTTTCGAGAGCCGCAAGATCCTCCCGAGCCTCGGAGAACTCCCCTTCCTCCATACCCTCACCAACATACCAGTGGACAAAGGCCCGCTTGGCATACATGAGATCAAACTTGTGGTCGATGCGGGAGAAAACCTCAGCAACGCTGGTGGAGTTGGAGATCATACACACAGCCCTCTGCACCTTGGCGAGATCACCACCAGGGACCACAGTTGGTGGCTGGTAGTTGATACCACACTTGAATCCTGTAGGGCACCAGTCGACAAACTGGATCGTGCGCTTGGTCTTGATGGTGGCAACTGCGGCGTTCACGTCCTTGGGCACAACATCACCACGATACATCAGGCAGCAAGCCATGTACTTGCCGTGGCGAGGATCGCACTTGGCCATCATAGAAGAGGGCTCAAAGGCGCTGTTAGTGATCTCGGCAACAGATAGTTGCTCATGGTAGGCCTTCTCTGCAGAGATGACGGGGGCGTAGGAGGAAAGCATGAAGTGGATTCTCGGGTATGGGACCAAGTTGGTCTGGAACTCGGTAACATCCACATTCAAGGCACCGTCGAACCTGAGGGAGGCAGTCAGTGATGAAATGACCTGCATCAAAAAGACCATGGTTGATCAGTACTCAATTCTCAAAGCATAAGACTCCAAATGGCAGTGTTAAATATGGTGGAAACAGTTTCAAACCTGAGACACAAGACGGTTGAGGTTGGTATAGGTCGGGCGCTCAATGTCCAGAGAACGCCTGCAAATATCATAGATGGCCTCGTTGTCAAGGAGAACAGCAACATCGGTGTGCTCCAGGAGGGAGTGGGTGGAGAGGACACTGTTGTAGGGCTCCACAACAGAGGTGGACACCTGGGGTGACGGGTACACTGTAAAGCCGAGCTTAGACTTCTTGCCATAGTCCACAGAGAGCCGCTCGAGGAGGAGCGAGCCAAGGCCGGAGCCAGTGCCACCACCAACAGCATTGAACACGAGGAAGCCTTGGAGGCCAGTGCAGTTGTCAGCAAGCTTCCTGATGCGATCTAGGCAGAGGTCGACAATCTCTTTGCCAATGGTGTAGTGGCCACGGGCAAAGTTGTTGGCAGCATCCTCCTTGCCGCTAATGAGCTGCTCTGGGTGGAAGAGCTGGCGGTAGGTGCCGGTCCTCACCTCATCAATCACAGTAGGCTCAAGATCAACGAAGACTGCACGGGGGACGTGCTTTCCTGCACCAGTCTCGCTGAAGAAGGTGTTGAAAGCATCATCACCTCCGCCAACTGTCTTGTCGCTGGGCATTTGGCCATCAGGCTGAAACAGAGAGGTGATGTTACAATTAACCAGTGAATATTCCCACATCTAATGCCAACTCTGTGAAGTAAATCAGAAATTGATCTTTGAAGCAAAGAATTGAATTGAATTATACTGTCCAATCCAATTAACAAACAACCAAAGTACTACTGAGACTGATCTAATATCCTTCAACATTATAATATATACAAAAAACAACTATTTTTAATCACAAACACATCAATGAGTAGCTCTAAGAAAAACAAAACTAGCATACATTAAGTCAATTTAGCCCTAACATTTGCAGATCCAAACCAATTTTCACATGATTATAAATGTAAGATTATAACGCCAATTAAGTAAATACATCCTTCCCAATCATTTGCAAATCTAAATAATATCTTGATGAACGGAAAATGTAAGGTCACAATGCCAGATTTAAATTTAAAGTTTTCTTGAAGTTGCAAGAGTAAATTATCAAAGTGAATAAAAAAAACTCAATCAGAAAAGTAAAAGTAATTTCTTAACACGTGCATATAATCTCTTCAAAGTATGTAGATCTATAGATATTAAGCCAAGTAAGAAGTCATAGATCCATCACATAATCATTTTTATCCATATACACACACTGATCAGCTCCAACGGAGACATCAAATGGCATAACTGCCATTTTGATGCCTCAAACCCCAAATTTAACAATCCAATGTAGGCTTCAAATTTGGTTCCCCAACCTCCTGGATGCACTATTGGTTCCAGAGAGATTTTCGTTCTTCGACCTCTCTCCAACTGTCATTTTGACGTCTCAAACCCCAAATTCACCACTCCAATGGAGACATCAAATATGGTTACTCATTTGATTACATGGGTTGATGTAGCATTAATCAAATGGGTGTTATGATGTTTTGGGTTGGAGATGCTTTTAATCAAAATAGCCCCCATTTCCCCAGGATCAACTAATTCCTAAATAATAAAACATGAATGTAGGAGTTATTCATGAAATAATCTCAGGATTTAACATGCAGCCCATGTTTTAATCCTAGATTTATAAGCATTCCATCTGCAAATTAACTAAAGAGGAAATATCAAGAAATAATCAGTGTAATATGTTAGTTAACACCTAGATCTACTACGTGTAGCCCAGTGAAAACAAATAATTTATATGATCTACAGATAATTTTTTAACACGAGATCCACAAAGAATATATTTTAAAAAAAACTAAAATTCCAACAAAAAGAAATAAATTTCTGACAGATCTACTGTCAAATCGAGAAATAATCGCGTGATCTAGCGTTTACTTCTTCTAACCCAGGATCAGCGTGGATTTGATCAAAACAACTACAAATTTCCCCCAAACCCCAATTCTAGCCATAGATCTACAATCAAATCAAGAAATAACTGCAAGATCTAGCATTTAATCCTAGAATTACAATAAATTAAATTGGTCTGACTTCCTCAAAATTACAAACTACAAGATCTAACATATGTTCCGTCTTCTAACCCTAGAGCAGCATGCATTACATAAAAATAACTACATACTTCCCCAAACACCAATTTTAGCCACAGATCTACAATCAAACCAAGAAAAGAAAAAAAAAAAAGAAAAAAAAAAAAAAAAGCAAGGCCTAGCACAACAAATTGATCAGAACAGCTAATTTTTTCATCAAAAACGCTAATTTTCGCCACAGATCTATAGAAAATCAAGGAAAAAAAATCACCAAACTCGGAAAAGAGAGGGGGAGAGAAATATACCTGGATCCCGTGCTCGAGGCAGTAGAGCTCCCAGCAGGCGTTTCCGACCTGGATGCCGGCCTGGCCGATGTGGATCGAGATGCACTCCCTCATTTTTCGATGGAGAACGGAGTCGAAAACCCTAAAGGAGGAAGAAGAAAGCTGAGAATTTTTTTTTGGAGGTGGGCGTGTATGAAGACGCCTTCCGATGAACTCTCCCTCACTCTCCTCCTCGCTACTGTTTATATAGTGAGGAAAAAGAAAATTTCTAGGGTTTGCTATTCTTAACCGTGGTTAGTTTTTTTTTTTGTGACCGTGGTTAACTTTAGTATGTTTGAAAATTTAAACGGACGGCCGAGCGCAGTTCTTTCTTTCTATTCTGCCGCCGTCCGTTGTGGGGTTTTTTGAAATTTGGAAGGGGGGCCTTGATTTGTGTAGAATTACGGATGGTGCCCTTGGTGGTGGTCGTTGGCGTGTGCTTGTCGTGAAGTTTGGTGCGATTTTGCTGCACCGGTTGGTGCGATTCTGTCTTGCAGCTGCTAATCGTCTGTTGAAGGATCCTAATCCAGTGAATAGTGATGTATGGGTCAGTCAGTGGTAAGGTTATTCTATGTTGGTTAGAGAATTACTGAAAGAACGATGCTATGTTTTCCGTAGGTTTAGAATACAATTCTGGTCCGCAAGTCACGTGTCATCCTTTAATCGGATGAGAGGGGAGGGGGCACAGGAGGGCACAGAAGGCAACAAGGGAGCCTATAGGGTGGTGACACGCGGTGTGTGGCACGCGCACGGTCACACCCACGAGCCATTTATCATTTTTTTTATTGGAAACAAATTATTGTGCGGAGCGGTTAGACACTTATACACTATGGCCAACTTTGGTTTGTGGAAAGAAAATGAAGAAAAAAAAAATCCTTTGTTCTTTCTATTGACAAAAACCAAAGAACCTATAAAAATAAAAGTCGGCCTTTGCAAAGGGCTAGGTATATAATCAAAATATATCTTTTGAGAAGAGATACTCTAGTCCTAAATTTCTATAATAAATAAGTTAATTGAATTCTTGGGATGGATAGAGAAATCATTTCTTCCTTCTTCTTTTTTCTTTGGGAACTATATTTTTTTTTGGGCTCATTTTTTTTGGCATCCACACTAAGGCCACGTTTGGTTCACGGATTTAAGGAACCAAGAAAGGAAAGTTGTTCCTTTCCTTTGTTTGGTAGCCACAAACTTGGGAATCAATTTCCTGACAAGGGGAAAAATTGGTGGAAATATGTTCCACTCAAGACCCATGGGATTGATTTTCCCTCCTCCTTTCCCAATATTTATTACAAAAGTTATGACAAAAGTAACCATGTGTCATTACTTATTTTACCATTAATGTTATTTTTTATAATGTTATTTTTATTTTAAAAGGTAAGGATATTATTGGAACATTGTTATATTTTGCTTTCCTTTCCTAGTTAGTTTCCTTGTTTTACCAAACAACAGAAAGAAAATGTGACAGGAATCCTACTTTTCCATTCCCATGGAAAATACAAGGGAATTCATTTCCTTTCCGTGAACCAAACGAGGCCTAAGGGCTCGTTTGGATCAAGTTTTTGGATTCCTAGGAATAGATTTCCAATTCCTTTCCCATGGGAAAGGAATACAACATTTTCATACCCATGTTTGGTTAGGTTGGGAATAGGTAGTTCAAAATTTAAAAAAAAAAATATTTTCATGTTTGGTTCACATATCTTAATTTATTTAGTTTTACTTTAATACCATTTCACTAATTTCATGATGATTCACATGTTTGGGATAGGAGTTGGAAATTTGAAAATAAAGAGAAGGTATAACCGTCCAAACAAAATAGTCAAACATCATTCCTAGGAAAGCAAATCTATTCCCAGGGTGACTTGGGAATAGCTTTCCCACATCCATGGAAATAGCTTTCCCACATAACCCCCTCTTATTCCCTCCTCATTCCCAATCCTAAGCATACCAAACATGGGTAAGGAATTCAAATCCCATTCCCAAGCCTCAAAAACTTGAACCAAACGCCCCCTAAATGAATAACTTTTCTTTCACAATGTTCCACCTAAGGATCCATTTGAATTATACTAACTAGCATATATGCACGTGTCTTGCACGTATTTTAACATTTCTTAATTAGTTTAGGAAGACTCTTTAGGAAGACCAAAGGATAGTCTTCCTAATTACTAAGTTGTCCTTATTAAAATTAATGAACTATTTTTAATTAATATAAGTATGTAAGAGTATTTTCAGAATTCAAAAGTTTCACCATCTAAGTTTTCCTATTATATAGTAGAATAGATGTAGTAGAATAGATATATATCCAATATTCTATTCGGTGATAAATACGACTGGACATTAGTTCAAACTTAATGAGAGTGTGAATAAATTGTTGGTGCTTTATTTACATGGAGAGAGCTTGCTCTCAACATGCCTTGTAAAATTTTAGTCCCACATTGGAAAAACACCATGAGTTATCTCAACATATATACTTGGGTGTGTTGTTGAGAGATGCACATGGGGTGGTGACCCTAAGGAGGGAACCATGTGGGTGATTTTACTAGGAGGTAAGAATAAGGCTCCAAGGATTAAGCATTAATGCTTTTGTCATTCTCTTGGATTAATTCCACTTGGAGCTAAGCCCCAAAGGGGCTTAGCGACTCGGACTCGGGCTCGGGCTCGGGCTCATGGGCTCATGAGGCGTAATGTGGCGTTTTGTTGGCGCACTTTGCACTTAGCACGTCAGCAGTCATGCGGTCTTTATGCGGGTCTTATGCGGGTCTTATGCGGTCTTATGCGGCATGCGGCTCATGCGGCTCACGCGGTCCATGCGGCCAGGCTGCTGCTGCTGCTACTGCTGCCGCATGGAGGGCTACGCTGACTGTGCAGATTTCAAATCGGTTATGGAAAGGGTGAATCAATGCGATTAATTCAGATCCTATCTTTGTGGGATTTGACATAATTTCGTGGTCTTATGCGGCATGCGGCTCATGCGGCTCACGCGGTCCATGCGGCCAGGCTGCTGCTGCTGCTACTGCTGCCGCATGGAGGGCTACGCTGACTGTGCAGATTTCAAATCGGTTATGGAAAGGGTGAATCAATGCGATTAATTCAGATCCTATCTTTGTGGGATTTGACATAATTTCGTTACTATATTTGTGGGATTTGAATTAATTCAGTTCCTATCTTTGTGGGATTAGAATTAATTCGTTGCTATCTTTTTGTGATTTGATTCAATCTTTCCATAACTGAAGAGGCGGCTAGGTTTCCACCCTCTCTCTATAAATACTCTCTTCTGGCCTCCTTTGTGACTACTACGAAAAATACAAGTCAGAAAAGAGAGAAAGAGAGGGAGTTGCTGCCGCCATTGCAAGTCCATCCGAGGAGTCAGAACAGAGGTGACATCGAGCGTTCCACAAGTTCTTCAAACTTGCTGGTTCCTGGAAGCAGATCATGTGGGGCGAATCTTGCTTTGAGCAACGGTGTTTTGGCACCCCAGCATTGTTCTTCTTCTCATCTCTCTAGATTATTGTAACTTGTTCTGTCCCAATTGTAACACGTTTGCAAGGAAGAACAAGAGAGAACAAGAGATCTTCTCTTTGCTATTTTTCTCCTTCATATTGTAATTTGGCTTTTTAGTTTTATTCGTAGATCTTGAGTTTGATCATCACAAAGTTTTGTGTGACATCTCAGATCTCGATTGCATTAGTTTTCATCTTCGATCAAGCCCCCGGGACTAACAATCTCAAAGCAAGATCCGTATAGATGGAAAACATTAATGCTTCGCTCCTCCAATCGGACTTCTGCAAGTTGGAAAAGTTCGATGGAGAGCACTATCAAGTCTGGAAGAGAAAGGTGTACCTAACTCTTCAACTGAAAGACGTTGATCATGTTCTGTTGGAGGAAGAACCCTCTGTTCCAGACACTGGATCTACTGCCGCCATCAACGCGGCTACCAAACTCCAGGCCAAGTGGAGAAGGGAAAATAGCATCTGCAGGCTTCTCATCCTGAATGCTATGGAGGACTCTCTGGCAGAATCCTACTCAAAGAAGGAACTTGCCAGAGACATATGGGAGTCTGTGGAAAATTTGTATGAAGAAGATAAGAACAGGAGCAAAATATTTGTGGTTGAAAAATATCACAAATTGCTCTTTGAGGACGAAAAGTCCATGCTGCCACAGGTGAAGGAATTTCTGAAGCTGCGTCAGAAACTGGAAGACGAAGAGATGCCCCTTCCCGATAAGTTTGTCGTCGGAGGGATCGTCTCAAAACTTCCTGCTGGATAGAGTACCTTCTATGCAAGGATGCACAGAAAGAAGCTAGACATTAGCTTGGGAGATCTACTTCAAGAGATCCATGTTGAGGACGAGATGCGTTCTCAATAGAAGGTGGACACTCTGTCCAAACAGTTGGCTAAAGCCAATCTTGTGCAGACGAGAGATTCCAAGGGGAAGCAGGCGGCTTCTCATCCCAAGAAGAAGGACTTCACTAATCTGAAAGTGAAGGGTCCTTCATTCAAGCAACAGAAGACTAAGTCCCACGTGACTTGTTACAATTGTGGCAAGAAAGGCCACTACAAGAGTGAATGCAGATCTAAGCCTAAACAATCAGAGAAAGGTGAGCCTAATAAGGTTTCATTGGTTTCTAACATTGTTGCTATGATCGAACAGGTCACAACTGTGGGGGTTGACTCTGACTGGTGGATAGACACTGGTGCGACTTGCCATGTCTGTTCTGACAAGGAATGGTTCGTCACGTACCAGCCGACATCTGAGAAAGTTGTCATGGCGAACCAGGCCCAAGCTGAAGTACTGGGGATTGGGACTGTGGAGCTGAAACTCACTTCTGGGAACACTCTGACGCTTCAAGGAGTGAAGCATGTTCCTGCGATTGCCAAGAACCTAATCTCTGGGAGCCTGCTCTGCAACGCAGGCTTGAGGATGGACATCAACGCTGGTCAGATGGTTATGTCCAAGAAAGGAACATACTTCGGGAAGGCTTATCAAATCGAAGGAATGTTTAAAATTCAGCTTGTCAACCAGTTTGATAACATTAATGCAGTTGCATTTTCTGATTATTCTCTTGAGTTGTGGCATAAGAGACTAGGACATGTTCATAGTAAAAGAATCAACAAAATGTCTAGTCTAGGACTTATCTCCAAATGTGGGGGTAAGGTGGAGAAGTGTGAAGTGTGTGCTCAAACGAAGATCACAAGGAAACCCTTTCATCGGGTCAATCGAAGCACAGATCTTCTGGAGTTGGTGCACTCCGATATCTGTGACTTCAAACATTTCTCCACGAAGGTCGGGATGAAGTATTTCATAACATTTATCGACGACTTCTCAAAATAAGCGTTCGTCTACTTGCTCAAGTCCAAAGACGAAGCTTTCGAGAAGTTCAGAGAGTTCAGGGCTGAGGCTGAACGGCAGACTGGACAACAACTCAAGAGGCTGAGAAGTGATCGAGGTGGAGAGTACAGGTCTCATGAATTCGCATCGTTCTGCAAAGAACATGGAATCATATGCGAGACTACTGCTCCATATTCTCCTCAATCCAACGGAGTAGCAGAGAGGAAGAACCGGACATTAACAGAAATGATGAATTCCATGCTGCTCACTACAGGTCTTCCAAAATGCTACTGGGGAGAAGCTGCATTAACGGCGACTTTCATTCTGAATAGAGTGCCATATGCAACTTCGGACGTAACTCCTCATGAACTCTGGTTCAAAGTCAGACCCAACTTAAATGTCATTCGAGTGTGGGGGTGTCTGGCGTATGTGAAGCTTCCAGATCTGAAGATTCAGAAGCTGGGGACAAGGACTACGAAGGCTATCTTCTTGGGGTATGCCGAGAAGAGTGATGCTCGGAGATTTCTTGATATTGAATCAAATCATATTATCGAATCTCGCGATGCTGAATACTTTGAAGACAAGTTCGCAAAAGATAAAAACATTGTTCTTTCGGACATTCCGGAAAATGATGTAGGTACTAATGAGACTGAAATCTCATACGAGCCAGTAGTCCAAGAAGAAGCTGTTGTTGATGAAACAACTCTTGCACCAGAACTCGCCGAGCCGTCAGCTAAGCGAGCGAGGAGACCGAAAGATTTCGGAGATGACTTTGTCACCTATCATGTGGAAGCAGATCCGCTTACCTATGATGAGACGATGAAGACCAGAGATGCTATCTTCTGGAAGGAAGCAGTGAATGACGAGTTTGACTCTATCACCTCCAATGACACATGGGTGTTGGTAGATCTACCTGAAGGAGAAAAGCCTATTGGATGTAAATGGATCTTCAAGAAGAAGATGAAGGCAGATGGAACTATTGACAAGTTCAAGGCCAGGCTGGTCGCCAAGGAATTTTCTCAGAAACAGGGGATAGACTACTTCGACACGTACGCTCCAGTAGCTCGGATGACCACCATCAGGATGTTAATCGCTCTAGCAGCTATACATAAGTTGGTGATACATCAGATGGATGTAAAGACAGCGTTCCTGAATGGGGAGCTGACCGAAGAGATTTACATGCAACAGCCAGATGGATTTGTCGTCAAAGGTCTTGAAGACAAAGTCTGCAAGTTGGTGAAATCATTATATGGTTTGAAGCAAGCTCCCAAGATGTGGCATGAAAAGTTTGACAAAGTTATTAGGTCAAACGGCTACAGAGTCAGCGAGACGGACAAATGTGTTTACACAAAGTTCGCTGATGGAAGAGGAGTCATCGTTTGTCTGTACGTGGACGACATGCTAATCCTAGGTACGGATATAGGCTGTGTCACAGAGACAAAGAAGTTCCTCTCAACCAAGTTCAGTATGAAGGACTTGGGGGATGCAGATGTCATCTTGGGCATAAAGATCATCCGGACAGACACTGGAGTAGCGCTGTCACAATCTCACTATATTGAGAAGATGCTCACACGCTATGGGTATAAGGATCTTCCAGGGATCGATACGCCATACAGGTGTGATCAGAAGCTGAAGCCAAACTCGAGGGAAAGCGTCAGGCAGCTGGAGTATTCTAGCGTTATCGGAAGTTTGATGTACGCAACTACTGCCACAAGGCCTGACATAGCTTTCGCCGTGGAAATGCTGAGTCGGTTCACAAGCAATCCAGGGGTTGAGCACTGGAAAGCTGTGAAGCGAGTAATGAGATATCTCAAGAAGACTCAGACATATGCACTGCACTACAACGGGTATCCGACAGTAGTGGAAGGCTTCAGTGATGCTAGCTGGTGTTCAGAAGTGGAAAGCGAGAGATCCACAGGTGGATATGTCTTTTCCTTGGGTGGAGCTGCTATATCGTGGAAGTCGAAGAAGCAGACTGTACTCTCTCGTTCCTCCATGGAATCTGAATTCTATGCACTTAAAACTGCAGCAGATGAAGCAGAATGGCTTCGGGAGCTCATGTATGATCTTCCAGTGGTTGGGGCTCAGATACCGGCGATACCGATATACTGTGACAACCAGGCGACTGTGGCGGTGGCATCAAATGACCTCTTCAACGGGAAGAAGAGGACTGTGCGGTTGAAGCACAGGGCAGTACACGATCTTATCAAAAGAGGTGTAATTGCAGTGGTTGATGTTCGGAGTCAGGAGAACCTGGCAGATCCGTTCACAAAGGGCCTCAAGCGCCAGTTGGTCGATGACACAGCTTGTAAAATGGGCTTGAAGGCATTCTGATAGTGTGTCTTTGTAATCCTACCATAAAGTTTTATGCTATTAGTTCAAAGAGAAATCTACTAGGCATCTAACTTTTGGTTCAAAAGAGGATCACTGACTGGGAAACTATCAGGTAACAGTGGGTACTTGTTCTCTGGAACATGGAAGGGATACGGACCCATAACCACTGTTGTCTACTATGTATTTTTCTGCAAAAAAACAAATCCTGTGGAAGGTTGGCTTAAACGCCTTAATGAGTTCTCGGGCAGAGTGAATGTCTGGTGTGCTTTACAGGAAGCACGGTAGAGCAGCACTACAAGGAGTGAAACTCCATGCTACAGTGGGATGACTCCACCATGAGGTTCCCAGGTAGGGGTAATGCCTCGGCTTTGCAAGCCAAGTCATAGCGGCGTAGCACCGCAAATAGGCAGGTAGCCTAATGCTGTATGACGTAATTAAAGAGTTGTAGACAGCACTACAAAGGGGAGGATGGCCCCATGTTACAGTGGCACGACACCACGATGAGGTACCCAGGTAGGGGTAAAGCCTCGGCATTGCAAGCCATGTCGTTGCGGCGTAACACCGCAAGGAAGCCTTAGGCTTCATGCTGGGTAGTTTGGCACTACAAAGAGGCTTGTTACCTCATGCTACAGTAGTATGACACTACGATGAGGTTCCCAGGTAGGGGTAATGCCTCGGCTTCAGGCCATGTCATAGCGGCGTAGCACCGCAAGGAAGCGCAAGGCTTCATGCCATATCTCTTTAATAAAGAACTCACCTATAGTGTATGAAAAGAGATATCAGGCCGTCTCTTGAGGGTAAACTTGTAGATGCCCAAAATTATACACTGAAACCAGGCTGGCACAGGGCCTTTAATGTGCAGCCAGAAGCACACGTAACTACACTTTGTGAGTGGGAAGAATTACAATTGTGGTGCAGAATTCAAGGCGTAGTCCATTCTTGTATCACATTGTTATTTAACCCATGCGGGAAGATTCAAGTCGTCAGCGACATCTATCCTAATACAAAATGGACAGTTACTGTGGGGAACGCTCAACCCTGGACACATATATATATGTTGTGATATGTGGGGGATTGTTGGTACTTTATTTACATGGAGAGAGCTTGCTCTCAACATGCCTTGTAAAATTTTAGTCCCACATTGGAAAAGCACCATGAGTTATCTCAACATATATACTTGGGTGTGTTGTTGAGAGATGCACATGGGGTGGTGACCCTAAGGAGGGAACCATGTGGGTGATTTTACTAGGAGGTAAGAATAAGGCTCCAAGGATTAAGCATTAATGCTTTTGTCATTCTCTTGGATTAATTCCACTTGGAGCTAAGCCCCAAAGGGGCTTAGCGACTCGGACTCGGACTCGGACTCGGGCTCGGGCTCGGGCTCGGGCTCATGGGCTCATGAGGCGTAATGTGGCATTTTGTTGGCGCACTTAGCACGTCAGCAGTCATGCGGTCTTTATGCGGCTCATATGCGGCCATGCGGTCTTATGCGGCATGCGGCTCATATGCGGCCTCATGCGGCTCATGCGGCCATGCGGTTCATGCGGCCATGCGGCTCATGCGGTCCATACGGTCCATGCGGCTCATGCGGCTCATGCGGTCCATGCGGTCCATGCGGCTCATGCGGCTCATGCGGTCCATGCGGCTCATGCGGCTCATGCGGTCCATGCGGCTCATGCGGTCCATGCGGCTCATGCGGTCCATGCGGCACATGCGGCCCAAGCGGTCCATGCGGCCAGGCTGCTGCTGCTGCTGCCGCATGGAGGGCTACGCTGACTGTGCAGATTTCAAATCGGTTATGGAAAGGGTGAATCAATGCGATTAATTTAGATCCTATCTTTGTGGGATTTGAATTAATTTCGTTACTATATTTGTGGGATTTGAATTAATTCAGTTCCTATCTTTGTGGGATTAGAATTAATTCGTTGCTATCTTTTTGTGATTTGATTCAATCTTTCCATAACTGAAGAGGCGGCTAGGGTTTCCACCCTCTCTCTATAAATACTCTCTTCTGGCCTCCTTTGTGACTACTACGAAAAATACAAGTCAGAAAAGAGAGAAAGAGAGGGAGTTGCTGCCGCCATTGCAAGTCCATCCGAGGAGTCAGAACAGAGATGACATCGAGCGTTCCACAAGTTCTTCAAACTTGCTGGTTCCTGGAAGCAGATCGTGTGGGGCGAATCTTGCTTTGAGCAACGGTGTTTTGACACCCCAGCATTGTTCTTCTTCTCATCTCTCTAGATTATTGTAACTTGTTCTGTCCCAATTGCAATACGTTTGCAAGGAAGAACAAGAGAGAACAAGAGATCTTCTCTTTGCTATTTTTCTCCTTCATATTGTAATTTGGCTTTTTAGTTTTATTCGTAGATCTTGAGTTTGATCATCACAAAGTTTTGTGTGACATCTCAGATCTCGATTGCATTAGTTTTCATCTTCGATCAAGCCCCCGGGACTAACATAAATGTCATCTAACAAACTATTATCCAAGCCAAGTCCAAGGCCATCTCGATTCTCAAATGGAGGTTGCTATCTTCCCAATTTCTATTTATGGTAGAAATTTATTTTAGAAAAATTTCTCCCAATCATGATTTATATTGTAATTTCTATTATATGTGACGATGACCTAGGATTGAGAGTTTCTACTTAGAAATTCTTCATCTCTCATATCAATTAATATTAGGCCCACGTTATCAAATTGATCCTTATCTCTTGCCAAATAGGATAAAAATGAAGAACTATTGGAGAGTGATTTTTTTTATATGTTTGCAATTTCTATATAGAAACTCTAACAATTCGGATATAAATTGCCAATGACCCTCTAGCCTAGTGGTAGTGGTGAGTCATGTGGCCCGAGTGGTCAGGAGATCGATTTTCGATGGGAGCGTTTGCCACAGTTACCTTCTTTAAAAAAAAAAAATTCGAATATAAATTTTCTTAAAGTACAATGTGCATAGAAACTCAAATTTAGAAATCAACATTGGAGATGGCATAGAAACTCAAATTTAGAAATCAACATTGGAGATGGCATAAGACAAAATTTGGCATTGATTATTGTGGTGGTCGCTTTTTCTTTTTGTTCTTTTAAAATGGCCGTAGCTAGCTAGTTCATTTATCTAACAAATTTTAAGAAACAAGTTTTCTGCTTTAAAAAGTTGTTCTATATTTTGTTTTTTTTAAACAATAACAATGCCAAACCAAGTCTAAGGCTGAAACTTGTACATTATTTTGGCAATTGCTAAATGCACTACATAAACTACTCAGAACAATCCAAGTCTTGGTGCTAGCCTAGTTTGAAGCAATTTCTGTTCATGACAGTCAAAAATTTGCTATGGGCTACCCACCCCCAATTCTCTCATCACATGCGACCCCGACGTCCCCGTCGTCGTCGTCGTTGTCGCCTTCGACAGCCTCCCCTCCGTAGCCGACATCGCCATCTCCGCTGGTTGCAAGAACATCACCTCTCTTCCCTCCCCGGACCTCGAGTCCTCGTTCCTCACCGCACTATCGATGTTGAAACCATTGTTCGTCGTCGTCATCGTCGAGGTCCGCAGAGGGGATGGATGAGACGTCGTCATCATCGACGTCGTCATCGTTTATCGTCGTTGTCGTCGAGAGGTCTGGAGAGGGTGCCCTTGTCATTGCCAAGAATTGGCAGTCCTACCTATTTGGACGGATTACTAAAATTTGTATCAGTCCTAAAGATAACAACATATTTTCTTTTTGGACTATCAAAATTTTGAACTGTCCATTATTTTAGTAGGACTATCAAATTTGGACATGCTCCAGTAAATTTTTTCGGCCATAAACTTGTAAATAAAATAAAAAATAGACTATTACGAGTAAAAAGTGTAGTGCCTTTGACAACTGCTTATTTTTTTCCCTTAAAAGGTGAAACTTTTGCTTGTAATAGTTTGAAAGACTAAGGTCCGATTGATAAACCGTACTTTGAGCTAGATTTTAGGATTTTATGGATTTAGAGTCAAATATATGGAATTCTATGTTTGGTTGGAGATAAATTTGGATATGGAAAGTAAAACAAAAATCAAAATTTGGATTTGGAAGAAAGAAAGTTGGATTTGAAAGAAAAAAGTTTGTTATTTTTTAATATTTTCATTGTTTTATTAAATATTTTGTTAATACTAATTAATGATTAATTAATTAATTAATACTTAATTACTAATTAGTTATTTTTATATAATGATTTTTTTTGGAAAAAATTTAGTTTATAGTTAATTTACAGTTAGTTAAAAATTAACTAATAGTTAATTAAATATTAGTCATTATTATTATTTTAAATTTGTTTTTCTATAACTAATAGTTAATTATTATATTTATTAAAAAATAAATAATAGTTAGTTATCATAATTATAATCCTAATTAATAATTTGTTAATTAATAATTTTATTATTTAGTATTATAATAATCTTAGTTAATAATTTATAACTTTATTAATCATAACTATAATAATTTATTAATCATAACTATAATCTTAATTAATAATTTATTAATTAATATCCAATTATAATCATAGTTTATTAAAATCTTAATTAATAATATGTTAATTGTTATTTTATTATAATCTTAATTAAAAATATTTTAATCACAATTATAATCATAGTTAATAATTTATAATTTAATAATTTAAAATTCTAATGATTAATATATTATAATAATTTATTAATTACCACTATAATCATCATGATAGTCTTGATTAATAATTTATTAATCATAACTATTATCATAATTATAATAATTATTTAATTATTAATTCTAACTACAATTATAATTATAATATTTAAATAATATTTATTTTATTAATTAATTTTTATTATAATCCTAACTAATAAATTATTAATCATAATTATAATATTAACAATTAATTATTTAGTAACATTTTATTATAAGCTTCATTAATTAATATATTAATTATAATCTTAATTAATTAATATTTTACTATAATCCAATGACATTTTATTTTATTTTATTGAAAAAATGGGTTTGAATTTCACCCGAATTCAATGGACAAACCAATCAGTGATTTGGTAAATGAGATTTGGAAATTCAAGATTTGGATTTGGATTTGAATTTTGGATTTTCAAATCCAATCCAAATCCAAATCCAATTTACCAAACAAGTCCTAAGGAGTTATTCAGAAACTCCCTAGAAGAATAGAATGAAAAAGGGAGAGAAAAACCTATGTTTATTAAATTTAATAGGCCATCTGAGAATGAGTTTAATGGTAGCCATATATACAAAGCCATAAAGGATATTTTTGCAAATACCTTCATTACAAATATGAAAACTAGCATATATCCTCACTTGTTTAGAAAAACTAGCAAATGCTCCTATTTTTTTGTATGCAATATTAAAAATTTACGATATGCCCCCACTATTTAACCTAATTTTTGATTATTTTATACATAATGGAGACATATGCTAGTTTTTTTAAATAAGTGAAGGTATATGCTAATTTTTATATTTGTAATGAAAGCATTTGCTAAAATATCCGAAGCCATAATTGATTACAACCAATAACAAGGAGAAAGAGGAGGGGGTGATCCTATCACTTTCATTCGTAGGCAATGTGGGGCTTACTATATTGCACGAGTAAGAGCATCATTAGTAGTTGGGACTCTCCAATGCAATTTGGAGCCCAAAATTTTTAAAAAAAGGTAAATGTAGAATGGGTTAGGTTTGTATGAGAATAATAGGAAATGATAAAGTGAGCTCCGGTCCCAAAAATTGTGTGGTCAAAAATTAATGTAGGAAAAAAAATAATATAAAGTTTAGAATCTAGAAAGTTGGGCTCCAAATTGGAACTTACTATTCTACAAAACGAGTTTCTACAATCTAGAATCTAGAAATTGGGAGGCCCAACCCTTAGCACCCATGGATGGGTTGGGACCGAAATTGTAGAAATTGGGACTAGGGATGAGACTTATTATTCTACAAAATGAGCTCCTACATTCTAAATCTAGAATCTAGAAAATGGAATGGGCCTTACTAATGATGCTCTTATAGGATACAAATGCAGACTCGGTAAGGCCCATAGTTCTTTATATGCCATTTTAAAAAAAAATAGGTACGGATACAACATGGGTAAGAAAAAAGATACTAGTATTTTAATATGTATTGCAGATTCATTTTTTTTTTCTCTTCTCATCTTTTCCGCCTTTTTTCCCTTCCTATGTAAATTATAGAAAAGGAGAGTTTTAGGTTTAAACATCGAATCGGGTCATATTTTGTTTTAGGTTCAGATACATAATGTAAAAGTTAACCCGGATTTAAAAGAAAAATCAACACGTATCTAAATAGTTGATGGACCGAACACCTTGAGTGACACGAACGTATGCCGGAGAAGCTTGAAAAGTCGAAGACGACACGAGTGACTCATTTTTTTAGTCATCATCAGAAGTTTCTAAAGCAAGAGCCGGCGGTAGAAGCCTGATATGCCACAAAACGTGAAAAGTGCCTATTGAATTTTTGGAGCAATGTGGTGCTCAAGTAGTAGCATACCGACGGTATACCTTGGGACTGGAATGAGCCAAAAATGGGTTGTGATCGTGTGGTTTGATCAAATCCAACAATACAGATTATCTTGGAATTATTAGAAAATGGTAACTTATCTCCACCTAATTTCACATGAGATTAATAGATTAATAAGATGGTGGTGTGAGAATTTTAGAAAATGACTTTTGCAACTTCCGAGAAGAGGAAGAAGGAGATTGTAGAGTTCGTGGTTGATTCGTGGAGAGATTCAATCGAGGAGATCACATTGGTTCGTCTCCGCGTTCTCGTCTTCGGTAACTTTCTGTTTTATCCATTGTAATATATTCCCTTTCATTGAGTAGTTGTGGTGATCAATAAGTTGGGGGGAGTCAGTGTATCGTTGTGAGTCCTTGGACTGAATTTTACCCTTCCTTTAATAATGACTATTTTTTTTTCTTATTCATCCTTATTTTTTTCATGTAACATTATAATAAGCTATGCAGGCTAAAAAAAAAACAGGGTGGACTATGTCACACCCCAACATAAAAGAAAGTACTTCATGCAAGGACCTGAAAGTGGAGGGGCTAAGAAGCAATATTCAAAATTTGAATATTATAAGGGGTTCTATAAAGGCCCAAGGAGATAGGGACCTTAGTGCAAATAGCCTAATACATGGGGCCTTATTTGCAAGATTCAACAAAGCATATTTGCCCAAGTAGTCGGCCAAGCCTGTACCTTCTGTTAGGATTTGAACTGGGTTTTTTTTTAAACCAACTGATAAAGACAAAATCTGAGATTTTAAATTCTCGAGTACTGTTTAAATCCTATTCAGTGGGGCTGGGATCAATTTCAAATTCCTGTTTGCTTATACCAAACGAAATCATAGCTTGCCGAGAATTGGATCTCTCCTAATCGGTTTCAACTTAGAATCAGTCGATCAAATATTAAGACTCTGTTTTAAATCTCCAGGGATAGTCTGAAATTTGTTTTTTTAAAATCAAATCCCCTATCACTTCTTCCTTTGAATCAATCCAACCTTAGTATATACATAGCAGCCGACCCTTGCCCTCTAATGTGACCTCAATCATCTACTTCTTCCTTGCCGCAAGGAACAATCGGAGAGGAAGCAAGGATCAATCGAGTTTTTCTTCAAACCAAAAGAGGTAATTGATCTACTCTTATTCATGCAATTTTCCTGTCATTGTCGATATTAGAAGATGAATTGTAGGTGTTCGAATTAAGGCTAGTAAGAGATTTGGGGAATGTGTGTACTCATGTATCGAACACAAGTGCCTATGATACTACCTCGAGTATCAGAGCAGGAGAGGAATATCGAGGATAATCAAACCATTACATTAGATGCGTGTGGTTCTAACTAAAACCTGCTATATATATATATATATAGATACCTATTATACTGAAGGTTGCACAGTCGAGCTTTGGGGGTCCTTGTACTCCTGTTTGCAGGGTACTGACCTATACAGGGGGTATCTCGATCCCTAGGGAGAACCAAATAGGTTGTAGGAGTATCGGTATTATACATGAATGGGATATATGGTATCAGATATTAGGGTGTGCTCAATGGCCAGATGAGGCAATGTCAAATCCTGTAATATACGGCTTGGGTCAATACACTTAAAATGCCATCTCGAGTACAAAACCTTATGTGTAATATCCAGGAGGTAAGGGCAGTTGTAGCCTTAGCATGAGAGGTGGTACCAAGGAGGCTTAGGAGTGAAGACTAGGGTGTTAGAAAGGTGCAGGGAGCTGCTTTGCAACAGCAAGCATTAACTTGCATGTTGCCAACTGCAAACAGGGGAAATCACAACCTTAGCAGAGCTGTCCTGCTATTCCTAAGTCCTGTTTCATCAGGTATACAGGTATACTCTATATATTTATATAGAAATATGTATGTAGTCTTGTCTACCCTATCTTGGTCTGTCCATAATATCACTTTTTGTTCAGTTCAGTCATTGGGCAGTCCTTGTAAGCCTTGGTTTAACCCAGTTGGGGGTAATGTAGAGGTTAATTGATGAATAAATATAAGTATAAGCCAACACACTAATTTTTCTATCATATATATATATATATTCAGTTACATTAGATCACCTATCATGAGACCACGTGTCAGTAAGGGGCAGTAGCAGTTGGGTACTCTGAGATATCCGTTGATTCACACATTTTGATTTCACAGGAGGTTATAAATATTGCACTGGAGGTTAGTCAACATCGGTACCAGTAGCATATACATGTGTATATAGGAGCAGTGCAACCATTTCAGGTATATGTATGTTGTGTGTGAGAGCCGAAGTCCAGTATTGCCTTCAGTTTGATATTTGCATTTGTGGCTCCAAACAATGGTTCTGTGTTGATGATTACTGTGGCTACTACATTCCTTGCCCATGGATTTGATATACTTGGTTGTCTCTCATGATCCTGGTTTAGCACTCGACTATAGCCCCTCTTCTGATTGGTTATTTCCAAGTCTAAGAGGATCTGGGAACTTGTATGCAAGGTTCACCACCATATTCTTCCTTTAACAGTCGACTGATACTCATAGAGTATCAGTCTCTATTCATCTAAAGTTAAAGATTCAGTCCTCTTTGAGTTTGAGTTTCATTGGTGACCTATAGTGAGAGGCTTGGGATTTGAGTGTACATTGAATTTTCAGTTCACTGCTACTTCTTTACATCCTATAGAATCCACTCTCATCAGTTTAAGTTCAGTCACCCTTTGAGCAGTCCCATATCTACACTAGTATAGGAGTTGCCTACAGTTTTATACTTTGGCATAAAGTGTTAGTCTAGATGTAGGGTGAGCATTATTGTAGTGTGCATCACTAGGAAGGTTGGGTAATGAACAATCTGAACAGAAATCAAAAGGAGGAGGAAAGTGCATAATTTGTATCTTGTGTGAGAGGTGAAGAAGCAGTGTATAAAGGATACATCAAGGTACCTGTGTCGAGTATACCTGACAGGTGGGTGGGGTCATTGTAGAGGTCAAGTAGGTTAGAGGTTAGTATCAAGTAGTAAATTTTAGAATGCTTACTATACCTACCAGCACATATACAAGGTTAGGTAGGAGCAACATGGGGTATCAGTTTGCACTATGTATGGGTCGCACTAATGCATCAGTCCACAAACAAATGTACTAAAGCAATCAGTTTTCACATAAGGTAGCAGTTAGCACAAGTTATGGAGGGTATCAGATATCTAGTGATATTCTACATTAATGGGACATAGGCAGGTTCAGTTCTCATTATCTTTGAATAACCCAACCAAGTAGTTGACTTACATAAATTGCATCCCTCACAACTGGCCTGCAATTTGCATGTATTCACAGCCCAATTTGGTTCAGTCCTTTCCCATATATGGCAAACAGTGTATCAAAATTGAGGTTACTTGTGTGTACATGGAAACTGACCTGAACTGGAATGTACACAGAGTTCAGTAGTAGTCCTGGGTAATACCAAATGGGACAGGTTCCAAACAGAGTTTAGTGATGTATAAGTAAAGGAAGAGTAAGTCAAATTATTAGGAGGACAAATCATGAGTGAGACTTGTATATAAAGCACATGTAGGCTTGACCCTAAGACACCAAGTAGTCTAAAGGTTCATATCACAAATAGGTTGGGGAGCAAAGGGCAAGGTACCACTTACCCATTAAATCCAAATAAACCTAGAAGCCTAAAAATAGATAAGCTAGTTTGTACTCTTAAACTTTGTGTCTTGATTCCATGAAATTCATAACAGGTTACTTGGACCGTGATACTGATTGTACCTGTAGCTCAGGACCACAGGCAAGTATACCTTGCCTTTCTACACAGCTTTATTTACATGCACTGTCTATTATTTTATCCAGTTATCTCATATTGTTGTCATGTATCTTTTCTATCAAGCTGGTATATTTTTATCATTGCTTTAGACAGTGTTCACAGTTAGCCTTGTTTCTTATTGATCGTGCCTTGATTGAGTCGTGCCTCGGTGTCTTGAACCTTGAAGCTAACCTGCGAGTCCACGATAGGGACGAGGGTTAGTAGTTATTGGTCCACGCATGCGAGTCCATACTAGGGACGAGGGTGATGCTAGCCTGCGAGTCCACACTAGGGACGAGGGTTAGTAGTAGGTACTAGCCTGCGAGTCCACACTAGGGACGAAGGTTTGTGGTATAGGGTTACGCCTGCGAGTCCACACTAGGGACGAGGGTGATGCTAGCCTGCGAGTCCACACTAGGGACGAGGGTTAGTAGTAGATGCTAGCCTGCGAGTCCACACTAGGGACGAAGGTTAGTGGTATAGGGTTACGCCTGCGAATCCACACTAGGGACGATGGTGATGCTAGCCTGCGAGTCCACACTAGGGACGCGGGTTAGTAGTAGATGCTAGCCTGCGAGTCCACACTAGGGACGAGGGTTAGTAGTAAAGGCTAGCCTGCGAGTCCACACTAGGGACGAGGGTTAGTAATAGATGCTAGCCTGCGAGTCCACACTAGGGACGAGGGTTAGTAGTAGAGGCTAGCCTGCGAGTCCACACTAGGGACGAGGGTTAGTAGTTCAAACCTGCGAGTCCACATTAGGGACGAGGGTTTGAGTATCCGTTTCGGTTATCCGTTGACATCTTGACATGAGTTCTCTAGTCCTTGTTCAGCAGTTTATTTTCGTGTAGACAGTGTATAGATTCGTGCTTTATTCATTGCACCGTTTTACTTTTTTATTCTGTACTTTTCTCCATGCATAATAAACTGTTAGAAAGGCTCGTTTTTATGTATCTTGCTAGTCCTCTGAGGACCTGATGATCTCTTCAGGTTAGCCGAGTTTGAGTTTGGAGCAGACCAGAGGGTTGAGCCAGCATCAGATCGCATCGCTTGCACTTGAGGTGGTCTAGATTAGCAGTTATTATTCAGTTAGTTACTCCATGTATTCTTTTATTTTTCTTCCGTCTATTGGTAGTGGATTTGTGTCCACCGGACGTGACAGTGATTCTTGATATTCAGTTTATTCATTATTATTCAGTTCATGTCTTTTCATTGATCTTGACTGTGATATGATTATTTCTGTGGATGAGATATAGTTTTTCCGTGATTCTAGATTGCCGTGGCTTGAGTATAGACAGCGTACTACCGTCGACACTGCGGCGTAGGCTGGGCTTGGACACGTTTCGTATCCGAAAAGCGGATGCGGATCGTGACAAGTTTTTTTGGTGGCCCATGCAGGTCAACGTTAATCACTTCGGTTACGTCACTGTACCGTCGTGAGCCTGCGAATAGGATTAGACACTTAGGGTCTCATCCACATGTCTTGACTCATTATTGGCCTCTAATCCTTGATTTTATTGAATCCTTGATTTGCATCCTGTTTGAAAATCTCTTCAACGGCTAAAGTATTTTCTTTGTTTCAGTTAAGATGAACTCTCAAGACAGGAACAACACCGCAGGGAGCAGCTGGCGAAAATTTCTAGTAGATACTGGCAGTAGTATAGATAGACTTATATTTAAACTTTAGGAGGAATTGAATTTCTTTATCGCAGTTGTTCTAGATTATTCGTTCTAGTAGATCACAGCTCCTAAAATTTCGAGGACGAAATTTGTTTAAGGGGGGGTAGAGTTGTGAGTCCTTGGACTGAATTTTACCCTTCCTTTAATAATGACTATTTTTTTTCTTATTCATCCTTATTTTTTTCATGTAACATTATAATAAGCTATGCAGGCTAAAAAAAAAACAGGGTGGACTATGTCACACCCCAACATAAAAGAAAGTACTTCATGCAAGGACCTGAAAGTGGAGGGGCTAAGAAGCAATATTCAAAATTTGAATATTATAAGGGGTTCTATAAAGGCCCAAGGAGATAGGGACCTTAGTGCAAATAGCCTAATACATGGGGCCTTATTTGCAAGATTCAATAAAGCATATTTGCCCAAGTAGTCGGCCAAGCCTGTACCTTCTGTTAGGATTTGAACTGGGTTTTTTTTTAAACCAACTGATAAAGACAAAATCTGAGATTTTAAATTCTCGAGTACTGTTTAAATCCTATTCAGTGGTGCTGGGATCAATTTCAAATTCCTGTTTGCTTATACCAAACGAAATCATAGCTTGCCGAGAATTGGATCTCTCCTAATCGGTTTCAACTTAGAATCAGTCGATCAAATATTAAGACTCTGTTTTAAATCTCCAGAGATAGTCTGAAATTTGTTTTTTTAAAATCAAATCCCCTATCACTTCTTCCTTTGAATCAATCCAACCTTAGTATATACATAGCAGCCGACCCTTGCCCTCTAATGTGACCTTAATCATCTACTTCTTCCTTGCCGCAAGGAACAATCGGAGAGGAAGCAAGGATCAATCGAGTTTTTCTTCAAACCAAAAGAGGTAATTGATCTACTCTTATTCATGCAATTTTCCTGTCATTGTCGACATTAGAAGATGAATTGTAGGTGTTCGAATTAAGGCTAGTAAGAGATTTGGGGAATGTGTGTACTCGTGTATCGAACACAAGTGCCTATGATACTACCTCGAGTATCAGAGCAGGAGAGGAATATCGAGGATAATCAAACCATTACATTAGATGCGTGTGGTTCTAACTAAAACCTGCTATATATATATATAGATACCTATTATACTGAAGGTTGCACAGTCGAGCTTTGGGGGTCCTTGTACTCCTGTTTGCAGGGTACTGACCTATACAGGGGGTATCTCGATCCCTAGGGAGAACCAAATAGGTTGTAGGAGTATCGGTATTATACATGAATGGGATATATGGTATCAGATATTAGGGTGTGCTCAATGGCCAGATGAGGCAATGTCAAATCCTGTAATATACGGCTTGGGTCAATACACTTAAAATGCCATCTCGAGTACAAAACCTTATGTGTAATATCCAGGAAGTAAGGGCAGTTGTAGCCTTAGCATGAGAGGTGGTACCAAGGAGGCTTAGGAGTGAAGACTAGGGTGTTAGAAAGGTGCAGGGAGCTGCTTTGCAACAGCAAGCATTAACTTGCATGTTGCCAACTGCAAACAGGGGAAATCACAACCTTAGCAGAGCTGTCCTGCTATTCCTAAGTCCTGTTTCATCAGGTATACAGGTATACTCTATATATTTATATAGAAATATGTATGTAGTCTTGTCTACCCTATCTTGGTCTGTCCATAATATCACTTTTTGTTCAGTTCAGTCATTGGGCAGTCCTTGTAAGCCTTGGTTTAACCCAGTTGGGGGTAATGTAGAGGTTAATTGATGAATAAATATAAGTATAAGCCAACACACTAATTTTTCTATCATATATATATATATTCAGTTACATTAGATCACCTATCATGAGACCACGTGTCAGTAAGGGGCAGTAGCAGTTGGGTACTCTGAGATATCCGTTGATTCACACATTTTGATTTCACAGGAGGTTATAAATATTGCACTGGAGGTTAGTCAACATCGGTACCAGTAGCATATACATGTGTATATAGGAGCAGTGCAACCATTTCAGGTATACGTATGTTGTGTGTGAGAGCCGAAGTCCAGTATTGCCTTCAGTTTGATATTTGCATTTGTGGCTCCAAACAATGGTTCTGTGTTGATGATTACTGTAGCTACTACATTCCTTGCCCATGGATTTGATATACTTGGTTGTCTCTCATGATCCTGGTTTAGCACTCGACTATAGCCCCTCTTCTGATTGGTTATTTCCAAGTCTAAGAGGATCTGGGAACTTGTATGCAAGGTTCACCACCATATTCTTCCTTTAACAGTCGACTGATACTCATAGAGTATCAGTCTCTATTCACCTAAAGTTAAAGATTCAGTCCTCTTTGAGTTTGAGTTTCATTGGTGACCTATAGTGAGAGGCTTGGGATTTGAGTGTACGTTGAATTTTCAGTTCACTGCTACTTCTTTACAGCCTATAGAATCCACTCTCATCAGTTTAAGTTCAGTCACCCTTTGAGCAGTCCCATATCTACACTAGTATAGGAGTTGCCTACAGTTTTATACTTTGGCATAAAGTGTTAGTCTAGATGTAGGGTGAGCATTATTGTAGTGTGCATCACTAGGAAGGTTGGGTAATGAACAATCTGAACAGAAATCAAAAGGAGGAGGAAAGTGCATAATTTGTATCTTGTGTGAGAGGTGAAGAAGCAGTGTATAAAGGATACATCAAGGTACCTGTGTCGAGTATACCTGACAAGTGGGTGGGGTCATTGTAGAGGTCAAGTAGGTTAGAGGTTAGTATCAAGTAGTGAATTTTAGAATGCTTACTATACCTACCAGCACATATACAAGGTTAGGTAGGAGCAACATGGGGTATCAGTTTGCACTATGTATGGGTCGCACTAATGCATCAGTCCACAAACAAATGTACTAAAGCAATCAGTTTTCACATGAGGTAGCAGTTAGCACAAGTTATGGAGGGTATCAGATATCTTGTAATATTCTACATTAATGGGACATAGGCAGGTTCAGTTCTCATTATCTTTGAATAACCCAACCAAGTAGTTGACTTACATAAATTGCATCCCTCACAACTGGCCTGCAATTTGCATGTATTCACAGCCCAATTTGGTTCAGTCCTTTCCCATATATGGCAAACAGTGTATCAAAATTGAGGTTACTTGTGTGTACATGGAAACTGACCTGAACTGGAATGTACAGAGTTCAGTAGTAGTCCTGGGTAATACCAAATAGGACAGGTTCCAAACAGAGTTTAGTGATGTATAAGTAAAGGAAGAGTAAGTCAAATTATTAGGAGGACAAATCATGAGTGAGACTTGTATATAAAGCACATGTAGGCTTGACCCTAAGACACCAAGTAGTCTAAAGGTTCATATCACAAATAGGTTGGGGAGCAAAGGGCAAGGTACCACTTACCCATTAAATCCAAATAAACCTAGAAGCCTAAAAATAGATAAGCTAGTTTGTACTCTTAAACTTTGTGTCTTGATTCCATGAAATTCATAACAGGTTACTTGGACCGTGATACGGATTGTAGTCTGTACCTGCAGCTCAGGACCACAGGCAAGTATACCTTGCCTTTCTACACAGCTTTATTTACATGCACTGTCTATTATTTTATCCAGTTATCTCATATTGTTGCCATGTATCTTTTCTATCAAGCTGGTATATTTTTATCATTGCTTTAGATAGTGTTCACAGTTAGCCTTGTTTCTTATTGATCGTGCCTTGATTGAGTCGTGCCTCCGTGTCTTGAACCTTGAAGCTAACCTGCGAGTCCACGATAGGGACGAGGGTTAGTAGTTATTGGTCCACGCCTGCGAGTCCACACTAGGGACGAGGGTGATGCTAGCCTGCGAGTCCACACTAGGGACGAGGGTTAGTAGTAGGAACTAGCCTGCGAGTCCACACTAGGGACGAAGGTTTGTGGTATAGGTTTACGCCTGCGAGTCCACACTAGGGACGAGGGTGATGCTAGCCTGCGAGTCCACACTAGGGACGAAGGTTAGTTGTATAGGATTACGCCTGCGAATCCACACTAGGGACGATGGTGATGCTAGCCTGCGAGTCCACACTAGGGACGAGGGTTAGTAGTAGATGCTAGCCTGCGAGTCCACACTAGGGACGAGGGTTAGTAGTAGAGGCTAGCCTGCGAGTCCACACTAGGGACGAGGGTTAGTAGTAGATGCTAGCCTGCGAGTCCACACTAGGGACGAGGGTTAGTAGTAGAGGCTAGCCTGCGAGTCCACACTAGGGACGAGGGTTAGTAGTTCAAACCTGCGAGTCCACATTAGGGACGAGGGTTTGAGTATCCGTTTCGGTTATCCGTTGACATCTTGACATGAGTTCTCTAGTCCTTGTTCAGCAGTTTATTTTCGTGTAGACAGTGTATAGATTCGTGCTTTATTCATTGCACCGTTTTACTTGTTTATTCTGTACTTTTCTCCATGCATAATAAACTGTTAGAAAGGCTCGTTTTTATGTATCTTGCTAGTCCTCTGAGGACCTGATGATCTCTTCAGGTTAGCCGAGTTTGAGTTTGGAGCAGACCAGAGGGTTGAGCCAGCATCAGATCGCATCGCTTGCACTTGAGGTGGTCTAGATTAGCAGTTATTATTCAGTTAGTTACTCCATGTATTCTTTTATTTTTCTTCCGTCTATTGGTAGTGGATTTGTGTCCACCGGACGTGATAGTGATTCTTGATATTCAGTTTATTCATTATTATTCAGTTCATGTCTTTTCATTGATCTTGACTGTGATATGATTATTTCTGTGGATGAGATATAGTTTTCCTGTGATTCTAGATTGCCGTGACTTGAGTATAGACAGCGTACTACCGTCGATACTGCCGCGTAGGCTGGGCTTGGACACGTTTCGTATCCGAAAAGCGGATGCGGGTCGTGACAATCGTGGAGCTTTTCGAAATTTGACTCTAATCCCTCCCCATGGGTGGCTTCTTGATCTTACAAGTGGAGTGACTGCTAAGGCGTATTTCCTCTCGTTCGTATAGAAGAGAATGAAGAAGTGAAGTAGGCCTCCCCTGGTACCTGGTCTTTTGCTCTCTCCTTGGGCTTGCACCACAGAGTGGGACAGTGAAAGCAGACCACCAAAGGTCTCCATGCCAAGTGTATGAAGAATCCCTTCTTTGAAGCGGGTGTCACCGACGAAGAGAAGTAGAGGTGGCTCTTGCTTCTATTAGCTCGGAGACCGGAAACACCATGATTGTTTCAAGAATTGGAGTCAAGCTGAGCTGACCTGAGCTATTTGGTATATATATATATATATATATATATATATATATATATATATATATAATATATATATATATATATATATATATATATATATATATATATATATATATATATATATGTTGGTGCTTTCTTTACATGGAGAGAGCTTGCTCTCAACATGCCTTGTAAAATTTTAGTCCCACATCGGAAATGCACCATGAGTTATCTCAACATATATACTTGGTTGTGTTGTTGAGAGATGCACATGGGGTGGTGACCCTAAGGAGGGAACCATGTGGGTGATTTTACTAGGAGGTAAGAATAAGGCTCCAAGGATTAAGCATTAATGCTTTTGTCATTCTCTTGAATTAATTCCATTTGGAGCTAAGCCCCAAAGGGGCTTAGCGACTCGGACTCGGGCTCGGACTCGGGCTCATGGGCTCATGAGGCGTAATGTGGCATTTTGATGGCGCACTTTGCACTTAGCATGTCATGCGGCTCATATGCGGCCATGCGGTCTTATGCGATATGCGGTCCATGCGGCCATGCGGCTCAGCAGTCATGCGGCTCATATGCGGCCATACGGTCTTATGCGGCATGCGGCTCATATGCGGCCACGTGACCATGCGGCTCATGCGGCTCATGCGGTCCATGCGGTCCATGCGGCTCATGTGGTCCATGCAGCCCATGCGGTCCATGCGGCCATGCGGCTCATGCGGTCCATGCGGTCATGCGGCTCATGCGGTCCATGCGGCTCATGCGGTCCATACGGCCATGAGGCCATGTGGCTCATGCGGCCAGGCTGCTGCTGCTGCTGCCGCATGGAGGGCTCCGCTGACTGTGCAGACTATAATTTAGTTATGGAAAGACTGATTCAATGCGATTAATTCAGATCCACTTTTTGTGGGATTTGAATTAATTTCGTTGCTATCTTTGTGGGATTTGAATTAATCTCGTTGCTATCTTTGTGGGATTTGATTCAATCTTTCCATAACTGAAGAGACGGCTAGGGTTTCCACCCTCTCTCTATTTATACTCTCTTCTGGCCTCCTTTGAGAGGTACCACAAAAATTATAAGTCAGAAAAAGAGAGAGAGAGAGAGAGAGGGAGCTGCTGCCGCCATTGCAAGTCCATCCGAGGAGTCAGAACAGAGGTGACTTCGAGCGTTCCACAAGTTATTCAAACTTGCTGGTTCCTGGAAGCAATTCGTGTGGGACGAATCTTGCTTTGAGCAACGGTGTTTTGACACCCCAGCACTGTTCTTCATCTCATCTTTATCTAGATTTTGTAACTCGTTCTGTCCCAATTGTAACACGTTTGTAAGGAAGAACGAAAGATCTTCTCTTCTCTATTTTTCTCCTTCATATTGTAATCTGGCTATTTGGTCCTTTGTATCATCGTAGATCTCGATTGTATCAGTTTTACCATCTTTGATCAAGCCCCGGGACTAACAATCTCAAAGCAAGATCCTTATAGATGGAAAACATTAATGCTTCGCTCGTCCAATCGGACTACTGCAAGTTGGAAAAGTTCGATGGAGATCATTATCAAGTCTGGAAAAGGAAGGTTTATCTAACTCTTCAACTCAAAGACGTTGATCGTGTACTATTGGAGGAAGAACCTTCTGTTCCTGACACTGGGTCTACTGCCGCAATCAATGCGGCTACCAAATTCCAGGCCAAATGGAGAAGAAAAAATAGCATCTGCAGGCTTCTCATCCTGAATGTTATGGAGGATTCCCTGGCAGAATCCTACTCGAAGAAGGAATTTGCCAGAGACATATGGGAGTCTATGGAAAAACTGTATGAAGAAGACAGGAACAGGAGCAAGATGTTTGTGGTTGAAAAATATCACAAATTGCTCTTTGAGGACGAGAAGTCTATGTTGCCACAGGTGAAGGAATTTTTGAAGCTGCGTCAGAAACTGGAAGACGAAAAGATGCCCCTTTCCGACAAGTTTATCGTTGGAGGGATCGTCTCAAAACTTCCTGCTGGATGGAGTACCTTCTATACAAGGATGCTCAGAGAGAAGCTAGACATTAGCTTGGAAGATCTACTTCAAGAGATCCATGTTGAGGACGAGATGCGTTCCCAACAGAAGGTGGACACTCTGTCCAAACAGTTGGCTAAAGCCAATCTAGTGCAGACGAAAGATCCCAAGGGGAAGCAGGCGGCTTCTCATCCCAAGAAGAAGGACTTCACTAATTTAAAAGTGAAGGGTCCTTTATTCAAGCAACAGAAGACTAAGTCCCACGTGACTTGTTACAATTGTGGCAAGAAAGGCCACTACAAGAGTGAATGCAGATCCAAGCCTAAACAATCAGAGAAAGGTGAGCCTAGTAAGGTTTCATTGGTTTCTAACATTGTTGCTATGATCTTACAGGTCACAACTGTGGGGGTTGACTCTGACTGGTGGATAGACACTGGTACGACTTGCCATGTCTGTTCTGGCAAGGAATGGTTCGTCACGTACCAGCCGATGTCTGAGAAGGTTGTCATGACGAACCAGGCCCAAGCTGAAGTTCTGGGGATCGGGACTGTGGAGCTAAAACTCACTTCTGGGAACACTCTGACGCTTTAAGGTGTGAAGCATGTTCCGGTGATTGCCAAGAACCTGATCTCTGGGAGCCTGCTCTGCAACGCAGGCTTGAGGATGGACATCAATGCTGGTCAGATGGTGATGTCCAAGAAGGGAACATACTTCAAAAAGGCTTATCAAACCGAAGGAATGTTTAAAATTCAGCTTGTCAATCAATTTGATGACATTAATGCAGTTGCATTTTCTGATTATTCTCTTGAGTTGTGGCATAATAGACTAGGACATATTTATTGTAAAAGAATTAGCAAAATGTCTAATCTAGGACTTATCTCCAAATGTGGGGGTAAGGTGGAGAAGTGTGAAGTATGTGCTCAGACGAAGATCACAAGAAAACCCTTTCATCGGGTCAATCGAAGCACAGATCTTCTGGAGTTAGTACACTCCGATATCTGTGACTTCAAACATTTCTCCACGAAGGCCGAGATGAAGTATTTCATAACCTTCATCGACGACTTCTCAAAATATGCGTTCGTCTACTTGCTCAAGACTAAAGACGAAGCTTTCGAGAAGTTCAGAGAGTTCAGGGCCGAAGCTGAACGGCAGACTGGACAACAACTCAAGAGGTTGATAAGTGATCGAGGTAGGGAGTACAGGTCTCATGACTTCGTATCGTTCTGCAAAGAACATGGAATCATATGCGAGACTACTGCTCCATATTCTCCTTAATCCAACGGAGTAGCAGAGAGGAAGAACCGAACATTAACAGAAATGATGAATTCAATGCTACTTACTGCAGGTCTTCCAAAATGCTACTGGAGAGAAGCTGTGTTAACGGCCACTTTCATTCTGAATAGAGTGCCATATGCAACTTCGGACGTAACTCCTCATGAACTCTGGTTCAAAGTCAGACCAAACTTGAATGTCATTCGAGTGTGGGGGTGTCTGGCGTATGTGAAGCTCCAAGATCTGAAGATTCAGAAGCTGGGGACAAGGACTACGAAGGCGATCTTCTTGGGGTATGCCGAGAAGAGTGATGCTCGGAGATTTCTTGATATTGAGTCAAATTATATCATCGAATCTCGCGATGCTGAATACTTTGAAGACAAGTTTGCTAAAGACAAAAACATTGTTCATTCGGACATTCCGAAAAATGATGTAGGTGCAAATGAGACTGAAATCTCATATGGGCCAGTAGTCCAAGAAAAAGCTGTTGTTGATGAAACAACTCTTGTACCAGAACTCGCAGAGCCGTCAGCAAAGGGAGCGAGGAGACCTAAAGACTTCGGAGATGACTTTGTCACCTATCATGTGGAAGCAGATCCGCTTACCTATGATGAGGCGATGAAGATCAGAGATGTTATCTTCTGGAAGGAGGCAGTGAATGACGAGTTTGACTCTATCACCTCCAATAACACATGGGTGTTGGTAGATCTACCTGAAGGAGAAAAGCCCATCGGATGTAAATGGATCTTCAAGAAGAAGATGAAGACAGATGGAACTATTGACAAGTTCAAGGCCAGACTGGTAGCCAAGAGATTTTTTCAGAAACAGGGGATAGACTACTTTGACACGTACGCTCCAGTAGCTCGGATGACCACCATCAGGATGTTAATCGCTCTAGCAGCTATACATAAGTTGGTGATACATCAGATGGATGTAAAGACATCATTCCTGAATGAGGAGCTGACCGAAGAGATTTACATGCAACAGCCAGATGGATTTGTCGTCAAAGGTCTTGAAGACAAAGTCTGCAAGTTGGTGAAATCATTGTATCGTTTTAAGCAAGCTCCCAAGATGTGGCATGAGAAGTTTGACAAAGTTATTAGGTCAAACGGCTACAGAGTCAGCGAGACGGACAAATGTGTTTACACAAAGTTCGCTGATGGTAGAGGAGTCATCGTTTGTCTGTACGTGGACGACATGCTAATCCTAGGGACGGATATAGGATGTGTCACGGAGACAAAGAAGTTCCTCTCAACCAAGTTCAGTATGAAGGACTTGGGGGATGCAGATGTCATCTTGGGCATAAAGATCATCCGGACTAACACTGGAGTAGCGCTGTCACAATCTCACTACATTAAGAAGATGCTCACACTCTATGGGTATAAGGATCTTCCAGGGATCGATACGCCATACAGGTATGATCAGAAGCTGAAGCCAAACTCGAGGGAAAGCATCAGGCAGCTGGAGTATTCTAGCATTATCGGAAGTTTAATGTACGCAACCACTGCCACAAGGCCTGACATAGCTTTCGCCGTGGAAATGCTGAGTCGGTTCACAAGCAACCCAGGGGTTGAGCACTGGAAAGCTGTGAAGCGGGTGATGAGATATCTCAAGAAGACTCAGACATATGCACTGCACTACAACGGATATCCGACAGTAGTGGAAGGCTTCAGTGATGCTAGCTGGTGTTCAGAGGTGGAAAGCGAGAGATCCAAAGGTGGATATGTCTTTTCCTTGGGTGGAGCTGCTATATCGTGGAAGTCGAAGAAGTAGACTATACTCTCTCGTTCCTCCATGGAATCTGAATTCTATGCATTTGAAACTGCAGCAGATAAAGCAGAATGGCTTCGGGAGCTCATGTATGATCTTCCAGTGGTTGGGGCTCAGATACCGGCGATATCGATATAATGTGACAACCAGGCGACTGCGGCGGTGGCATCAAATGACCTCTTCAACGAAAAGAAGAGGACTGTGCGGTTGAAGCACAGGGTAGTACACGATCTTATCAAAAGAGCTGTAATTGCAGTGGTTGATGTTCGGAGTCAGGAAAACCTGGCAAATCCGTTCACAAAGAGCCTCAAGCGCCAGTTGGTCGATGACACAGCTTGTAAAATGGGCTTGAAGGTATTCTGATAGTGTGTCTTTGTAATCCTACCATAAAGTTTTATGCTATTAGTTCAAAGAGAAATCTACTAGGCATCTAACTTTTGGTTCAAAGGAGGATCACTGACAGGGAAACTATCAGGTAACAGTGGGTGCTTGTTCTCTGGAACATGGAAGGGATACGGACCCATAATCACTGTTGTCTACTATATATTTTCTACAGAAAAAATAGATCCTGTGGAAGGTTGGCTTAAACGCCTTAATGAGTTCTCAGACAGAGTGAATGCCTGGTGTGCTTTACAGGAAGCACGGTAGAGCAGCACTACAAGGAGTGAAACTCCGTGCTACAGTGGGGTGACTCTACCATGAGGTTCCCAGGTCTGGGGTAAAGCCTCGGCTTTGTAAGCCAAGTCATAGCGGCGTAGCACCGCAAATAGGCAGGTAGCCTAATGCTGTATGACGTAATTAAAGAGTTGTAAATAGCACTACAAAGGGGAGGATGGCCCCATGTTACAGTGGCACGACACCACGATGAGGTACCTAGGTAGGGGTAAAGCCTCGGCCTTGCAAGCCATGTCGTTGCGGCGTAACACCGCAAGGAAGCTTTAGGCTTCATGCTGAGTAGATTGGCACTACAAAGAGGCTGAGACCTCATGCTACAGTAGTATGACACTACGATGAGATTCTCAGGTAGGGTTAATGCCTCGGCTTCAGGCCATGTCATAGCGGCGTAGCACCGCAAGGAAGCGCAATGCTTCATGCCATTTCTCTTTAATAAAGAACTCACCTATAGTGTATGGAAAGAGATATCAGGCCGTTTCTTGAGGGTAAATTTGTAGACGCCCAAAATTATACACTGAAATCAGGCTAGCACAGGGCCTTTAATGTGCAGCCAGAAGCACACATAACTACACTTTGTGAGTGGGAAGAATTAAAATTGTGGTGCAGAATTCAAGGCATAGTCCATTCTTGTATCACATTGTTATTTAACCCATGCGAAAAGATTCAAGTCGTCAGCGACATCTATCATAATGCAGAATGAACAGTTACTGTGGGGAACGCTCAACCCTGGACACATATATATGTTGTGATATGTGGAGGATTGTTGGTGCTTTCTTTACATGGAGAGAGCTTGCTCTCAACATGCCTTGTAAAATTTTAGTCCCACATCGGAAATGCACCATGAGTTATCTCAACATATATACTTGGTTGTGTTGTTGAGAGATGCACATGGGGTGGTGACCCTAAGGAGGGAACCATGTGGGTGATTTTACTAGGAGGTAAGAATAAGGCTCCAAGGATTAAGCATTAATGCTTTTGTCATTCTCTTGGATTAATTCCATTTGGAGCTAAGCCCCAAAGGGGCTTAGCGACTCGAACTCGGACTCGTGCTCGGACGCGTGAGGCGTAATGTGGCATTTTGTTGGCGCACTTTGCACTTAGTACGTCAGCAGTCAGTAGTCATGCTGTCACGACCCGCACCCGCTTTTTCGGACGCGAGCTCGTGAGCAAGCCAGCTACGTATCGAGCGGACTCCAGCCCGACTCGAGTACGTATAAGCTGTCAAGGTCATGGGTATCATGTCTAATCTAAACTATATCTCAATCCACATGAATCATATAAACAAGAATGAACAATTATGGGTCATGGTCTGCAGCCCATTAGCATATTGTTCAATTAGACTCTAAGAATGATATGAGCCTATAAATAAGCAGAGTATATCATGGTATGGAATATAAAGCACGAGAAGATAATAAAGAAATAACACAAACAAATACCTGTATCATACATCGCAATCCTCTATCATCCTGCTCTGCTAACTAACTCCATGTAGTCGCTAAACCTGAAGAGATCATCAGGTCCTCAGAGGACTAGCAAGATACATAAAAACGAGCCTTTCTAACAGTTTATTATGCATGGAGAAAAATACAGGATAAACAAGTAAAACTGAGTAATAAATAAGCACGAATCTATACACTGTCTACACGAAAATAAACTGCTGAACAAGGACTAGAGAACTCATGTCAAGATGTCAACGGATAACCGAAACGAATACTCAAACCCTCGTCCCTAGTGTGGACTCGCAGGTTTGAACAACTACTAATCCTCGTCCCTAGTGTGGACTCGCAGATTAGCATCACCCTCGTCCCTAGTGTGGACTCGCAGGCGTAAACCCTATACTGCTAACCCTCGTCCCTAGTGTGGACTCGCAGGCTAGCATCTACTACTAACCCTCGTCCCTAGTGTGGACTCGTAGGCTAGCATCACCCTCGTCCCTAGTGTAGACTCGCAGGCGTAAACCCTATACTACTAACCCTCGTCCCTAGTGTGGACTCGCAGGCTAGCATCTACTACTAACCCTCGTCCCTAGTGTGGACTCGCAGGCTAGCATCACCATCGTCCCTAGTGTGGACTCGCAGGTGTGGACCAATAACTACTAACCCTCGTCCCTATTGTGGACTCGCAGGTTAGCTTCAAGGTTCAAGACACGAAGGCACGACTCAATCAAGGCACGACCAATAAGACACAAGGCTAACTGTGAACACGGTCTACAAATCAATGGTACCAATATATGAACAGGATATGAAAGATGCATATCAATAATATGAGAAAACTGGATAATAAATAAAGACAGTGCATGTAAATAAAGCTGTGTAGAAAGACAAGGTATACTTGCCTGGGAGTTGCACGAAGAACCAACAATGTAACTCCAATCAATAAGTCAGAAAGTCCAAGTCATCACAACTGTCTCCGAAAGTTGAAATAAATATTACCAACGTTCTCAGAATAGTCAAATTAGCTAGGATTGTCTGTCCTTAAGTCTAATTCTGGACACAGGGGCAAAACGGTAATTTCGGACAAAAACGATGTCCGCCGTTGGACCCGCTTTGCACCGAAAAGCGTGCCAGAGTCAACGGTCTCTAAAGTCATCAAACTACATGTCTACGGATTCGGTTTTCTGATATGAACCCAACCGTATGTCCAGAGTTGGATTCCGACGGGCCGTGCACAAAATCGCCCGTTGAGTGGGACCGTAGGGCCCGCAAAACGGTGATTTTATCAACTGTCTCAGAATCGGACCAAACTTGGCATGCAGGACCAGAAAAATGATACGGTTCTGTTGGCGCAAGTTTTGTCTCGATCTGACGAGCGTGCACAAATTAATTGAGAAATTTGCAAAGTGCACGATACGGTGAATTTCGACGGATACGCATCAAATTCGTCGCGCACACGCGACCAATTTGAATTCTGTCAAAGCCCACACGACCACGAAGCCGTTACGCACCTTTTGATGCCTTCGGTTTGCGACCACGTTGCCCGGAATGGCGGGACGCACGTCGTGTGGATCAATTTTCTAGTTTTTAAAACAGGTTTTTGGGAAACTTTGGGATTCGATTTCTCAACGCGTAGTCGATGATTTCCGAATCCACAAAAAGGACTGTGAAGCCCTATATGTTGTCTAAAAGTGTCTTCAAATAGTTTTTCTAATTTGTACTGGATCGATCAGAATCGATCGTGAAACTGGAATGAATGGGCTGTTATATACCCTGTTTCTGGACAGGTTTTCGGTCGACTTTGTGTCGATTTCTTGGGTCGGTCGCACGACTATATCAAAAACTAACTAATGGGTTTTGAGGACGGTTATATTGGGGTCATACCTGAGCAATTGGCTCGACAAACCGTCGAGCGATCGGAGAGAATTCTCCGCGCGAAGTCACCCTTCTCATCCGTTCTGCTGCTGTGACTTGTTCTTATCCATGCCGCGCGCGCGCTGTATCTGCGCGGCCTCGCCGCGCGTGGCGGCACCCAGGCTGGACGCACGGCGGCGCCAGGGTCTGAGGGGGCAGAAAAACTGGGATTAGGGTTTCTCGATCGCATTCTTCTCATGTTCTCGCACTCGACGATGTATAAGAGTATCCGTCTAAACCCTTCTGTTTTGCTAAAAGTCGGGTCATTGGCTGGTTTGGAGAGGTTATTGCTTAGTTCGGGTGGGGTTTTAGGCTGAGGTGGGGTTGGGCCTGGGCTCGGACCTACTCGGTCTGGGCTGATGATTAAACCAACCTATTAACCCAAGAAGGTTTGTAGTCAGACTTCTCAGTAAATATTATTAACGACAAGATGCTCTACAATCTTCTTCTCAGGAAGACTTTCAATAATACAAACTCATGGTGGTTAAATAAGAATTCCCAAACTAAATCTCAAAGAGAGCAAGCATGAAAGCAGAACCACCAATTATTTGTAAGACCCAGTTTTGCATACAGAAGCCCACTAAACAAAATTAACTCCATATTTCAATAGGAACATAAGTATGACCAGAGGGAACATGTATTGAGAATGTGACTTGGGTTCACTGCTGGGTTATCGGCCTGGATAGCCTGGGCTGTGCTGGTATTTGCTCATATTCTTTTCCTCTATATTAATACCATATGTATATATACCAATATATGTATACACATATTTATTTATATATATACACCTACATACATTTAATTATATACATTTATACCCACATATACGCACATATTCATACATATATATTATTATTCATATATATACATTTATATATTTATATATACAGACACGTACACACATTTATAATATATTATAAATTCAAATACTAGAAATAAATATTAAGTAAAACCAATATTTGAAATCTAATCCTTAACCTTTATATACCAAAAATTCACATAAACAAAATTACAATGATATTTTATATATATAAATAAAAGCTTAATTTTCATATATTAAAATATGTTTCTATATATATACATATATACACAAGTATATATGTATCTCGGATAAATCCCAAATTGTCCAAAATATTTGTTAAAGAAAATTATTTACTAAAAACATTATTTAATATCAAGAACTCATAATGTATATATTTAACTACCATTTGTGAAAATCATCTACTAGGTTACTGGATTAAAATACTACCACCCAATGCATGTCTACACGGTCGTCTTGGGATGCCCTACATGACTACCTGGGCTTGGGCTTGGTTTGGGTCCAGCCTGGCCAATTTGGTTTAACCGGGTCACTCAACGTCAAATAATATAATAATAATAAATAATTAACTATTTATAATGGTCATGTCACAACTTGGCCTGGTTTTCCTAGTTAGGACACACCGATGGCTTGGCACTCCCCTACCATGGCTAAACACTAGTCAAGGCACGCTACTGCACTACCCTTGCCATGATTCCTAGTCGTCTTGTACTCTAAAACTCCACCATGGCTAAAGGCATCTACCGTAATAATAAATAAATAATTTATTTATAAATTCTAAAATCACCATTTAAATGAAATAAATAATAAAAGATATTTTGAAAAAAAATTCTCCGGGAAAGAAAGTTACACATGCGGTTCATATGCGGCCATACGGTCTTATGCGGCATGCGGCTCATATGCGGCTCATGCGGCCACGCGACCATGCGGTCACGTGACCATGCGGCTCATGTGGCTCATGCGGTCCATGCGGCTCATGTGGTCCATGCGGCCCATGCGGTCCATGCGGCCATGAGACCATGCGGCTCATGCGGTCCATGCGGCCATACGGCTCATGCGGTCCATGCGGCCATGAGGTCATGCGGCTCATGCGGCCAGGCTGCTGTTGCTGCTGCCGCATGGAGGGCTCTGCTGACTGTGTAGACTACAAGTCAGTTATGGAAAGACTGATTCAATACGATTAATTCAGATCCACTTTTTGTGGGATTTGAATTAATTTCGTTGCTATCTTTGTGGGATTTGAATTAATCTCGTTGCTATCTTTGTGGGATTTGATTCAATCTTTCCATAACTGAAGAGGCAGCTAGGATTTCCACCCTCTCTCTATTTATACTCTCTTCTGGCCTCCTTTGAGAGGTACCACGAAAATTATAAGTCAGAAAAAGAGAAAGAGAGAGAGAGAGAGAGAGAGAGAGAGGGAGCTGCTGACGCCATTGTAAGTCCATCCGAGGAGTCAGAACAGAGGTGACTTCGAGCGTTCCACAAGTTCTTCAAACTTGCTGGTTCCTGGAAGCAATTCGTGTGGGGCGAATCTTGCTTTGAGCAACGGTGTTTTGACACCCCAGCACTGTTCTTCATCTCATCTTTATCTAGATTTTGTAACTCGTTCTGTCCCAATTGCAACACGTTTGCAAGGAAGAACGAGAGATCTTCTCTTCTCTATTTTTCTCCTTCATATTGTAATCTGGCTATTTGGTCCTTTGTATCATCGTAGATCTCGATTGCATCAGTTTTACCATCTTTGATCAAGCCCCGGGACTAACAATATATATATATATATATATATATATATATATATATATATATATATGTAGTAATATCTATATTTATGCATGTTCTTAATAATGTCTAGGTCACAAAAAGGTTATACAAAAGATTAGCTACAAAGAAATACTTCTTCTCATATCTCAGTTATATTTGGAATGATCACGATTATATGCTAAATCACTTTCACCATGTTTTAGTGCCTTTGGGTGTAGATATGAGCAAGCTATATCCGGAACGAGTCCTGAGGAATTGGGTACATGTTAGATACAGATTGTCGGATACAAGCATAGATATGGTCCTCCTCCAACAGGAGTACCCATGCAACGAAAGTTTTTGATCCATCAAATGCCCAAATCTAAATGAAGTACATAGTGAATATACTAGCTCGATCGGATGTTTTAGTTTCTGGAACTTTTAGTTGTATGTCAAGATTCCTATAGATCCGGTTATGGCCTTTCGAAGGAAGATGTGTGGGGCTGGAGTGCACTGGACCACATATCTCCTTTTCTCTTCCATTCATTTTCTCAATGCTGAAGGCTGACCTTGATATCTACCTCATCCATTACGAACTCCAATATGCACTTGAGAGATCCTGCGAGGACACCGATTAACTATATTATTACTAGTATATATGCACGTGCAGTTGCACGTATTTCATACTACTTGGGAAGTAACAAATAATAGTCTTTTAACTTTTTACTACTTGAGAAGAGCAAAACCCCTTAATTTTTTACTAGTTGAGAAGAGCTACAGCTCCCTTAGGCCTCGTTTGGTTCACAGAAACAAAAGGAAACTGATTCTTTGCTCTTTCCTATCCTTTGGGAAATTGCAAGTCCAATCAATTTCCCTTTCGGTGTCTGGAAATGTCAAAAGAAATTGGGAGGGATGTGAATCCTTAGAGAGAAAAAGTGAATCCTTGGGTTGGTGGGGGAACCACTTCCTCCCTATTTTCGGGAATCAAATTTTTTTTTTCTACTCATTTCCTTTGGCGTCCAAACTTTGAAATGAACGACTTTACTTTCCCAAGTCTGATTCCGCAAACCAAACTTGTCCTTAATTTTTTTTCGTATACTTAATTATCTAACTACCCATGTTAAATTTAAGGAACAATTTTAATTAGTAAACATAGATAAGGATATTTTTGGAAAAAAAATCACGTTAAGTCTCAATTTTTCCTATTGTATAGTCGTATAGAAGTGTAGATTGGTACTTTTCCTCAGGAAATTGTCATATAGAATGTCCAAGTTGGGACGTTTACCGATGCCTAGACTACGGTTCTATGAATCTATACATTCCGATTTAAAATGTCCATTTCTTTATCAAATCCCATAATCTTAGAGTAAAAAGGGTTGAAACCAAAATACTTGGTGCCTTGGTGGATGAAAACTGGAACTGAGTACTACACTAGGTCATGAGCTCATTATCCAAGCTGATTTGTTGTTGAGACTTGAGATATCCATTATGATATATTTTCAAACTTATGGTCATGGCTAAATCCATAAGACTGACCATTTCTCAGTTGCAAAGAGGCTTCATCAGGGACCAGGACTTCATTTGCTGATAGTATGTGTGATTTGGACCCATTCATTTTAGAGTAACAATTGCTTCATTCAATGTCTTTGTTCTCTTACAAAATGCTGATAAGTTCATAATCCGAGTATTCACCCTTTCAGGTTTTGACAGGCTCAAGTCTGAAATTGTTACATTGCTTTTTGTTGAAGCCGTCTCCATACGAAACTCTGCAGCAAAATAAATTTGGAAATGCCATGTTCATGTCTTCTGTGTCCAATCACTGGTTCATCACAAAACTAAAGCCCACCGATATTATTGGTCTTGCCAATTTGCTTTATGAAGAACTACATAAACAGTTTGAGCGCATATTATTTGGGACAAGCTCTCTCCCTTTTATTGTGGTTTCAGACCAAAAAGGTCATCTGATTTTAGATATTAAGTTCTTGGCGGAAAAATTGATATTGCTGTTAAGATGTTTGATGATCATTTTGCAATTTTCTCGACTTTGGCCTAACCATTGTGTTGGAGAGGTGCCAAATTCTGGTTCCGATACTCAGAGAGTTGGGTCCTCAAATTCACTGCCACTTTTCCTCGTCGTTCTTTGCATCCATATGATATGATAACTCCAAGTGCTGACCCATCAGTTTGTTGGGAAAGAAACGCGGAAACCTTTTCCCAAACCGGAGAGTACCTGCGAGAGGACCGAGCAATACAAACGCACGAACCCAAAAAACAACCACACAGAATAATCCACGTAGACACAGAGAATTTTTGACGTGGAAAACCCTTGCGGGAAAAACCACGGGACGATCGGAGTCCAACCCTGAGAAGCCTCCACTAATGGAATAGAAGAATTACACCCTCTACAAACTCCTCCCGATCCAAATCGGATCCCCACAACACTCAGAAGTAAGAACAATGATTACAAGGCTATGAAGAGCGAGAACGACGAGTAGAGATTACCCGAAACACGATCTCCTTCGAAAACGACCTTCAATCCTCTGTCTTCTCTCCCGAAGTTGTAATGGCACTCTTGCCTCCTTCCTCTCTCTTTCTTGTGTTACAATGCGTTATGTTGCATTATGAATTAGGGTTGAGAAAACTCAACTTAACTCCCCAATCCCGCAACCAACATGGACCGTTGGATTAGATCCAGTGGTGAAAAGTCACCCAAAATCCGCTTCAGCCCCCGACGACACAGAGTTCGGCCAGAACTCTGTGTCGAGCAACCAGCACTGGCCGACCACATTCTGGAATGGGGAGGCAGAGTTCGGCCAGAACTCTGCCTGGGGCAGAGTTCGGCCCGAACTCGGCCCCCCTGCTTCCAGCAGCTCCCTGTAGCTCCATCAGCAGCCCCGCTTCCTCCCCGCGCTTCTTCGACACACGAACGGTGCTCGTCGCACTCCGGGGTCTTCTCCACATAGGATGGGAACCCCACCCACTCCAACAAATCTCTTCCTTCACAACTATGGGGAGGATATCGTCATCCCGACGATCTGCCTGCAGTACTCAAACTTTCCCCTTGGTAGAATCTTCGTGAACATATCAGCTCCGTTGTCATCTGTATGAACCTTCTCAAGCTCCGCGTCCTTCTTCTCAACCACATCCCGTATCCAATGATACCGAGTCTCGATGTGTTTGGACCGGCTATGAAACGTCTGACTCTTCACAAGGTGGATAGCACTCTGACTGTCGCAAAGCAAAGCATACTGCTCTTGCTTCAGTCCCATTTCCTGCAGCAGCTTCTTCATCCACAACAGCTCCTTGCAAGCCTCCGTCGCCGCAATGTACTCTGCCTCTGTCGTCGACAAGGCAACACACTTCTGCAACCGCGACTGCCACGACACTGCTCCTCCCGCAAACATCATCACGTAGCCTGAAGTCGATCGCCTCGTGTCTACATCTCCAGCCATATCAGCGTCGGTATACCCAACCAGCTTCGGCTCGTCACCACCAAAGGAAAGTCTCCAACCAGCAGTGCCCTGAAGATATCGCAGAATCCACTTGACCGCACTCCAATGTACCCTTCGAGGATTTGAAAGATACCTGCTAACCGTACCAACTGTATGAGCAATATCTGGCCTCGTACACACCATAGCATACATAAGGCTTTCCACAGCTGAGGCATATGGAACCCGCTCCATATCTTCCTTTTCGTCCTCGGTAGATGGACACTGCTCCTCAGTGAGCTTAAAGTGAGCCGCAAGGGGGGAACTCACTTTCTTCGATCCGTCCATCCCGAAACGCTGAAGTACCCGGTAAATGTACTTCGTTTGGGACAAGTGTAGCAGCTTGGACTCCCTCTCTCGGCTGATCTCCATCCCAAGAATAGTCTTCGCTACGCCCAAATCCTTCATAGAGAAGGCTGCGCCCAGCTGGCGCTTCAACTCCGCTATCCTAGTGGCATTCTGACCCACTAATAGCATATCATCAACATAGAGCAACAAAATGATGAAATCATCATCGACAAAATATCTCACAAATACACAGTGATCCGACGTCGTCCGTGCATAACCATGCTCCCCCATAAACGACTCGAACTTTCTGTACCACTGCCTCGGAGCCTGCTTCAGACCATACAAGCTCTTTCTCAACCGGCAGACCAAATATGACTTGTCCTTCTCACAGAATCCCTCCGGCTGCTCCATATACAACTCCTCCTCAAGATCACCGTGGAGGAATGCCGTCTTCACGTCCATCTGCTCGACCTCCAAGTCGAGACTGGCCGCTAATGCTAGCACCACCCGAATAGACGAATGCTTGACGACAGGCGAAAAGATCTCATCATAATCTACGCCTTTCCGCTGACCGTAGCCTTTGACTACCAGCCTCGCTTTGTATCGAGGGCGAGTAGCATCATCCGTCTGCTTCACTCTAAACACCCATCGATTCTTCAAAGCCTTCTTGCCCTTTGGCAACCGCACCAGATCATAAGTGGAATTGGTGTGCAAGGAACTCATCTCCTCCTGCATAGCCTCCATCCACTCCTGCCTGTGTTCGTCTTCCATAGCCTCTGCAAAACTTTCGGGCTCTTCCCCGTCAGTCAATAGCACATACTCATCTGGTGAGTATCTCGTAGATGGTCGACGATCTCTGTCACTCCTCCTCAAAGGAACCACTGGTGCTGGCTGTATACCGACAGCCTCCTCCCCTTCAGGAACTGCCTCTCCGGCATGCTCATCCTCCTGAGGGACACCATGACCACCATCAGCAGGCTGATAATCAAGGTTGGAAGCTACTCCATGTACTAGCTCCCCCATAACTGGATCCTCTGCGATGTCCTCTGGAAACTGCTCGAAGCGAAATGACTCTAACTCAGGCAATTCCTCAGCCTCAGAAGGCGTCTCGGAATCCTGAGTGTTGGTCATGGTCTGATCCTCGACGAATACCACGTCCCTGCTTCTGTAGAGCTTTCCTTCCACTGGGTCGTAGAGTCTATAGCCAAACTCATCCCGACCGTAGCCGACAAAGACGCATCGCCTCGTCTTCGGCTCAAGTTTGGTCCTCTCGTCCTTCGGTACATGCACGAAAGCTTTACAACCAAACGCCCGCAGGTGATTGTATGACGGCTCTTTGCCGTACCATACTTTATCAGGCACATCACCCTGCAAAGGAGCACTAGGAGACAAATTAATAACATAAGCAGCTGTGAGAAGAGCCTCACCCCAGTAACTGCCCGGCAAGTTTGCTTCTGACAGCAAACACCGCACCCTCTCCATCAGTGTCCTGTTCATGCGCTCCGCTACACCATTGAGCTGAGGTGTCTTTGGCGGAGTCTTCTGGTGTCGTATCCCTTGCTCTCTGTAATACGCATCAAAGGGACCGATGTATTCGCCACCATTGTCGGACCGAACACACAACAACTTCTTGCCCGTCTCCCTTTCAACAGAGGCCTGAAACTCCTTGAAAGTAGGCAGCACCTGATCCTTGGCCTTTAAGGCATAGACCCAAACCTTCCTGGAACAGTCATCAATAAAGGTTACAAAGTAAGAAGCACCACCAAGAGATTTTGCCTTCATAGGACCGCAGACATCCGAGTGAATCCCAGCTAAACAGTACGTGCACTATTTTGCTTCCCAGCTAAACAGTGCGTACACTTCTCCAACTTTGTAGACTTGAGCCCTGGAATCACCTTCCTGTTCACCAAGTAGCTCATCCCCTTCTCGCTGATATGGCCGAGCCGCCTGTGCCACAACTCGGTAGACGCATCACTGGCTGTGTTCACCTCCTGTGCCCCCTCTGCGCTCCCCTCCATATAGCAGAGACCGGACTTCTTGCTTCCCCTGGCAATCACCATCGAACCCCTGGAAAGCTTCTACTGACTGTTCCCGAAGAGACTGAAGAATCCCTCGTCATCCAACCTTCCAACCGACACCAGGTTGAAACGGATATCAGGGACATGATGAACATCTTTGAGAACAAGAACCGCATCCGTCTTCGTTCTCAAATGCATATCTCCAACGGCAACCGCCTTCGACACATCTCCATTGCCCATCTTCAACACTCCACAGTCGCCTGTTGTGTAAGTGGCAAAAAGTGCCCTGTTGTGAGATACATGTGCTGAAGCCCCTGAGTCCACCAGCCAAGAATTGTCATCGCAGGCGAGGTTAGTAATGACCTCATCACCTACGACGATCACATCGCCTCCATGCACCGAGGCCGCCGCTGTAGTGTTCTCTTCTTGCTTCCCCTTGTCGCCCTTCTTCTCTCTCTTCCAAGCGAAATAATTTTGCTTGATGTGGCCCTTCTTACCATAATAGTAACACTCCGAGTCCTCGTACCGACCTTTGGACTTCCCCCTGCTCTTGTCTCTGCCACCACCTGGACCCCTGCTTTTGCTCCTTCCGCGGCTCTCTGAAACCAATGCCTCTGAGTGGTGGGATGTGGATGAAGTGCCCTGAGAACGTCTCCGCATCTCTTCATTCAACACCCTGCTTTTGGCAAACTCCAGACTGACCACGCCCTCTGGTGCAGAAGCGATCATAGATACTCGTACGGTCTCCCACGAGTCTGGCAAAGTACACAGCAGCCATAGTCCCTGAACTTCGTCGTCGAACTTGACTCCCATAGAAGATAGCTGGTCAACCACGCCCTGGAACTCACTCAAGTGATCCGAAATAGACGCCCCATCCTTGTATCGCAGACCCATCATCGTCCGGATCAGGAACAACTTGTTTACCATGGTCTTCTTCGCATACAAGGATTCCAGCTTATCCCACAACGTCTTTGCATGCTCAATATTGGCAACGTGGTTGTACACGTTCTCATCAACAAACTGCCGTATGTACCCACACACCTGTATATGCTCGAATGTCCAGTCCTCCTCGGATTTATCACTGGGCCTCTCGGATGCAAACACGGGTAGATGCAGCTTCTTGACAAATAGCAAATCCTTCATCTTGCTCCGCCAATAATGATAGTTTGTGCCATTAAGATTCACCATGCGCACCGGCTTCGCGTCCATCTCTCCTCTCTGGTTTATCTGTCAACTACTGACACCCTTCTGAATTCCAGAACCTGGCTCTGATACCACTCTGTTGGGAAAGAAACGCGGAAACCTTTTCCCAAACCGGAGAGTACCTGCGAGAGGACCGAGCAATACAAACGCACGAACCCAAAAAACAACTACACAAAACAATCCACGCAGACACAAAGAATTTTTGACGTGGAAAACCCTTGCTGAAAAAACCACGGGACGATCGGAGTCCAACCCTGAGAAGCCTCCACTAATGGAATAGAAGAATTACACCCTCTACAAACTCCTCCCGATCCAAATCGGATCCCCACAACACTCAGAAGTAAGAACAATGATTAAAAGGCTACGAAGAGCGAGAACGACGAGTAGAGATTACCCGAAACACGATCTCCTTCGAAAACGACCTTCAATCCTCCGTCTTCTCTCCCGAAGTTGTAATGGCACTCTTGCCTCCTTCCTCTCTCTTTCTTGTGTTACAATGCGTTATGTTGCATTATGAATTAGGGTTGAGAAAACTCAACTTAACTCCCCAATCCCGCAACCAACCTGGACCGTTGGATTAGATCCAGTGGTGAAAAGTCACCCAAAATTCGCTTCAGCCCCCGACGACACAGAGTTCGGCCAGAACTCTGTGTTGAGCAACCAGCACTGGCCGACCACATTCTGGAATGGGGAGGCAGAGTTCGGCCAGAACTCGGCCCCCCTGCTTCCAGCAGCTCCCTGTAGCTCCATCAGCAGCCCCGCTTCCTCCCCGAGCTTCTTCGACACACGAACGGCGCTCGTCGCACTCCGGGGTCTTCTCCACATAGGTTGGGAACCCCACCCACTCCAACACAGTTGATTTGTTTTTCTTTAGTACTCAAGGTAATTCATTAACTTGATTGTTATTTTTATTACTGTTTCATGTTTCGGCAATTATATTACGTACAAGGCATTGAAAGGGGATTTTATATGTAATAATGGGTTTCAACCAGTGTTACCTGCACAACTCAGAATTCAAGTTATAGTTTACGGTATCAGTATCAGACCCTTTTTTATGAATATCTGTATCGGCATTTTCATGGGGTTTAGGTCCTTTTGAATTAGTAAGTTTTGTTTCGGTATCGTTATAGAATCGTAGACACCGACACTTCCAAGACACTACATGAACTCCATCAAACTGTTATGAATCATATTACCACATTAATGTATTGATGGCACCATAAGGTCTCTAGACTGTCAAAATGAATGTTGGAATCATTTTAACCTCACGAGAAGTAATTGGGTTGGCAAATCATTCTTATTTCCTGTGGTATCGTGTTACCAGATACCTTCTTTTATATCCCCAATTATTGGTATTCATCAAATAAACTCAACTTAAATCACCAATTATTGGTTTTAGTAAAATTTAGTTTATTTGATGAATGCCAACAGTCGGCGATCTATTTTTCATTCACACGAAGGTTGTACACTATTGCCCTCAGGAATTTTGTGATGGCATTGTCCATGCACTTCTCACATTGATGTTGTGACATTTGTGTTATATGGTTCTTCTAATCTGCGTAGGTGGTGCTGTCAATGTTACTGGATAAGTTGGTATCAAATATCAAGCACTCTTCAAGTTTCCGATTTGGGAACCGTCTGAGTTCTGACTACTTAACACTTCAACATGGCTATAGTATCTTAATATGTGTGTTATATTTGTCTACTAGGCTTGATGATATACATAAAAAATACCTTTATGGTTAAAATGATCTAGCCCATCTGCCTGACACAGTCTAGGCTTAATACTTGAACATGGTTATCGTTTTATGACTTAATCTCCTTTCTTGACTCCAAACTTCTGTCTGACACATGAAGAATCTCGGTTACACTAGTATTGCTCAGTATCTCTGTCACCTTACCCTCCCAATATCTATACTACTATATAATAAGAAAAAAGATGAGCTTCACCGTGAAACTTTTCTTTCCAAATATATCCTTACATATGTTTGATCTTCCTAAATTAGTCTTTTAGTCTTCTCAATAATAATCTACATACATTTATAAACAAAAGACAATAGCTTGTATTTATAATCAGTAATCAGGGCAGACCCACCCTATTGGGGGTGGGGGGAGGGGTGTTGCCTCCCCTGAATTTTCTGCTTGTGTGCTATATAGTGTTGTTATTAACTTTAATGTCTTACGAAAATTTTGTAATTGATGGTGGTTGGTAAATGAATGGAATTTTAACCAAGAGGTTCCTGAGTTCAATTATCTCTAGCCATATTATGCATTATTTATTGCTTCTTAAAACCTTTTTTTTTTTAATATTTCTATATATTGTACTATTAAACATGGAGGGTTGCCTTAAGTTGGTAAATTCATGAAATTTTAACCAAGAGGTCATGACTCATGAGTCATGAGTTCAATTCTCTTTAGCCATATTATGCGTTATTTTTTTAAACTTTTTTTTTAATATTTCTATATATTGTACCCTTAAACATAGAGGGTTAATGTCAAAAGTTGACAGTCAGTCTTGAGACTTTCAAATCTTATATATAGCTTTTTTATAGTACCCGGGCCCATCTTGACCGGCGTGGATGTAAGGTGGTATACCCTTAAATTCTCAAAAAGTTTCACCAGAACCAAACTAATTTAATATCAAATGATCCTCTTTTTTCCTTTTTTTTCTTTTTTTTTTCTTCCATAGATTGATCTAATTAACCTACAGAAATTGTTCTGTCAACTGACGTTGTCCATAGGATGACCTCTGAATAGTAGGTAGCTTGACCGTAGCTTTCTTCTTATTTGATAAGATACTCAACCGAATGTAGCCAACGAGAAGATATTGAATAAAATATAACTAACATCAATATACTTTCCATCAAAAATCATACTATTCCTTTCATTCTATACTGTCCAAACTAAAACAAACATAATTAAATCCCATGTCAATCTCAAATCTGTAGAAATTTACTTTCTACATGAAGACCACTATTGTTCAACACTTAAAGGATATAAATTAACATTCCAAAGTAATTTACAGAAATCGCATATTGAGGAAGCAAAACTGCATTCAGTAAAAAAATGATATGCATTATCTAACTGAGTATTAGAAAAAAAAACACAAGAAATTTGACATGTAAATATATTTTCTTGACAGAATGTCACATTTGTGGAGTCTATTTTTATGGACTAACAAATTAATATCTTAACCTTGATAGGAATAAGTAATTTCAAAATAAATTTTCCTACCAAAAATCTTGTTCCTAAATCATTAAACAACAAATATAAAGATTTAATGGTTAATTGACCGTTAGTAGAGATATAACAAGAAATAGAATCAGATTCAACAAAAGAATAATTGCTAAGAAAAAATATCATTATATTATATTCATCTAAGAAATTATTAGTTTTGTTATTTTTAAGCTTCCCCACTCCCCCCCCCCCCAAAAAAAAAAAAAAAAAAAAAAATCCTATTACCATTCTGAATACTAAACTAAGAAGAAACCATAATATCTGGATTTCTAGCATTAGCAAAAAAATTAGGAAAAACATCCATTAATATAGTATTACCAATCCAATAGTCTTTCCAAAATTTAACATGTTTCCCATCACCAGATATTTTTCTAATGCCAATTTGAAAACTAATACCAGCTTCCAAATATCCTTCCATAAATAAGAATACCCATTATGAATTTTGTGATGTAAATAATACAATCTTAAAATGTCTACTAGTAATTTGTTTTACCCAATTAAGATTAGAAATAGTTAAAGCTCTCCAAATCCACTTACCCAACAAAGCAAGATTTCGATTTCTAAGATTTTAAACCCCTAAATCCTCCTCCTTTTTAGCATTACTGTAGAAAATAATGGTTGGATGATTTTATTGATGGACTACTTCACTACTTATAGGGAGTCTAGCTCCTCTACATACTACATATTCCGATGTGGGACTAAAAGTCCCTTATTGATTCTCAACACTCCCCCTCAAGATGGGCGATAGATATTGATCATCCCCATCTTGTTACATAGCTTCGACAGACTTAATGAACTAAGACCCTTAGTCAGACAGTCTGCAACTTGTTCTTCTGAGCGGACATGGTCAATCTTCAGTATCCCTTGTTCCAGCTTCTCCTTGATGAAGAATCGATCAATCTCGATGTGCTTCGTTCTGTCGTGCTGAACTGGATTGTTAGCTATACTTATTGCAGCTTGACTATCGCTCAGAAGACGCAATGGTGCTCCCTTATCCAGCTGCAACTCTGTCAGCAATGCTTTCACCCACAGCAACTCTGACACTCCCAGAGCCATTGCTCTGTATTCTGCTTCAGCTGTCGACCGTGCTACCACTGACTGTTTTTTGCTTCTCCATGAGACCAGATTTCCTCCTACAAAAACACAGTATCCCGTGGTAGACCTTCTGTCGTCTATGCAGCTCGCCCAGTCTGCATCACAGTATCCCTCAACTTCTATGTGTCCATTTTTCTTGAACCATAGCCCCTTTCCCGGCGTTCCTTTCAGATATCTCAAGATCTGAAATACTGCTTCCATATGACCCTTTCTTGGATCATGCATTTAGCGACTCACTACACTCACCGCAAATGAGATATCAGGGCGAGTGTGTCCTAGATAAATCAATCTCCCTACAAGTCTTTGATATCTTTCACGATCAACAGGCTCTCCTGCTTCTGCTCCAAACTTACTCTTCTGGTCAATTGGAGTAACGGCTGCTTTGCATCCCAGCATCCCTGTCTCCTTCAGCAGATCTAGTACGTATTTTCTTTGTGATAGAATAATTCTCTGTTCGCCTTCACACACTTCGATACCTAGAAAGTACCTCATCGCTCCTAAATCCTTCACCTCAAACTCCTTCGCGAGTTTTGACTTCAGCTTAGTGATCTCGACTTCATCATCACCTGTGATCACTATATCATCCACGTATATAGCAAGTATAGTGATGTGGCCTCTTGCATGCTGGAGGAAGACCGTATGATCTGCATTTGTTTGACGGTATCCCATGCCTGTAACAGCCTTTCTGAATCTTTCAAACCAAGCTCGAGGAGATTACTTGAGCCCATATAGCGACTTCTTCAGTTTACACACCTTTCCTTGCGACGTCCCTCCGTCTGATTCCGTCGCGTAGCACCCTGGCGGGAGCTCCATGTATACTTCTTCTTGCAGGTTCCCATGAAGAATGTAGCTCCCCTTCCCAGAATTTTTAAAATATTTTTATTTATTTATTTGATTTAAATGGTAACTTTGAATTTTGTAAATATTTATTTAGTTAATTATTACGGTGGATGATTTTAGACGTGGTTGAGTTTCGGAATACAAGACGACTAGGAATCATGGCACGGATAGTACAGTGACATGCTTTGACTAGTGTTTTAGCCATACCAAGGAAGGCTGAGCCATAGCGATGTCCTAACTAGAAAACCAGACCAAGTTGTGACATGACCATTATAATAGTTTAATTATTTATTATTAATATTAACTGACTTGTAGGAGACCCGTTTGTGTCGATTTAGCCCGAGCTGAGCCGAACCGAATCAAAGCCCATGTAGGCATGTAGTGGGACCAAATACGACCTTGTAGACATGTTTGGTAAACGCAAATATTTTGTATATATTTCTAGAAATTGGCGATTCATATTTATTAAATTATTTATTATATAAATGATACGTATATATATATATATATATATATATATATATATATATATATATAGATATATATGTATATAGATTATATATGTGAATGTATGTGTATAATAAATATTATATAGATGTGTATTTGTATGTATATATTAATGTATTATATAAAGGTGTATACGTGCATATAAATATATATAAGTGTATAACGTATATAAATATATATGTATATGTGTGTGTATATATATAAATATATAGAAATATGTATAGATAAATATATGTATAGATATGTATATATTTTTAGTTATATATATATGGGCTAAAATGGCCAGCCGACCCGAGCTCAGGCCCAGCCTGGCTCGGCCAGCCGAACAGGAAGTGAACCCCAACCCAGCAACATAACTCTTAGCCCATCCAATCTAGCTCGGGTCCGAGCTCTTAGCCCAGCCAACAGAGGAGGAAAACTCTGTTCGAGTTCTTTTCGTGCATATATAGTCGAGAGAGAGGCTGAGATCGAAATCTCTCGCTAACCCTAACTCCCCAACAAACGCGCCTCCACCCTGGTGACCCCGACGACCAGGCACGACCGTGCGCCACCCTGGGCGCCGTCGCGCGCGGCCACGACCGCACGATGCAACAGCGCGCGCGCCGAACCCAGGCTGCCCGCGCGGATCCAGAACAGAGAGCGGCAACAGTCGCAGCGACTTCGCGATGCAGTATCTCCACGATCGTTTGATCGTTTTGAATTTCGTAAAATTTGGTATGATCTTGTTATAACCCTCCCTAATTCCTATCAAATAGTTTAAATTATAATGATCCGAAACTCGAGATAATTCGAGTTGAAACTGCCGAAAAACCTGTTTGGAAACAGGACGTATAACAGTCGGAATATCCATGTTTGCCGATCGATTCCGATCGATCTAAGGCCATAATAGAAATTCTAATTGAACAAGTTCTTAGACAACCTATAGGGCTTCGTAACCCTTTTCGTAGAATTGGATTTCGTCGACCGTGCGTCGGGAAATCAGATTTCTAAAATCATGAAAAACCTGTTTCAAAATCTAGAAAATTGTTCCACACGACGCGCGTCCCGCCAAACCGGGCGACGTGGTCGTGAACCGAAGGCATCGAAAGCTGCGTAACGGCTTCGTGGTCGTGTGGGCTTTGACGGAATTCGAATTGGTCGCGTGTGCGCGACGAATTTGATGCGTATCCGTCGAAATTCACCGTATCGTGCACTTTGCAAATTTCTCAATTACTTTGTGCACGCTCGTCAGATCGAGACAAAACTTGTGCCAACAGAACCGTATCATTTTTTTGGTCCTGTATGCCAAGTTTGGTCCGATTCTGAGACCGTTGATGAAATCGTCGTTTTGCGGGCCCTACGGTCCCACTCAATGGGCGATTTTCTGCACGGCCCGCCGGAATCCAACTCTGGACATACGGTTGGGTTCGTATCGGAAAACCGGATCCGTAGATATGTAGTTTGACGACTTTAGAGACCATTGACTCTGGCAAGTTTTTCAGTGCAAAGCGGATCCAACGGCGGATATCGTTTTTGTCCGAAATTATCGTTTTGCCCCTATGTCCAGAATTGGACTTAAGGACAGGCAATCCTAGTTAATTTGACTATTCTGAGAACATTGGTACTATTTATTTCAGCATCCGGAGACTTCTACATGTGTTGACTGATTGTGGCTCATTGAGTGGTATGGTATTATTGGTTTCTCCAGCTAAGGACCTCAGGCAAGTGCACTTTCTGATTGCTTTCCGATTCATAGTATCTTTTTATTTCATGTCTATACATATATCTTGCTACTTGTTGACACGCTCGTCACACGGAGTAGTCGGGAGGGGAAATATCTTAGTAAACATGTGAACTACCCAGAACTTTCCTATGAGTCTATTCTTGCATGATAGCAGCTGCACATGACACGTGCAGTGAGCCGTATTTACCCCCTAGCCATTCACATGTTGAAACAGATATTTCACACCACCTAGATAGATGTCTTTTATTAGTTTTTCCTTGTTTACTTCGCTATCGTGCTATGTCATCAGTTTTCTTACTAGCTTTCATATTTCATATGCTACTTTCATGTCTTGTTAATTCTATTGTATTTTGCATTGCCGTCGGTTTGTGTACTTGTTCCATTCCTGACTGGAAACCAACATTTTTCAGGTTTAGCCGCGATCACTCTTAGCATTGGAAAGGCTTGGGTATGCTGAAGTCAACCTAGAAATAAAAAACAGTTGTACCCGTTTTATTAATTATAAAATATTGTATTTCCTTTAACTTTTAAATGTTGTAACTGTTGTAATAAATTTAGAAATGTGAATGAACAATATTGTTTACTTTGAGCATTTATTTCTTGCGGGCTTGACAGCGTTCTACCGCCGACTCTGCGGCGTAGGCTGGCTTGGACACGTCTCGTATCCGAAAAGCGGGTGCGGGTCGTGACAAAGAAAGGCATTCTTCACATCCAGCTGGTACAGCTTCCACCTATAGTTCGCTGCAATGGAGACCAGAGTTCTCACGGTGCTCATTTTTGCTACTGGGGCAAACGTCTCATCATAGTCTATTCCATATGACTGTGTGAATCCTTTTGCAACCAACCTTGCCTTGTACCGCTCTACTTTTCCTTCTGGCGTCTCTTTCACTGTGTACACCCATTTGCATCCCACAGCTTTCTTCCCTTTGGGTAATGGAACCAGCTCCCATGTCTTATTTTTCTCCAGTGCCCCAAGTTCTTCCATTATTGCAGCTTTCCACCTTGGATCTTTCTTTGCTTCCTGCCAACACTTGGGCAACGAAGTAGAGTCTAACGATACAATGAAGGCTCGATAATTCGAAAAAAATGTTAGAATAAGACAAGAAGTTGGCAATGACATGTTCGTAATCATCAAAACGAGCATGAGCCTTACCCGCATTGATGCGAGAAGATCTCCTTAAGGGAGCAATAGGTGGTGGAGAGATCATACCATCCGAGTCGGAGAGATCCGTATCAGAATCCGAGTGATTCAGTGCGGGGGTAACATCTTCAGGAGTTGGAGCAGGAGTAGACGAGGGACTTGGTACAGTAGGCACAGGGCACGGCATAGGCACAGTACTGGACTTCTGTTGTCTTCTTCTGTAGACTTGGAGCTCCTTTTACCTTGTCTGCTGCTCCCCCTGCGTAACATATGTATCTTCTTCTTCATTCTCTGTATCTGAGTCACTGTGCTCTCCCCCTTTCGTCCAGTTTTCTACAACCGGACACGGAACCGATCCGAAGACCACATTTGGACTTATTATCTCCCCCTCACATCGAACACCATCTGTGTTAGGTGTGTCACCAAATGCTGAACCTTCATCCGAACCATAGTATGGTTCGAGCTCTCTGAATGTAACGTCCATGCTGATAAACATCTTCCGTTCGACTGGACTCCAACAGGCATATCCCTTCTGAGTCGCCGTGTAACCGACAAAGACATATTTAACTGCCCTAGGATCCAGTTTGCCAACGCCTGGCCTATTATCTTGGACAAAGCACACACATCCAAAAACTTTCGGTGGAACAGTGTATGTAGTTGCCCCAGTAAGCATTTCCAACGGTGTCTTCCAGTCCAACACTTGAGATGGCATTCTGTTGATGAGATAAGAGGCCGTCAATATAGCCTGCCCCCATAAGTGTTTTGGGACATTCATAGCCAGCATCATTGTCCGTGCGACTTCCAGCAGGTGTCTGTTCTTTCGTTCAGCCACACCATTTTGTGCCGGAGTATAAGTACATGAAGTTTGATGTAGTATTCCATGAGTGGAAAAATACTCAGCAACCCGCTTACTAGTATACTCCGTCCCATTGTCAGACCGAAAACACTTAATTTTAGCGCCATATTATGTTTCCATCCGTCGATGAAAGTCCCGAAAGGCCTCAAGGACGTCACTTTTATTCTTCATAAGGTAGACCCATGTCACGCGGGTATAACAGTTAATAAAGGTGACGAACCATCAGAAGCCATTAATTTCGGTTGTAGGACAAGGGCCCCATACGTCCGAATGTATTATGTCAAAAGCAGCGGAACTCCTATTCCCCGAGCTCACATACGAGCTTCTGGTATGTTTTCCCAACTCACAAGCATCACAAAATAACTTCTTTTTATTAGCCCTTTGATATAAGGACGGATACATTCGACTAATAACTTGAAAAGAGGAATGACCGACACGCTGGTGGTGGAGTAGCAAGTCAGCTTCAACACTGCGACAGGAAGCTTCTGGTGGTGCGTCTGCTACCAAGGATGCCAATGCGTTGTCCAGTCCAGTCCTGTCTAAATACCACAGCCCCTTATGCCATGTGCCAGTCCCAAGTCGTCGTCCTGTCCCTTTCTCCTGAAAAGTCACCGTAGGAATGTCAAAGAAAACAGTACAGTTAAGATCAAGTAGAATGACACTAATTGATAGAAGATTGACAGGAAAAGACGGAGCATGTAAGACATTGGTTAGAGTGATGGAAGGAGTGCATGCGACAGTGCCTTTACCCATTACAGGGCTGGATGTACCATCAGCGGTCTGAATACTCTCCGGCAATGGTAGGTGAGTATAGTTCTGAAACGCACCACGGGATCCCGTGACATGGCGAGATGCCCCAGAGTCCATAATCCATCATGGCTGATGGACAGATGCAAGAGCACGCGCAGAATTACCAGTGCTGGTTTGGACAAAGCAAGTGATGTGATCTCCCGAGGTAGAAGACGCCCCAGGACTGTCGGCCGAACCCAGCTTTGTGCCGCGCAACTTCTCAAGGAACTCCCGCTCAAGCGGGATTATTTCAGCCAGTTGATTCTCTACCCCTTCCTCCGCCAGATTTGTTTTGTGTCCGCCCCTTCTACCAGCATATCCTCCTCTACTACCACGTCGGCCTCCACGACCCCGTCCTCGATCATTAAACTGATTGCGCAAGGATTTTGGACAAAATCGGATGTAATGTCCGGAGTCACCACAATTGTGGCAAACACCACCCACAGTTGGAGGTTGATTGAAGGCAGCAAGGGCAGACTTTTCAACCGCGGCTTGCTCCCCCTGGTAGGAGCCTTTGTTGGGCATCAACTTCAGTCGAGCTTCTTCCTGTGTCATGACGGCTATAGCTTCTTCCAAGGTCGGAAGCGTGGGTTAGGATAGGAGGATATTCCGTCTTTGCTCAAATACAGGGTGGAGTCCCTTCAGGAATTTCATCATACGCTGTCGCAAAATATAAGCCAGGAACGTCTGAAAGTACTTCGTGAATGCCGGTTCGACTTGTGCATCGTCCATCCCAAGAGGATCATAATGATCCAGATCAGACAGTACTTCTTCAACAGGGCTGCGTACTCAGAGATGGTACGTTCGTCTTGGGCCACCCTATCGAGTTCATCTTGCAGTTGAAAGACTCGCATAGGGTTGCCGGAGCCGGAGTACATATCTTTTAGAGTTCGCCATATATCAGCAGCAGCCTCCATTGCCTCGACATTACCCGACACTTGGTCGGTTAATGAGGCAGTCAACCACCCAGCCACTACGTTGTTGACAATCTCCCAAACAGCAAACTCCTTTGCGGAGTGATCGGCTGGCACCTTGGCTTGGCCAGTGACATAGCCAACCAAGCCACGTCCCTTCAGCGTCCGTATCGCCTGCCGCGACCACTTCAAGTAGTTGGACGTTCCTTCCAACTTCGTCTCCAGCTTCTCCAATTTCCCCATTTTGTAAGGTGACGGATCCACATCAGTATGGATCACACGTGGGGTTGCCTCGGTTAATCTCTTTGATAAGATATCATTAACCAAGGCCTTCATCTCTTCGGCCGTCAGTTTGTCACTGATTGAATCCATGGCTTCTTCAACTGTGAACCCTATTCGTCGTCTTCGACGTCTTCGACGTCGGAGTCGGCAACTTCCCCAACTTCGTCGTCTCCTTTGTCGTCGTCGTCTTCTTCTTCGACGTCACAGACTTTACGAATGCGCTACTAACTTGGCCAGCACCGGCGCACGCATGTAAATTGTGAACACGTCAGGGCACCAGAGAAGACATGATCAGTCTCTGTAGAGATCCTGATGTGAAGAAGGAATAACAAATAAAGTATTTGTTAGTTCCAAACGGCGTAAGCGAGGATCAGAGTTGGTGCAAATAAAGCATTTGGCAGCCGTCTGTCTTCGAAATACGCCTTTTTTTGTGGCGGCTAGGGTTTGTAGGAGATGGAAAGGCTAGGGTTAGACATGGTGGTGGCTAGGGTTAGGGTTTGGGAAGGGGGGGCCGCCGGTGGTCGGGGGGGGGTGGGGGGTCGGGGGGCTGCTGCGTCGGAGGGGGGGGGGTCGGGGGGGGGGGGTCGGGTGGCTGCTGGTGGAGGACGGTAAGGGGAGGGATCGGGGGGCTGCTGCTTCGGTGGGGTCGGGGGGGGTCGGGGTTGGGTCGGCGAGGGTGGTGGAGGTCGGTAAGGGGGGGGTCGGGGGGGGGGGGGGGGGGGGGGGGTCGGGCTGCTGCTGGTGGTGGGGCGGCGAGGGGGGGGGGGGGGCGAGGGGGGGGTCGGCGAGGGGGGGGGGGTCGGCAAGGGAAGGAGGGGCGGCAAATTTTTTTTTTGTTTTTTGTTTTTTTTGTGGAGAGAGAGAGAGAGAGAGAGAGAGAGAGAGAGAGAGAGAGAGTTATGGCTCTGATACCATGTAGAAAATAATGGTTGGATGATTTTATTGATGGACTACTTCACTACTTATAGGGAGTCTAGCTCTACATACTACATATTCCGATATGGGACTAAAAGTCCCTTATTGATTCTCAACAATTACAAACATATTCCAATTGATCAAGCACTTAAAGCCAAAACATTTATTATTACCAGACAAGAATAAACTCCTAAGCCTATCTATCTTTTTAACAACCCATGAAATAAGGAGAAAATAGGACATATAATAGCTAGGAATTTAAGATAACATAAAATTAACCAAAATTAACCTTCCACCTCTAGATAACGAATCCTCTCCAAGAATTCAACCTTCTCTCAATCAGATTTTGCCATTTCAACCTATCCAACCTACCATAATGTAGTAGGAATGCCAGGATATCTAAATCAAAATTTACCCACTTGGCAATTAAATAGCTCTGCAAGATGATTATTATGCATATCATCACCATTCATCCAAATTGTACAACTTTTTTGAAAATTAATAGCTATAAAATGATTTTAAGGTTATCTAGATGCTTAAAGTCAACTTGAGAAAATAAGTAGGGGTGCAACTCGGGCGGGCTAAACCCGAACCCGATCGGGTAAACCCGTTAATGGGTTGGGTTAGGGTTGAAGATATTCGGGTTCGGGCTTGGACTCGGGTTAAAATATTTGAACCCGATCAAAAATCGGGTTGGACTTGGGTTCATGTGTTGGGTAACCCGAAGAACCCGAAACCCGACATACATATAATTTATATATATATTGTTTCATACTACTTAAATAAAAAGTTTAAACTACAATTTTTTTTTTCACCCGAACTCTTCAATTCCTTGTCATAAATCTCATTTCTGTTTTATTTTGTAATGATTGAGACTTGATTGCTATTTGATTATGCATTTAATATTACGCTTGTTTAAAATTATTTCAAATATCATATTAGAGTCCGATAAACCCGATGTACCCGACCCAACCCGAGCCCAACCTGATCCTCCGGACTTGGTCTTGGGCTTCATATGTTGAACCCGAAGTCGGGTCGGACTTGGACTTGGGCTAGGCTTATGATCTTTCGGGTTGACCTCAAACCCGACCCAACCCGCCCGAGTTGCACCCCTAAAAATACGGATCGTATCATCAACAAATTGTAAATTAGTATATTATTATAAACTTCATTATGAACAATACTAGCTATCATATGAGATTCTTTAGCTTTATACACCATTCTACTAAGAACATCAGAAACTAAAACAAAAATGAGAGGAGAAATAGGATCTCATTATCTCAAGCCCCTTTTGCAAACAAATTTTTGTTTTCCTTCAATACCATTAACTAAAACCGTAGAAGTTCCAGACTTTAAACCCATGATTATCCAATTAATCCATTTATCACCAAAACCTTTTGCCTTTGAAGTTTCTTGTAGAAAACACTAGTCTACTTAATGATGAACTTTTTCAAAGTCAATTTTAATCAGAGTACCTTCTGTTTTAGTTTTGCAACACATATGAACCATCTCTTGTACAGCCATGACACACTATCAAGAATACGACGACCTTTAATGAAACCAATTTGTGTTTTATATATCCACTAGATCATCCAAAAAATCTCCGAGTCTATTAGCAAGAATTTTCATCAAAATTTTAAAAGAACAATTAAGCAAAACCAACCAGTCGAAATTTATTGATCTCATTAGCATCTGGTATTTTTGGAATCAAAATGATCGAAGCATAACTTATCCTCGAAAGATCAATATTACCCTCATAAAAAGTCTTTAAAGATCCATCATTCTTAATATCTTCCCCAAAAAATTAATAAAAGAACATAGAAAAATCTATGGATCTGAGGCTTTGCCTCCAGGTAAATCAAAAATAGCCTTTTAAACTTCCATTTCAGTAAATTCTTTATCCAAACTAGTTAAATTCACACCATTAAGAAGTCAAAGCTTAAGAAGGAAGTTCAAGCAGGATCCTCATGCAGCAGATTTCAAAGATGGTGTATAAAGGATAAGAACAGGAAAAAGGTTTATTGATTTATGCCAATACATGGCTGCCGACAACTTCATTCTACTTGTTGTCATGTATGTAGCCTTATGATTAGTGTTATTCTCTCTCAACTTCTACATTCACTAGTGCACTGTTTGGCTTGCAAGTGTTCAGAGTTATGACAGTAAATTAATTCTATTAGATGGAAATTCATGTCTATCCAAGCCACTGGATGTTTATGATGACGCTTTCACTGGGCTGTAGAATTTGCTGTTGCTGTGGCGGAGATGCACTTACGCACCATTGTTACCTTACGTTAGAAATTATCAGGAATTTGGACTTATCCTGATAGCTGAACGTGGCGTAAATGATGTTGTGGTGTCTGATGTCACAGTGTGAAGGTTCGATAGACAGAGATGACACAACGTGCGCGGGTTAGCCTACTTCTAGCCCACCCAAATATATGGTAGCCCACCCTAAATATAGTTTCTGGATCCTCCTCTGACCACCTGCGACCCCGACCTCTATTGTGATCACGCTGAGTCTGGAGGTTGCCCTAAGCAGAGGGTTTTTTTTTTCCAAGCCCGAAGTTTTGTCTGACTTACCCTGGACCGGTCATGTATTCATGTACAGGTTCTTGATATTACTTTGCGTATTTCTTCCAAACAATTCAAAATTTTACCTTGTTATTCACAGAGGATCATTATATTTATCCTTGACAAACATGATACTTGATCACATTTTAACTGCCATTGAAACTCAACAGAACTTGGGGTAATTGATCTTGAAGTGCATCATGGGTGCCTAATTGCCAACCACATATGTCTTGAAGACAACTAACCAATCTCCAGCCCACAGCCGAGCTACATAGAGGCTAGGGAGTTCATCAATGGACTTAGGCGCAATTGATGGACTACAAAACCACCATTGAAGTTGATTGTAATGGTATGGCTCAAAGTAGCATCCAGCTATCATAAAGTCCTTCCACTTCCTCCCAAGTGGAAGTTCACTGGCACTACCATACAATGTATAGATGAAGAACCCACTCCTCGTGGTGCTGCTTCTACTGCTACTACTGCTCTACTACTCTCACCCCATAGAGGGAATACCAGTCACATTGGAGTGCAAAAGTTTGAACCGCATAGAACCAAAACACACTGTTCCTTGACACATGTGGCTGTCAAAACCAATCCCGTTCGGATCGGATTCATATTAATCCAAATCCGTATCCGAACTTCATTACGATTCTGTACTGGGAACCGACCTGAATTTGCTTGAAATACGTTCCATTCTTACTTCTACACACATCGTCTTTTTAGGAGGTTGACATTCTGACGGAGAACAACTTAAATTTTGGGTTATTTTGATTTTTTTTTTTTTTAGTTTATTTGTTAAGATAAACCAAATAAAGAGAATTATATCTCTTGGGTTTGTTAGGGATTGACTTATCTTATGGATAAGAACTTAGAGATTTAGTTTATTTGAGTTTATAGGGTGCGATTTCAAAATCTTAGAGTGGATCTCTCTATCAACGTTGCTTCTCCGTTTCCAATCTCCAACGGTAATCCTAATTATTATTTTCAATTTCTATTATAATTTTTGTGAAAAATTTATAATAGTTGTTGTTTACTCTTCAATCAAAACTTCCGCACCCAAATCTTTTCAAATTCCTAATTTTATACTAATAATTTATTTTTGGGTCCCCGTCCCGCGTCAAATTGGTATCAGAGTCAAACCCTGGTTTAGAAATATTTCAAGAACGTCTACATAAAATTTCTCGCAACAACTTTGTGCGATAATTGATAATATATATATGATAAGATGCTTGCTGAAATGAAAAAAGTGTTTGAAGAATTTTTCAATAGAAATAAAGTAAAAACTATTAATAACAGTGATCCTATATACATAAAAAATTCATTAATGGAACCTATTAAGTCTGTCATAGACGAGTCAGAAGTTAAATTCAAGTCTGAGTCTAAGTCTAGATTTAAACTAGTAATAAATTTTGAGCTTTATAAGTTTAGATTTAAACCATTAATAAATTTTGAGCGTCATATATCTTCATTAAAAGAATTAAATAGGTCATATAATGAAATAAATAAATTAAAAAAAATCTATTAAGTTATCTAAATATTTTGAACGTGTCCTAATAATGAAACATGTGAACAATTTCTCTTATATATTTGTTACAAATAATTATAATAGTTTGCAAGAAATAATAATTGATTACAGGGGCGATCATTTTACGTTTCTAGAGTGATCGAGACATCCACAAGTTGTTGAAGTGCCTGATTGGTCGTTGTTGAATATTCTACTTCTTCCACTTCCATAACCTCCAGTATCGCCACGTACGGAGTTTTGTAGTATTGTCGGAAGCTTCAATGTTGACTAAGTTGTCAAAGCAAAGGCCTCTGCCATGGCCGAATTGGAGGCCTTCAACAAGAGCATAATTCTCGAATTTTACACTTAATTCACCAGGAGGTGAATTTTTCAAAGCCGGGAAGAATGATGGAGAACAACTTAAATTTTCGGTTATTTTGGTTTTTTTTAGTTTGTTTGTTAAGATAAACCAAATAAAGAGAATTCTATCTCTTGGGTTGGTTAGGAATTGACTTATCTTATGGATAAAAACTTAGAGATTTAGTTAATCTTCTTTTGATTGTTTTGTAGTTTATAAATAGTTTGTAATCTCATAAGGTATATATGGATCAAAGAATTGAGAATGAGAAATCTATTTTGAGTTTATATGGTACGATGCCAAAATCTTAAAGTGGATATATCTATCAACGTTGCTTCTCCGCTTCCAATCTCCAACGGTAATCCTAATTATTATTTTCAATTTCTATTATAATTTTTGTGATAAATTTATAATAGTTGTTGTTCACTCTTCAATCAAAACTTCCGCACCCAAATCTTTTCAAATTCCTAATTTTATACTAATAATTTATTTTTGGGTCCCGTCCCGCGTCACATCCATTATATCACACTAGTAATGTGCACGTGCATTTGCACGTACGAAAAAATAAAAAAAAATTAAATATAAATTTATTATAAAAAATTATCAAATCTAGGATTTGAAAACTCAAGCAACCAAGAAAAACAACTTCTACTTTAACCACTTGAGTTAGACTATTTAGTTATAAATATATCATATTAGATAGTTAAATACTTAGTTTATTTTTTTAAAAATAATTAGTGGAGTATTTGGATAGTTATTTAACTATTTATTATTTTTTTTAAAATTTATTTAAATGATTGATGATATTCATACGGCTTAAACGACTCACTTTTGAGCCGTTTTGAAGCATCTTCATATAGTAGAAGATAGGTGTTATATCACATATCAAAGTTAATGCAATTCGAAAAGCTCGGTCATTAATAGTCGTTACATTATATGCATCTCATTTTTTTTCAACGACCTAAACAAAAAAGTCAAGGGTATAAATGCAAAAATAATGCCACTTGTTATAATCCTATGGCGAGTTGCTATTTGAGTTACTGTAGTCGAACTCAACTTAATAGGACTAATTAGCATTTAGATACTAGATTTTATATCAGCTTAGAGTTTAAGCACTGACATGTCCAATTGAAAATTTTTGACCCTGAATTTTTTTTCCTTCCGTTATATTTTTTTTTCTTCCAGTACATGTTGTTGTCCTTGTACTAATGTTCAGATTATAATGAAAAAAATAACCTTTTTTTTTTTTAAGGATCTAAGGTTTTCAATCAAATATTTTAGGAATTAAACTCTAATCTGATATAAAATCCATAACCTAAACGCTAATTAGCCCAACTTAATAGTATGGTACTGCTTACTCATTAAAAAATGGATCGAATTAACGTGTTAACGGTTACCATCGACAGCTCTACACATGTACACAGAAATGGGGCCCACTTAACAGAATCCAACTAACTTTTGAAATTCTAGATTATGTGAGAGAACCCACTTTGTGTGACGAAAGATACCAATATCAAATCATAGACATGCACCGAACCTTTCTTTTTGGCCCCCTCTCCTTTGAATCATTCTCACCATATATGTAAAGTGCACATAAAAGAAGAAAAAAAAAAAGGCAACAAACAAACATATGAGAATACCACGACATAGACGTTTTGATTCATCCATATATATAATAATATATATATATATACAATGTAGGTCCTCTTCAGAACCAGATGCTGCGTTGCGTGACAAGAAAGCAAGGAGTGTAGCCTTACAAAATCTCTAAAATTTTTTTTTTAACTTTCATCTCACTTACTAATATAAATTTTTACCTACATATTAATTTTTGTGTTTATTAGACTTACATTTCTGTGTCACAAAAAATTTTAAAATTATTTTTCGAGACGAAATAGATATTTTTGGTGAAAAACTAAAACTTAAATCTAATAAGCACAAAATAAGTATAAAATTTTATTAATAAGCGGGATTAAAGTTAAAAAAAAATCTAAAAAAAAAATCACAAAAAGTATATGATAGAGTAGCAAAATAGTGTTGGCCAAAGTTCCAGAGTAAGCTAAGCTAAGCAACTAGTACTAATTCACTTGGTCTAGACTCGTGTCAAAGCTCGGGACCTTAGCCCTGACCGGCTGCGACTCCCTGAGCTTGAACGACGACGCTCCCTTGAGCTTGAACGACGACCCCCCGCCGTTGTCCGACCGGGACGCGTCGGACTCGATCAGGAGCTGCACGACCTCGTTCATGGACGGACGGAGGGCGGCCGTGCCGCAGGTGCAGCGGATGGCGATGCGCAGCGCCTGGATCATCTCCTCCTCGAACGGGCTCCACGACAGCCGCTTGTCGAGGATGTCGGTCGCGCCCTCCTTGGTCGCCATCTTGCTGTTCACCCAGTAGATGATGTCCTTGTTCTCGCCGAACTCCGGCTCGTTCGGCTTCTTGCCGGTGATGAGCTCCATCAGGACCACGCCGTAGCTGTACACATCGCACTTCGTACTGGCTTTCGAGGAGTAGGCATACTCTGCAGTCACAACATTTTGGTCTATGATCAGTACTAACAACATTTCGATCAACAAACAATATAAATTCATCTAGAGTTCAAGAATTTGATTAAGTACAATTAATTTGGGACGTACTCACCGGGGGCTAAATAGCCATAAGTGCCTGCAATAACAGTCGTCGACGAATCATTCTCCCCAGCACCGGCCTGCAGCACTTTGGCGATGCCGAAATCGGCCACCTTGGGCTCGAACTCGGCGTCGAGAAGTATGTTCGACGTCTTGATGTCCCTGTGAACTATCGGGAACAGGAGGTCATGGTGCAGATAGGCCAGCCCCTGCGCGATGCCGACAGCGATCCGGTGCCTCGTCGGCCAGTCCAGGAAGCTCCACCCCTTGTGCAGCGCGTCCCACAAGTTCCCGTTGGGCATGTACTCGTAGACCAGGAGGTTGCTGTCCAAGCTGGAGAAGCAGCAGTACAGCTTCACTATGTTCTTGTGTCGAATGCTCCCCAGCGTCTCCACCTCCGTCCTCAGCTCCCTGTCGAGGTACAGCGAGTCCGCGGAGTGGTCCTTGGGCTTCTTCGGGCTCCAGAGCTTCTTCACCGCGACCAGCTCCCCGTTGCCGAGCTCGATCTTGTAAACGGTGCCCGAGCCTCCGTGCCCGACGATGTTCTTGTCGATCAGCGCCTCGACGATCTCGTGCTGCTCGAAGCTCAGCTTGTGGAAGCTGGTCACGTCGAAGGACGAGGAGGAGGACAGCCCGTCCTGCTCGACCGACTCGTCCTTCTGTCTGAACCAGCGTTTGGCGAGCAGGAGGGTCCCGAAGACGGCCAGCATCGCGGAGATCCCGATGACCCAGATGTTGTTGAGCCGCCTTCTCAAGTCGGGCTGCCGGCAGAGCGGGAGGATCGAATTGGTGAGGTTGAGGCGGACGGGAGCGCAGAGGCCTGGATTGCCCGCGACGCTCTCGATGAGGCCTTCTTTTATCAGGGGGAGAGGCACCGCGCCGGAGAGCTGGTTGTTCGAGAAGTCCAAGGAGTTGGGAAGCAGCTCGCAGAGGCTCTCCGGAATCGCTCCGGTCAGGAGATTGTTGGAGAGGTTGAGGACGTTGAGAGACTTCAAGGAGGAGAGCGAAGTGGGAATGGACGAGTCTAGCCTGTTGCTCTGCAGCGATAGCTGGTTCAGCCGGTTCAAATTTCCGATTTCGGAGGGAATTGGGCCTGACAAGAGATTGTTGCTGACGTCGATCTTGACCAGGCTGGTGGCCCGGGAGATCTCCGGCGGCAGAGCTCCCGATATCCGATTGTTCTGCAAGAACAGTGCGGACAGGTTCGCGGCGTCCCCGATCGACCTCGCGATCTCCCCTTCGAACCGGTTGAACCCGAGATCGATGATCGAAGCCCGCGGGAGGGCGAAGACCCCTCCCGGCACCCGGCCGCTCAGCTGGTTGTTGTTGACTCGGAACCGGAGGACGCTGGCACAGTTCGCGTAGCTCTCCGGCAGCCGGCCGGAGAACTGATTGCTCAGCACGAGTATGTACAGCAGCTTCCCTCCGGCGCAAACATCCGGCGGCAGCTCGCCGCTGAACTCGTTCTCCGACAGCTCCAGCACCACCAGCGGAGAGAACTTGCCGAGCGTGGCCGGGACCGGGCCCGAGAGGAAGTTGCGGTACACGGACAGCATGGTCAGCGCGGTGGAGTTCCCGAGGGCCGGACCGAGCCCTCCGGTGAGGCTGTTGGTGTAGGCCTGCAGGACCTGGAGGCGGGGCAGCCGGAAGATCTTCTCCGGTATCGGGCCGGTCAGCTGGTTGACGGACAGGTCGATGTCGACGAGCTCGGTCAGGTTTCCGATCTCGTCGGGGATCTCTCCGGTCAGCAGATTGTAGTAGAGCTCCAGGAACCGGAGGCTCCGGAGCCTGCCCAGCGCCGGTGGGATCGTGCCGGTGAGGAGGTTGCCGCTCAGTTCGAGGTCGGCGAGGGACGTCATGTTCCCGAGCCACGGGGGGATCTCCCCTCTCATCACGGTCGTCGAGAGGATCAGCACTCGGAGGTTCGACAGCCCGGTTATCGACTCGGGCAGCCGCCACACGTCGAACCCCGGGTTCTCGTTGAAGTTGACGACCTCCAGGCTCGTGAGGTTGGCGAGGGAGACGGGGAAGTCGCCGGAGAAGAGGTTGTTGGAGAGGTCTAGGAGGCGGAGGGAGCGGAGGGGCGACAGGTCGGGGACGCGGCCGGAGACGCCGGCGAAGCTGAGGTTGAGCTCCTCGAGGAAGGTGCAGTTGAGCACCGTGTCGGGGAATCCGCCCCGGAGGTTGTTCTTCGCGAGGCGGAGCGAGCGGAGGGCGGGCAGCGCCGAGCAGACGTTCGGAGGGAAGGAGCCGGTGAGGGACCACGAGGAGATGTCGAGCGCGACGACGCGCCCCGCCTCGTCGCACGCGATGCCGGGGAAGCTGCAGTAGGAGGTACTGCTAGTGTCGTTGCCGACGTCGTCGGCGGGGAAGCGCCACCGCGACATGGGGGCCCCGGCGAGGGACTGCTTCATTTGGGAGAGGAAGGCTGATTGGGACTGGAGGGAGAGGGGGATGAGGAGAGGGAGGAAGGAGAGGGTGAGGAGGAGCGAGTTTAGAGCCATTGAAATAATATGTTAAATTGTTTGTTATTGTTAGGAGGAGGTGGGAGTGGTGGGAGTGGCTATGGTGATGAGAGTACAACTTGTTTATATATGTTTGTGTAAAGAAATGGAGGGAATGTTAGAAAGAAGAATCCTTTTTTATTTTATTTTTTGCATGAGAAGAATGTATGTTGATATTTGGATTGGGTGCGTGAAGGTTTATGTACATACACTTTTCACCTTGGAATTTGTTGCGGTGCACGTAAACAGGGTCGGACCTAGGATAAGTCGGGGAACTTTGGACAAGAGGGAAACCAGAAACTCGAATTGGGATGGAAGGGTGGGCTAGGTATAGACTGACTTACATAAAAAAAAAAATTTAAACGAAATTTATACATAGAAAAATAAAATAATTTTTTTTTGGGGGTGGGCTGGAGCCCATTCCAGCCTGCTATTTGGGTACCCATCAGGCTCAACATGATTCTACCAAAGATTAAGGTCACGGATGACTACTAGGACAAGCTGACAATAAGGATCAATAGACAACCAAAATTAACTTCAGGATTGGACAATCCAACCCTCCGGACCATCCCTGCATGTAACACGTTGGGTTGTCCAAGTTGAAACATATTTTGGTCGTTCTTTGATTTTTGTTGTGAGTTGGTCCGATCTCGGATTTGAAGAGTTGTCCTAAACAAAAAGAAGTTGTTAGAGAATTTCCAACCCTATTGTGAGTTTGAAAAAAATGGTTGTCACATAGGAATGACAAGCATTTTTTTTCAAAAGTACTTCTCCAATGCAAATGTGAAATAAATTGTGAAGTTGACATGGTAAGGAGAATGCGAAGTTGGTTGTCTAGATATAGACAATGCACTTCACAATGACTTTATGTCCACATCATCAATTATGAATAAAAATATATATATATAAAAAAGAAAAAGTAAAAAAGTTGTCTTGGAAGTTGAAAAAAAAGTAATTTTATTGTCTTTTCAAATTTTTACATTGGAGAACATATTTTTTTCTTCTCATTGTCTTGTGTGAATATCATCTTGTCATATAGAAAAGATATTGTTTTATGTCTCATGTCACATAGGATTCACAACTCAAAACAAGACAATAGGGTTGGAGATGCTCTTACTACTTACTGTTGAAGTTGTTACTGTTGTCGGACTTTCTCATGGAAGGTGATGATGATTTCTTATATTGCTTCGCGACTCGATCAGGATTCGTATGTGCATGGCTTTGTGCTAAAGAGGCTTTTGGGGTTTATGCTTGCTGATGTTGAGTGTGCACTCTAATGTGTGTCAACATCTCGCGCGAGGGTCACGAGTTCTGCGCGTGATCTTATCGCATAAGGTCCTGTGGCATTTGGGCCACTCTCGGTCTCCCTTTGAAACTCTTTTTTCAGTGCCCCCCAAAAAAAAAAAAAAAAAAAAAACCTCTTTATGTCTTAATATCTAGCACTGGAATTTTGGACGAAACAATATGGTTCGTCGGTTTGAAAATGTCGAGAACATCATATTCGAGTTGACCGGAACAACTGAGCGACACGTGAAGCTGCGTCACAGTCCAGTCTGCCACACCTTCACTACAATCGTGATGATACGAAAGCTTAGAAAAATCTTTTCATATAGGACTTGGTTGCTGATTAAATCCATTATAAATGAATGAATTCTTGTCTAATGCTTCATAATATCATGTTGAGCCAACAAATGGTTAAAAGTAAATCCAATAATCATGGAGGGGGGGGCCAAAGCCTTGTAGATCCTCACTTAAAACCCCACATGTAACACATATTAAGGAAAGTAAAGTTGGAAAACTTTTGAGTGTAGAATTGTTACCAATGCTTTTCTATCTCTTGCTTCCCTTCTAGATGTCTTTAATTTTATCCTTCTTTTCTCTTTAAAAAAATTCCTCTCACTGTCAAAATCAATTTTCTGCCCTCATCTTTAGCCATATTACATTATGGCATATATATCTCATAATTCATTTCGATTCTTAGATCTGACTTGATCGTCGAAGGGGTCTGAAGTTGGACATGAATATTTTGTTGCGAGTTCGAGGATTTGGAACGGCAGGTTGATCTCAAAGCCCAACTGTAGTAAGTCGATTTCATGATTATAAGTTCATATAACCAAGAACACTTCGACTGTAAATAAGTCGATTCCATGATTATAAGTTCATTTAACCCAAAACACTTCGACATTGATTCCATGATTAGAAGTTCATATAACCGAGAACACTTCGATCTGAGCATCCACAGTTGGGGATACGGCAACGACATAATAGAGAATACATCTGTTTGGTACAACAGCAATCATTCCTACGTACAAAGGATTGGAAATGTGAACTTAAATCTTCTATAAACAAAATTAAAAAGAATAAAGTTACATAAGCTTGAACAGTTCTTTTTTTTTGGCATACTAATTAAATAGGACATTAGAAGCATAAGTTGGCACTATAATTGCAAAAATGCTATTTAGCTCCCAAAATATTTGGATGATGTCATCTTCCATTATGTGGCATATGACATGGTGGCTGATATGGCAGCTGACATGACAAAATTTAACATTAAAATTAATATTAAATTAACACGATAATTAAAATTAAAATTAAAAATTTTGGGTAATTAATTATGGGGAAATTTATGAAATGCCCAAAAAACGAAAAAGTTTTATGAAAAACCCACCGCACAATAACATTTCATTGCGTGCCCAGAATTAGCAAAAAATATATAAAGAGGGTTCCGAATGACCTTTTTGCCCTTCCTTCTAATTTATTGAAAACACCCACGAAACTACTCTTAAAACAAACGTTTCGATACTTCATCTTCTTCCATACGCTGCTCACTTTCGAATCTAGGTTTTTTCCTCAAAAATTTTCAAAATCTCGTCGGAAAAATTCGGAAAGACCGAGACAAACGACAAAAGTGCTAAAACGGAGGTCCAAACATCATTTTTTTGCGATTCTAAAATTTTGAAAGGCCGTCTAACGAAGAAGCTGTTACTTTCAGGCTCCTCGAAGATACGCTCATTTTGGGACAAATCGGGCCTCGTTTCGACCTCCCAGTCAAAAGTTATGGCCCTTCAAAGTTTCAACTGACCATAAAATGCAGGAGAATGGTCATTCTCCGTGTTAGAACACGAAAAATATTAATTTCGCATGAGGGTGGCCATTCTTCGTGTAGTAACACGGAGAATGTCATTCACCGTCTTAATTTACACGGAGAATAGTCATTCTCTGTGTTAGAAACACGGAGAATGCCATTCTTCGTGTAAATTAACACGGAGAATGACATTCTCCGAGAATGGCCATTCTCCGTCTTAATTTACACGGAGAATGGCCATTCTCCGTGTAATTTAGCACGGAGAATGGTCATTACAGTGTTAAAACGCAGGAGAATGGCCATTCTTCGTATTAGAAACACGGAGAATACCATTCTCCGTGTTAAATAAAACGGAGAATGGCCATTCTCCGTATAATTTAGCACGGAGAATGGTCATTACAGTGTTAAAACGCAGGAGAATGACCATTCTCCGTGTTAGAAACACGGAGAATGCCATTCTTCGTGTAAATTAACACGGAGAATGTCATTCTCCGTGTTAAATAAGATGGAGAATGACATTCTTCGTCTTAATTAAAACGGAGAATGACATTCTCCGTGTTAATTTACACGGAGAATGGTTATTCCCAGTGTTAAAACATAGGAGAATGACCATTCTCCGTGTAATTTAGTACGGAGAATGGCATTCTCCGTTTCTAAATTACATGGAGAATGACCATTCTCCGTGCTAAATAACACGGAGAATGACATTCTCCGTGTTAAATGACACGGGGAATGGTCCAAATGTTAAAACACAGGAGAATGACCATTCTCCGTGTTAGAAACACGGAGAATGCCATTCAACACGGAGAATGGCATTCTCCTTGTTAAAAATGCAGGAGAATGACTATTCTTCGTGTGATATCGACGGAGAACAGTTGACAAAAACCTAATTTTTTTGTTTTTTTGTTTTGTGGAAAGAAATTTGACATGAATAAAGATTCAAGAGTTTTCGTTCTTCTTTCAAAACGATGCTAACTCTTATGGAAAAGAAGAAGAAGATCTTCTCTCCATAATTGACCTAATTGTCGGAGAAGAAGAAGAAGATGAGCGATGATCGAAGTTCGACTGAAAAAAAAGCATGGTGAACTACGAACGATCTTTGCGATCTCTGCTGAAGATGAGAGCAATGGAATTCAGATCTCTCGTGAAGAAGAAGAAGAAGAAGAAGAAGAAGAAGAGAATCGCAATCCAGATTTGAGTTTGTGCGGAGGGGTAGTTATGGTATTAATTTTGTAAATACAGAGCATCTAAAGGAAATCTTTGAATATTTGACGTGAAATTATATAATTATGGGCATTTCATAAAATCCATCCTGCGGGTGAATTTTTCATACAACCCAACCCCAAAATTGAATTTTTCAGCAATTTCCAGATTAATTATTTATGTTAAAATTTGCCATGTCAGCTGTTATGTCAGCTGTCATGTCAGATGCCACATAATGAAAGATGACATCACCCAAATATTTTTGGAGCCAAATATCATAATTGCTATAATTGAATGGTTTCGATAGTTCGGCACTAAAATGGCATTTTTCCCATGGGCGAATTATTATTATTTTTTTGCATAAGGAATCAAATTCACTGTCTAAAGAGAGAACGAACTTCAAATATTTAATATACCCATCAATTAGGACTTGGCTAATAGATTCCTTGCTGTAAGAATTCAAAAAGTCTTGCCAGCCAGAAAGTTTAGAGCGAAAAAGCAAACCGATGGACACGTGTCAGTACGTTATTCCATGTGTCATTTTAATAATCTCACCAATAAAAGCAAGTTTACCAAAATCTTTATTATTTTCGAAAGCAACTATGTATTTAGATATTGTACATGTTTGATGATCAACAACCTCTCATATTACAACAACTTCTGATGAGATTCAAGAATGCCAAAACCACACCTTAATTAATAATACTCTCGGTTTAGCAATTTGATGCCCTAGCTGTATTGGCAAACCCTAGAATGTCAATGACAAGGACAACAAAACATGCTCTACGTACACTTGTAGCCATTTGATTTACACACTTGCACAAAAGAGAATTTTGTGTGTGATTGAGGGATAAAGAAAGCCCAATTCTGATTGACGTTCTGAGCCCATCCAGAGGGAATCCCCTCCATGGATAAGGGATGTGCATGTAGTCATGTTTACCAAAGGAAAGATGCTCAACCCAAACCCTCCCCCCCCCCCCCCCCCCCCCCCCCGGGTGAGCATTCGGTTTATTCGGTTTAAATCGAACCGAATAACCCAAAACCGAATTGGACCGAAACCGAATAAGCAAAACCGAAACCGAACCGAATTGGCCCAAAACCGAATCAAACCGAACCGAATTAAATCGGTTCGGTTTTCGGTTTATTCGGTTTATTCATATTTTTTTAATTTTTTTGAGCTTTTTTTTGTTAATATATATAGTAACTAAATATACATAGACATATTTAGTATATACCTATATATATTTAGTATGTACCTACATATATTAATACTTATATATATATAGCGCACACACACACACACACACACACATATATATATATAAATTAATTAAATTTTCTTATTCGGTTTTGGACCGAAACCGAAATCCAAAACCGAAACCGAATAAGAAAATTTAGTATTTTCAAAACCGTAACCGAACCGAATTTTTTTAAAACCGAACCGAACCTCTTATTCGGTTCGGTTCGGTTCGATTTTCGGTCCAAAACCGAATAATGCTCACCCCAACCCCCCCCCCCCCCCCCCCCCCCCCCCCCCAACCCCCCCACCCCCACCCCCAGACACACACAAAAGAAAGCAATGGATAGACTAATTATGGGTGGAGATGTGAATAAAGACTAGATGTGGACTTGCACTCCCTGCCCTTCTGCTTTCCATGTCCTCTACCCAAAGGGTGATCAATTGCGTTTCGCCGCGATTAGGACTTAAACTATTCTGGTTTCGGCCATGCATTTGGACCTAACTAAGTAATCAATATGCTCATGCCAGTTGATTATTAATTATACATAGAAGAGAGGGAAATCAGCACCCAAGTGAAGGAAATTTTTTACAGTCTTGACAATTTTATCATAATATATTATCCGCGAATGCTGATACCATGATCCTTCTGGTTGAACAAGTCGCGGTTTACTGGATAAGCAATCATGACTCAGCTACATTAATGATGGCATTCACTCATAATTAGAGTACCAGTGAAGTTTCAGAGATGGTTTATAAAGCTCAGATGATGAAAAGTTAATATTCAACTGTTAAAGCATAATCGTAAGTTTAACATAACCGGGAAGTGGGAATTTGATTCCAGTTACTTAATAATTGGTTAATTTTGCAGTGGAGATGACTTACTGAATCTTCGGGTAAATATATCGACATTCGATTCCGAACACTTACTGGTTAATTTTCTTCCACTATCTTGAATTTAACCAGAGGATATTGTTACATGTGTAGATGCGAACTTGGACCAAGGTTCTGCAGATATATGCCAGCAGTCTGCTGATAATTAGAGCATCACTAGTAAGCTCCATCCCAATTTCTACATTCTACATTCAGATTGTAGAAGTTCATTCAAGAGAATAATAAGTCCCATGTTTGGTTCCAATTTCTACATTCTCGGGCCTAACCCATCCACAGGTGCTATAGGTTGGGCCCGAGAATTTCTAGATTCAGAATGTAGGAAATCATTTTGCAGAATAATAAGCTCCAGTTTGGAGCCCAAAATTTTAAATCCTAGATTTTTTTTTTTTTTTTGGCCACTTTTATTTTACACAGTTGGACAGTTGGGCCTGAAACATAAGTATTACTATTCTTATGCAGTCACAACTCATTCCACAATTAACTTTTTAGTAATATTTTGGGCCTCAAATTGCATTTTTCAGCTCCAACTACTAATGATGCTCTTACAAGAGAAGATTTGGGAGGGCCTAGCTAAAGTTTGTTAATGTGTTTTCCTGCAAACTTTGCTTCTTGGAACCTCTTAATTTCCTAGCAGAGGCATCAAACTGATGACCGGTATTATTGCACCTTACTTACTTTCTTAACAGTATTTCTTGCACTGATAACTAGGTTATGGCATATTGTTTGTACTTTGTAGGTTACAAAGTTGATCTGTAACTTCACATTTTGTGGTTAAATCATATGTATAGAGCGTGTACTAACACAAACTGAGAAGTCTCACGAACTTGAGTTACAAATCCTACAAACATTCATCGGCTTCTACTCAGTCTTCTTACGTATGTGTTTATGAGGAAGAACCATCATGTATTGTGTCTCGTATCTATCACGATATGAGTAACAAGTGTGTAAGTGTCCTTTAATGAAAGTTCTTTAGCCAAAAAAAAAAAAAACTTCCAAACACGTAAGTTATATGGGGGTGATGATGGTTCAAACCTAAGGTCAGCTGTGTTTTAAGTATAGTCATATTTAAGTTTGGTTATTAGTTTTGGGTGATGTTATTGATACTCCTAAAATGTCATTCTGCACTTACTTTTAGTTTTACGTCATTCAAATTTCAAATATACTCCTGCATTAAATCTGAGATTAATTTGTGCATGCATGGAGGGGGGAGTGCACGATGACAATTTAGAAGTGCCAATAATGTTAATGTAGGGACATATTTGAAATTTGAATGATAGAAAATTAAAGATGAGTGCATGATAACATTTAGGAGTGCTAATAACAACATCATCGATTTTTATTATTTATTTTTACTTGCATATATTTAGCATATATGGTTGACTGCAGGGCCGGTCTAGGGAACGGGCGAGGTTGTCACGTCCTAGTCCCAAAATACGCGGGAGCAGACCACGTGGCAATGACCAGCTACGTATCAAGGGGACTCCTGTGCAGCCTGAATACGTATAAGCTGTTCAGGTAAGGCATATAACTATATCCAGTCTACATATCTATATCTCAATCCAACTGAAACGTATAGCATGAGTGAGTATCATTGTCACGCCCCAGAACCAGAATACTGGAGAGCGGAAGACAGACACAGCCAACTACGTACATTGAATTGAAACCCACCTCACAATAAGGTCATGGCTGTCTAGATGCATGAGGGTTTATCTACAAGCCATCAGTCTCTTATGATCAAGAACAAACCTAGTGTCTCAATCTCAAGCAAGCGAGTAAATGTTACAAGATATTATATCATCAGACATATAAAGTAAGTGTAACACCCACTTTTCTAAATGAGGATAATTTTGAACTTTTGTAATTTTAATCTTTTAATAATGAGATTTAAATCATGTTATGATTTTTGATGATTTTTAATTCTTTTAAAACTATTTTAATTGGTAATTTATGATTTTGGTGTTTTGCTAGTGAAATCCTAGATACTACTTGACCTAGAGACTAACCATGACCATGGTGACCTAACCATGTGATTGGAATAATTTATTTCTATTTTTGCATGGAGGTATTTTGGTCATTGTGGTTTCTTTGAATTATTTTGTTATTTATTGGATTGGTGTTTGTGATTTTTGACTTTTGCTAGTTGAGACCATAGAGACTAGCCTAGTGTTTGAATTTGACCTTGGTGACTTAGTTAGCATGGTAGAATGGTGTGGGACCCTAATCTAACTTAAGTTGACTCAAGTTGACTTGGGTTCATGTAGAGAATGGGTCTCCTTGGTAGTTGGCCCCTTTAGTTAGAAGGCTTAATCAACTAGCTAGTGCATTAGGCCCATGACCATTTTCCAAGAAACCCTAACCCTAATCTCATGTGGCCGGCCCCCTATAGCAGCCATATGGAGACCCCAACCCCTATATAATATCTCTTATTAGTTACTTGCCTATTTTAGAAATCCCCTTTTGGAAACCCTAATAGTTCTTCCCCAAATCATCAAATCTCACCATTCCTCCACCAAATTGATCCCACTCACTTGCATTAGAGGTCATTTCTGGAGTAGAGATTGAAGGGAGCTTGCTTGCAAGGTTTGGAGCTCACTTGGCCATTGCTATTGGAGGAGGATGACTCATTTTGGGGCTTTTTGATTGAGATCTCCCTCAATAGGTAAAATTTCTCAAATTGATTCAAATTTCCATTTTCTTTCCATAGAAGCATCCATCTAGGTGTCCCCTAGATGTAGAGTGAGTTTGGTAGGAATTGGAATTGCTTTAGTGTCCGTATCGAACACGTATCAGTGTCTTAGGGTTTGTGTTTGATAAAATGCTTTAATGAATGTTTTGTTCTCATTTTCTGCAAGTAATTATATGAATTTGTAGTCCTTGGCATGCTGATCTCAGATCTACTTCTCTGAGCACGATTTTGTGTGTGTCCGTGTCCAAAATGGACACGAATACGCTCGTACACGACCTCGTGCCGTGTCCTGCTGCTCGAGGCATGCAGCAGACATGACACGCAATGAGATGAGACGAAACTCAAGGGACACATAGAGGCAATGTCTGCAAACGTGTCCCTAAAGTTTTGTGGTGTCTCGTGTCGTATCGGATACGAAATCGTGAGTGCATTGAATATACACTGTGCCTGAATACGCAGAAACTCGTGTCTGATACGCGTGTCATATCACACGAATACGAGTCGTGAGTGTCTCATGTCCAACGTGTAGCCCTATGTGTGGGCTACGTGTGGACACGAGCACGACACGTGTCGTGTCCACGAGCACGACACGTGTCGTGTCCACGAGCACGACCCGTGTCGTGTCCACGAGTCCACGTACTGGTCGCACGAGACTGCTCTGTGCAGTTTGTGTCTGTATATGTTTTATCATATTTGGACATCTCGTGTCCAGTTGTTTGGACACGAGATGACCTTTAAGACACGAGTACATATGCATAACATGTTATCACATATTAATTTGATGTTAAATTGGATCTTCACATGTTAATTTAGGGTTTGTGACTCTCGAGCATTCAAAACTCTGATACCTGTCTTAGCATCAAAAAACACTTGCCTGTACATTGCCTATACACTTCACTACACTTAGATCAAGTTTGGTATCAGAACACATATCACCTGCATATGTCTGCATCCAAATTTGGCCTGCACTTGGTTATGTCTGCAACACTCTCCACATATCACTGCATTAGTTACAATGCATTGCACTGCACTATTTGCCATGCCCTGCACTTCATAAATTCACTCATTGCATGTCTTGCATCTGTCTGTACACTAAAATTCTATAGTTCATATGAAATTCATAGCTACATGCCTTGCATTGATCACTTGCATATTGCAGACCATATTAGTTTGCTGCATCTGTAGCACACTACACCTACTTGCTTTCGCTGCACTCTAATCCTTTAACATGTTTGTTGTCCTGCATATAGGTCCATTAGGAGAGTATCAATTGTGTTGCCTACCTGCATATATGTTAGCTTAGTATCAGATATACCTCACTTCACTGAACATTAGTTCACTGCATCTTCACTTGATTCAATCACTGCCCATTTGCCAGCATGTGGGGATATACCACTGCATATGATTATATGAGCCTACTGTACATATCACATTATCTGCATTCTTTTACAGAACACTGCAAATACATCCCCTGCATGTCCTGTCCTTCCTAACTTAAGTCCAGGACTTGCCATAGTTCCGTCCTGCACACTAATTCTTGTTCAGTCCAGTTCTCTGAAAAATGGTTCAGACCACATGAGGTCAGTCCCTGACCTTAGCTTGAGTCCATTTGATATGTTATGAATCAGTCCATTTCACGCTTGAGAATCTATTTTGATGACCAATTGGTTCAAATGGCAGCCCATTGTATTATGTTTAGTTCCCCCAAATCACCATGTCCTATCTTCTTGAGGATTGTACTTGAATATCAGTCCTGTACAATTCACTATTTACCTGCATTCATATTGCATTGGCCTGCCTCCTTGTACATGTCCTACATTAGATATCCTCCCATCTATAAGTCCTGTGTTTATCTGCATCTTTCCATTCATTCACTGTTGGCTCAGGTATCATGCATTCATATAAACATTAGACCATTGCATTCATATTAGCCACTTCACATTCACTAATTCATTCTTTTCTTTCAATTTAGATAATTGATTTTGAGTCTTCACACCACCCATTGTACTGTATTCTAATTGATCATGCCAGTGTTCTGATACCTGATGGAGTATCAAGTTTGTACTGTCCTTAAATGTCTGACCTACATTGACCTGCCTACACTCGATTTACTAAGTACCTGTCCCTTGGACTTGAGAAAAGCCCCAAAGTCAGATTTAATGTCCTGACTTTTGTTTAATGAGCAGTCGAGCCTCCATGTTAGGCTTAGTTATCTGAGTTTTCCATAACATGTGAAGGTATCAGATTACATTCTTCTTATTTAGCCAATCATCACCTTTGGAGACAAATTCCTTTAGCACTAAGCATTAACCCCCTTCACTCTTGCTTTGACACCACACACTATATACATATTCACTTCTTGACACCCTTTACATGAGACACACTCTAAACTGAGACCCCTATATACATGCTGCCATATTACATACTGACACCATACACTCTCCATACACTCTTCACTAACCTGCTGCTACTTGACACATTGATAACACACACATGCTATCACTCATTGATACACTCACACTTGTGACACCTTGTCACAGTTTACATCCCCCTTTATGCTACACTTAACCCTCTACACACACCCTATATATATATAATATGAATATATGAGATGTAAAATGATGACAATGAGAATATATATATATATATATATATATATATATATATATATATATATATATATATATTGATACTTGTATTGTAGGCAATAGCCATATATGTGATGTATATATATTATAGATATATACTTGTGTGTTATATATATTCATAATGTATTTGTGCTTGTGATTGGACTTGATTGCATAGACTAGGCTTGGTTAGGCCTAGAATGACTTGTTAGACTAGGTTTAGACCTAGAATAGCTTGGTTGACCTAGTTTGACTAAGATTGTTGACTAGAGTTGACCAAGAGTTGACTTCAGTCTAGAATGACCTAGAAATCATGTAGAATGCATTATAATCTTCAATATTACTTTTCTGGACATGTTGTGTGTCACGACCCGTACCCAATTTACGGGTACGAGAACGTGGGTACGTCCAGCCTACGCCGTAGTATCAGTGGTAGAACGCTGTTCTAGGTCACAATCTATCTAACACAATGTGATATACCCTCCAAACGGATGACAATCTCATAAGGTATCACGACCCACACCCGCTAAAAGGGCACGTGACGCGACAACGCCCAGCCCTCACCGAAAAACGACATGGAACGCTGTAGATTTTCTAGTCTGACAACAGTTTATATATATAACAAAACCTGTCGAGAATATAGTCAACTCCGAACGGAGGACAAGCAATGAATATATATATAAGTGCTCAATCATAACTCTAAGATGATAAAGTAAAGACTGAAAGATAAAGACAACAAGACGATAAAATATAACCTGTCAAGTCCAAATACAAATAATATACAAGTCCAGTCTCTAATACAGTCCAAATATAATACAGTCTCAAAAGTAACTGGAAACTAAGTCCAGTACAAAGACCTACTCTAACTAAACAAGTGGTATAGTCTCGTCAGGCGGAGCTACGCCCTGCGGGACCAAGTCTAGGCCCACTACGTCGTCCGACCGTAGTAGGTACTGCAATCTCCCTCATCGGTATCTGTAATATTTTATCAACAGTCCAGTCAGGATGGAATGAGTACATATATCTCATAACATATCTCAAGATCGAATAAAAGCTATAAGACTGTAAATAGAGCATATACAATGAATCATGGAGTGTACATGAATGTATCATGGCAAGGTAAGCTGTAAAGCTAGAGCTAGAACAAGAAAGTAGAACGGGATCATGGCATGTACACAAATCAAGGTAAGCTATATATCCAATGTGTGTGAGTAGTAGTTTCAGCTTATGATCGGCTTGGGTACCTGTCAAGAACTGGCCAGGCAAGTCATAAGTGCGGTATATGACTCACACTGTTCGGGAATGCGGGATAGATCTGATCACAGGCATACGCTACTACTCCCCCTACCCCAACTGGTAGAATGGATCCAAACAGGACACATCACTGCACGGGATTCTAATAAGAAGGTAGCTTGCCTTCTCTAGAATCAGTGACCACATATTGAGCAAGAGCTACAAGGGAGCTTGCACAATACATCCCAACCTAAGAAGGAGAAGATATCTCTCGTCGGGATCCAAGAATACCAATCCGTGAGAACCATGTGTCGGGAATAAGTATATCAACACTAAGTACATGAATCATAACAGTTATCATAAATTGGAAATAAGTATCAGAGAATGTACTCGCCTGTAAGATGATAAAATATGTCGACCGGATCAACTGCAGTGTCTCGAGGACCTATAGAGAACAAGACGTATCAATACTATGTTTAAGAAGTAAAGTTAATTCAAATTAAATCCTATTTAGTCATTCTAGGTCAAGACATGTCTAGTCGGGTCAATCTTGGTCATGGGAGGACATTGGAAGTCAATCCGAAACAAACTAGGTCAAAAACTGGCTTACCGTTAACTTTTGGTCAACGGGTCAACTCTAGGTCAACTCTAGGTCAACCCTAGGTCACTGGTGACTAATAGTTGACTTTTAGTCAACTGTCCAAGTTAAATGGAATTTGGAACTAAATTGGGTAAAGTGTTGACCCATAGTTGACTTTTAGTCTAAAAAGTCAACCGTGGTCAACCGGGGTCAAGACTAGGTTTAGACGGCTAATTCTACTCATTACCAACCCCTACAACCTATATCCAAGTCCATCTTGGACTTCAAACTCAAATTCTCGGCCGTAGGCCAATTCCTTAATTTACCCTTTTTAGGGTAAATTTCTAGCCTAGGTGGAAACCTAGTTAGCCTACATACGCTTAGTATTTTGACCCGTGCTCCCTAGGGTAGTAGGGTACTATCCTATAGGTTCGTTATCTACCAAAATACCTAGATAAAGTGGACGTCTAGTCCACCTTACGGCCCGTTGCAGATATCTTGAATATTTCAAGATACGCACTGATACGGCGAGATACCGGCGCCTGACGACCCCGATTTCCACTCGGGAGCTTACCCGCAAAATCTAATTCACATAACCTAGGCCTACGTCAAGTTTCGTCGCGATTCGATACTCAGAACTTGATTTCGCCCTCTAACTCGACTTCTACTAAAAACCCCCTTTTTGCTTTCGCTCCAAATCTCCTCTTTGACTCTCAATTCTAATTCTTCTTCTTCTTAACTTCTTCTTCTTATTCTTCTAGCTCTAATTTTTCTTCTTGGCCTCTAGCTTCCTCACTCTCTCCTTCTAATCTTCTTCTAGTTTCTAACTTTTCCTAGTTTTCTTCTTCTACATCTTCTTCTAACTCCTTACTTCTCCTACTTTTTTTCTTCTACTTCATCTATTTCTTTTCCTTCTTCTTTCATCCTAACTTCATATCCATCTATCTATATATATATATAAACATATACACCTATATATATACCTACATATATACATTTATATATGATACTAAGGGGGGAGGGGTCAATGGGGTGAATTGGGGGTGTAAAGGGGGTTCAAAGGAGCTGCTAATGCAGCTCCTGCTGCTAATGCAGCTCATGCTGCTGCTACTTAGCTTCTACTGCTGCTGCTACTTGCTACTGTCTGCTGCTGCTGCATTAGCTGCTGCAGCTGCTGCTACTTCCTGCAGCTGCTGCTGCCCCTATTGCTGCCCCTGCTGCAGCTGCTTCTTCCCTTCTTCTTCTACTTCATCTTCATACTTCCTATCTTCTCTTCTCTATATATATATATATATATATATATATATATATATATATATATATATATATATATATATCAATCTATCTATGTATATACATATAACCATATCCTTATATATATGTATAACTCACAACCACACACACACATGCCTATATATATACATACACACATCTCCTTATACATATACACACACACACACACACACACACACACACACACACACACACACACATATATATATATATATATATATATATATATATATATATATATATATATATACACACACACACATACACAAATCCTTATATCTAAATATATATATATACACATATATACATATATATATTAACACACACACTCTCACACACATCCACCACCACCACTCTCATTCTCATGACACTTCACCCTCTCTACACACACACACACAAATACATATAAACATATATTTACATTCAAATATATATATATATATATATATATATATATATATATATATATATATATATATATATATATATATATATAAATATATATACCATTAAACATATAAAAACTCCTAATTAAACTCTAACCTAATCTCTAGGGAAAAACCTACAAATAGAGGGCAAAATGTAGAGAATCCTATTCTCTACATTTATGGTGAAGGAAGTAAATAGAAAAGAGTAATAAATGAGGATTAAATGACATACCTAGGTAGAGTTCTTGTAGGGAAGAAGAGTTGGAGAGAAAGAAAGGAATTTTGAGAAAGAAGGGATGTTGACTTAATGAAGAAGAAAGGGGGGGGGGGGGGGGGGGGCTCTCCTAGTCATGGCCGGCCAAGAGGTGAGGAAATGGGTTTGGGTTGGGGATCCAATAAGCCTTCTATCCATTAGACTTAGGTTTGGTTCAAAATAAATTCGGTTTGGTTCGATTTATTTCTAAATACAAATTAAGCCTCTAAAAAGACTAATTAAGTCATAGAAATAGGGTTTATGGTTTCTAGCCCTATTATGATGGTATGTGGGCTAAGCCCAGCTAGTATGTGGGTCCCACTAGGGTCCAGGCTACCCGGGTCTCCAAATTGAGTCCGAATTGGATAAAATTCAAACCGACTCAAATAAATTCCTAAAAATCATATAAAATCAAATAAAATTCCTAAAATATTATAAAACTTGAAAATAACAAAAATACCCCTAATTCGGAAACTGGGGGTGACAAATCTACCATCCTTAAAAAAACTTTCGTCCTCGAAATTGAATGAGGACTAACACTGCAATCATGAACAGAACAAGGAAGAAAAAGAAAGAAATTTACCTCAAGGCTCGAAGAGATATGGGAATCGCTCCCGCATGTCGTCCTCCCTCTCCCAGGTGGACTTACCTGGAGAGTGGTGTCTCCATGCAACGCGAACCAAGGGAATGACCTGGTTCCGGAGCACCTTCTCTCTTCGGTCAAAGATCTCGACCGGCTTCTCTGGATAGCTGAGTGTCGGTCCCACCTCGATCTCGGAGTGGTCTAAGACGTGACTGGGATCTGCCATGTACCGTCTCAGCTGCGACACATGGAACACACTGTACACTCCCTCTAGTGCAGGCGGTAACTCTAGTCGGTAAGCCACTGCACCGACCCTGCCCAGGATACGGCATGGTCCGATGTATCGTGGACTAAGCTTCCCGCCGCCACCAAAATGAATCGTGCCACGCGTCGAAGAAATCCGCAGAAAGACAAGATCATCAACCTAGAACAAAACACAAGACTTAGAGCTTGATCTAAAACAATCACAATCAGACTCAAATACTAGAAAAATCTAAATTATACCTCAAACTCCATTGGCCTCCGGTGGCTATCGGCCCAATGCCGCTGCCTATCCTGCGCCACCCGAAGTCTATCCCTGATAACCCTGACCTTCTCTGCAGCATCCACCACCATCTCAGGGCCAAGCAAAATCCTCTCACCGACATCATCCCAAGACAAGGGAGTACGGCACCTCCGTCCGTATAGAGCCTCGAAAGGTGACATCTCTATACTGGCTTGGTAGCTGTTGTTGTAAGCAAACTCTACCAAGTGAAGGTGGTCCTCCCAAGATCTTCCAAAGTCCAAGACACAAGTGCGCAGCATATCCTCGAGGGTCTGAATCGTCCTCTCCGACTGCCCGTCTGTCTGAGGGTGGTATACTGTACTGAACTTGAGCGATGTGCCCAAGCTAAGCTGCAAACACCGCCAGAAGTGGAAAGTGAATCGGCTGTCCCGATCCGAGACTATACTCACTGGCACCCCGTGTAATCGGACTATCTGCCGCACATACATCTCGGCCAACCTCTCCGTCAACAAACCCACTTTGAAAGGCAAAAAGTGGGCCGATTTGGTCAATCGATCAACAATGACCCAAATCGCATCCTTCTCTCCTGGAGAGCGCGGAAGCCCAGATACAAAGTCCATAGTGATATGCTCCCACTTCCACTCAGGAATGGGTAGTGGCTGGAGCAATCCACCGGGTCTCTGCCTCTCGGCCTTTACCTGCTGGCACACCAAGCATCTCGAAACGATGAGCCACCTCTCGTTTTATGCCATACCACCAAACATGCTGTCTCAAGTCTCTATACATCTTGTTGGCTCCGGGATGCATAGAGTACTGAGAACGGTGCACCTCCTGAAGAACCTCCTCCCGAAGTCCTCCGCTCGGCACGCACAATCTGGTACCATGCCTCAACGACCCATCCCCTGTTAAAGAGAACTCATCCAACAGCCCTATCTGGACCTGCTCCCTGATGACCCTCAGAGCCTCATCCTCAAACTGAGCTGTCCTGACTCTCTCCATCAGCTCCGACTGTACCTGCAGACCCCACATATGTGCCTCAAACCCAGAAACTATCACCTCTATGCCCAAGCTCTCCAGATCTGCCAGAAGGTGACGATCCATCGTCAAACACATGGCCACGGGATACCTACTCAAAGCATCCGCGACCACATTAGCCTTCCCCGGATGGTACTGCAAGGATATATCAAAATCCTTCATCAGCTCTAACCATCGCCTCTGCCTCATATTCAGCTTCTTCTGGGTGAACACGTACTTCAAGCTTTTGTGGTCAGTATAGATCTCCACACGCTCTCCGTACAGATAGTATTTCCACAGCTTCAAAGCAAATTGACCGCTGCCAGCTCCAGATCGTGGGTAGGGTAATTCCTCTCATGAGGACGTAACTGCCTAGATGCATAGGCAATTACCTTTCCGTGCTGCTGAAGCACACAACCCAAACCCCGTCCTGAAGCATCACTGTAGATCGTATAACCACCAGATCCAGATGGCAGCGTCAAGATAGGAGCTGTAGTCAACCTCGCCTTCAACTCCTCGAAGGCGGCCTGGCACTCATCGGACCAAACAAACTCCTCGTCCTTCCTGGTAAGGCGGGTCATCGGCTGGGCAATCCTGGAAAAGTCTTGTACGAACCTCCGGTAGTAACCTGCCAGACCTAGAAAACTTTGAACCTCAGCTACTGAGCTCGGCGTAGACCAGGACTCCACTGCAGAAATCTTCTTCGGATCTACTGAAATCCCCTCGCCAGAGACAACATGGCCTAGGAACTCCACACGATCCAAGAAGAACTCGCACTTGGACAGCTTCCCATACAGATGCTCCCTCCTGAGAGTGTCCAACACAATCCTCAGGTGCTCCTCGTGCTCCTCTGGTGTCTTCGAATAGATGAGAATGTCATCAATGAAGACCACCACGAACTTGTCAAGGTACTGGTGAAATACCTTCTTCATCAAGTTCATGAATACCGACGGGGCGTTGGTCAACCCAAACGGCATGACGGTATACTCATACTGGCCATAGCGGGTCCGAAAGGTAGTCTTCGGAATATCATCCCGCTTCACCTTCAGCTGATGGTACCCGGTACGCAAGTCAATCTTCGAGAACACCCTCGCGCCGCTCAACTGGTCGAACAAGTTATCAATCCTTGGCAGAGGATACTTGTTCTTGATGGTAAGGTTGTTGAGCGCCCTGTAATCAATGCACAGACGTACCGTACCATCCTTCTTGGGGACGAAAAGAACTGGCGCTCCCCAAGGTAAAGAACTAGATCGAATAAAGCCCTTGTCCTCCAGCTCGTCGACCTGTCTCTTCAGCTCCGCTAACTCACTGTTGTTGATTCTATAGACGTGCTGGGAGATAGGCTCAGCACCCGACACTAGATCTATAGAAAACTTAACATCACGATCTGACGGCATCCCGGGCAGCTCCTCGGGAAAGACATCCAAGAACTCAGCAATGAGTGGATGTGGCAACACCGGCCTCGCCAACAACGCTCCGTAGAATCCATCTCCCTGCTCCATTGTACCCCTGGTGAACTCATACTCCGGCTCTCTCGGCGGCCTAAACAGAATCCTGCCCCCTCTGCAGTCAATACTAGCGTGGTGCATGCTCAACCAGTCCATACCGAGTACCACATCGTAACTCGGAAGTGGCATTACGAGCAAACACGCACTCAGCTCCCGGCCTCTCAAAGAAACTCTCCGCCCCTTGCAAATATTATTAACTAGGATGATGCCATTTCCAGTCATAATCTTGCAAGTCCTACCAAGATATTCAGCAATAATATTGTGCCTAAGAGCAAAAGAAACAGACATAAAACTGTGCGTAGCACCAGAATCAAATAAGGCCAAAGCTGGAAAAAAATCGAGCAAAATAGAACCTGCGACAACATCCGCAATAGGCTCCATCTCCTCGGCTGCAAGAGCAAAGGCTCTACCCTGACCACCCCTCTACTGGTGGTGCTGAACAAACTGGTGCTGCTGGGTCGGAAGTGGACCTCGCTGCTGAACTACCGGCACACTAGCTGGTGTCCTCTGAACGGGTGCCCTCTGAGCAGCTCCAGTAACATGGGGGTTCTTGGGACACTCCCGCATCTGATGTCCAGCAGCACCACAAAAGAGACACAGCCCCAGTCTCCTCCTACAGAACTCGAAGAGGTGACCGGGCTTCTTGCAGAAGTGGCACGGCAGATCATCCTGTCCCGGACGCTGCTGACCCCTCTGGACAGACGCTCTGGCCTGCCCCTGCTGCTGGTGATGCTGGAACGGCTGATGCTGAAGCTGAGGGCGCTTAGCAGCCCCTGCGCTGCTACTGGCCCCCGAAAACAAATCTCGATCCCTCTTCGGCTTCAAGCCCCACTCTCTCTCCACCTTCCGGGCCTCCGCATAAACCTCTGCATATGTCGCATAGAAGGAAGGGATCAGGATCTTGATATCCCATGTCAATCCCTCCCGGAAGCGCTCCGCTCGGATCACCGGGTCACTCACCATGTACTCGGCGTATCGGCTCAGCCGGCCGAACTCCGCCGCATACTCCTCTACGGCCATACTGCCCTGCTACAGGTTCTGGAACTGCCGCACCAGGCCAATCTTATCCGTAGGGGAAAAGAACTTCTCTCTGAACAGGGCCCGAAACTCAGCCCAAGTATGGCCCTCTCCTGTAAGGGCCAGCTCATTCTGGAACTATGTCCGGGCAATATCTAACAACTGCAACCCAACCGCTTCGACCTTCAGGTCGTCTGCCAGGCGGCAGGCCCTCATCTGACGCTCGATATCCTCGAGCCAGTCATCAGCATAAATAATGCCCTCAGTCCCCTTGAAATCCCTCGGACCAAGCTTCTTGAGAGCCTGGATATCCCCGATCTTCGACTGCAACTGCTGCTGAACCTTCCTCTGTGGAGCCCCACGCTCCACTGCTGCCATAGCCAACCTGTGTGCATCCTCCATGCCCTGGCGCATGGCCTCTGTCTGCCTCAACTGAGCCTCGTGCTGGGCCCGCTGGGACTCCAGCACCTGGTGAAAGAACGCTAGCATCTGCCCCATGTCTGTGGGCAGAGAAGGCAATGGAGGAATAGCTCCTATCATCACCGGAGGAGTCCCCTGCTGAGGAGGAAGAACGCCCCCGGCAGCTCCCGCTGCAGCCCCCGGCACTACGGGAAGAGCACCCGCAATGGCCCCAGGGACGGTCATCGAGGTACCTGGAGGAGTACCTCCGAGAGCCCCAACAGAAGTCCCATCAGCCGGGGAAGTGACCGGAGCCTGTCCGCTAGAGGTGGCAGACCTCTCCGTCTCTCCGTGCTCCTCGCCAGGAGAATGAGTCATCACTATCCTGGAGACAAATTGAAAAGAAGATATCAATATGGCACATGAAGGCAATATCAAAGGAGGACAGCTAGAATGCAGTAAATCAATATCAAAGACGGTAAGCAAGATAAGCAAGGAAAGATCCTACTGTGATTGAGCACTCTTAGCCTACTACCTCTTATGTGTAACACAGGCTCATAGTCAACACTCTAAGACAAGTGCCGCTACGACATCGCACTAATTGCGACTTCAGGACCTGTGTGGGCCACCACTAAAACGTGTCACGACCCGTACCCGCTAAAAGGGCACGTGACGCGACAACGCCCAGCCCTCACCGGAAAAATGGTGTGGAATGCTGTGGATTTTCTAATCTGACAACAGTTTATATATATAACAAAACCTGTCGAGAATATAGTCAACTCCGAACGGAGGACAAGCAATGAATATATATAAGTGCTCAATCACAACTCTAAGATGATAAAGTAAAGACTGAAAGATAAAGACAACAAGACGATAAAATATAATCTGTCAAGTCCAAATACAAATAATATACAAGTCCAGTCTCTAATACAGTCCAAATATAATACAGTCTCAAAAGTAACTGGAAACTAAGTCCAGTACAAAGACCTACTCTAACTAAACAAGCGGTATAGTCTCGTCAGGCGGAGCTACGCCCTGTGGGACCAAGTCTAGGCCCACTACATCGTTCGGACCGTAGTAGGTACTGCAATCTCCCTCATCGGCATATGTAATATTTTATCAACAGTCCAGTCAGGATGGAACGAGTACATATATCTCATAACATATCTCAAGATAGAATAAAAGCTATAAGACTATAAATAGAGCATATACAATGAATCATGGAGTGTACATGAATGTATCATGGCAAGGTAAGCTGTAAAGCTAGAGCTAGAATAAGAAAGTGGAATGGGATCATGGCATGTATACAAATCAAGGTAAGCTATATATCCAATGTGTGTGAGTAGTAGTTTCAGCTTGTGATCGGCTTGGGTACCTGTCAAGAACTGGCCTGGCAAGTCATAAGTGCGGTATATGACTCACACTGTTCGGGAATGTAGGATGGATCTGATCACAAGCATATGCTACTACTCCCCCTACCCCAACTGGTAGAATGGATCCAAACAGGACACGTCACTGCACGGGATTCTAATGAGAAGGTAGCTAGCCTTCTCTAGAATCAGTGACCACATATTGAGCAAGAGCTACAAGGGAGCTTGCACAATACATCCCAACCTAAGAAGGAGAAAACATCTCTCGTCGGGATCCAAGAATACCAATCCGTGAGAACCATATGTCGGGAATAAGCATATCAACACTAAGTACATGAATCATAACAGTTATCATAAATTGGGAATAAGTATCAGAGAATGTACTCGCCTGTAAGATGATAAAATATGTCGACCGGATCAACTGCAGTGTCTCGAGGACCTATAGAGAACAAGACGTATCAATACTATGTTCAGGAAGTAAAGTTAATTCAAATTAAATCCTATTTAGTCATTCTAGGTCAAGACATGTCTATTCGGGTCAATCTTGGTCATGGGAGAACATTGGAAGTCAATCCGAAACAAACTAGGTCAAAAACTGGCTTACCGTTGACTTTTGGTCAACGGATCAACTCTGGTCAACTCTAGGTCAACCCTAGGTCACTGGTGACTAATAGTTGACTTTTAGTCAACTGTCCAAGTTAAATGGAATTTGGAACTAAATTGGATAAAGTGTTGACCCATAGTTGACTTTTAGTCTAAAAAGTCAATCGTGGTCAACCGGGGTCAAGACTAGGTTTAGACGTCTAATTCTACTCATTACCAACCCCTACAACCTATATCTAAGTCCATCTTGGACTTCAAACTCAAATTCTCGGCCGTAGGCCAATTCCTTAATTTACCCTTTTTAGGGTAAATTTCTAGCCTAGGTGGAAACCTAGTTAGCCTACCTACGCTTAGTATTTTGACCCATTCTCCCTAGGGTAGTAGGGTACTATCCTATAGGTTCGTTATCTACCAAAATACCTAGATAAAGTGGACGTCTAGTCCACCTTACGGCCCGTTGCAGATATCTTGAATATTTCAAGATACGTACTGATACGGCGCGATACCGGCGACCTACGACCCCGATTTCCACTCGGGAGCTTACCCGCAAAATCTAATTCACATAACCTAGGCCTACGTCAAGTTTTGTCGCGATCCGATACTCAGAACTCGATTTCGCCCTCTAACTCGACTTCTACTAAAAACGCCCTTTTTGCTCTCGCTCCAAATCTCCTTTTTGACTCTCAATTCTAATTCTTCTGCTTCTTAACTTCTTCTTCTTATTCTTCTAGCTCTAATTCTTCTTCTTGGTCTCTTCCTCACTCTCTCCTTCTAATCTTCTTCTAGTTTCTAACTTTTCCTAGTTTTCTTCTTCTACATCTTCTTCTAACTCCTTACTTCTCCTACTTCTTTTCTTCTACTTCATCTATTTCTTTTCCTTCTTCTTTCATCCTAACTTCCTATCCATGTATCTATATATATATATATATATATATATATATATATATATATATATATATATATAAACATATACATATATATATATATATATACCTACATATATACATTTATATATGATACTAGGGGGGGTCAATGGGGTGAATTGGGGATGTAAAGGGGGTTCAAAGGAGCTGCTAATGCAGCTCCTGCTGCTGCTACTTAGCTCCTACTGCTGCTGCTACTTGCTACTGCCTGCTGCTGCTGCATTAGCTGCTGCAGCTGCTGCTACTTCCTGCAGCAGCTGCTGGCCCTATTGCTGCCCCTGCTGCAGCTGCTTCTTCCCTTCTTCTTCTACTTCATCTTCATACTTCCTCTCTTCTCTTCTATATATATATATATATATATATATATATATATATATATATATATATATATATATATATATATATATATATATATATATACCTATTTATCTATCAATCTATCTATGTATATACATATAACCATATCCTTATATATATGTATAACTCACAACCACACACACACATGCCTATATATATACATACACACATCTCCTTATACATATATACACACACACATATATACACATATATACATACACACACACACACATACACACATCTCCTTATACATATATACACACACACACACACACACACATATATATATATATATATATATATATATATATATATATATATATATATATATATATATATATATATACACACACACACACATACACAAATCCTTATATCTAAATATATATACACACATATATACATATATATTAACACACACACACTCTCACACACATCCACCACCACCACTCTCATTCTCATGACACTTCACCCTCTCTACACACACACACACACACACACATATATATATATATATATATATATATATATATATATATATATATATATATATATATATATATATATATATATATATATATATATATATACCATTAAACATATAAAAATCCCTAATTAAACTCTAACCTAATCTCTAGGGAAAAACCTACAAATAGAGGGCAAAATATAGAGAATCCTATTCTCTACATTTATGGTGAAGGAAGTAAATAGAAAAGAGTAATAAATGAGGATTAAATGACATACCTAGGTAGAGTTCTTGTAGGGAAGAAGAGTTGGAGAGAAAGAAATGAATTTTGAGAAAGAAGGGATGTTGACTTAATGAAGAAGAAAGGGGGGGGGGGGGGGTTCTCCTAGTCTTGGCCGGCCAAGAGGTGAGAAAATGGGTTTGGGTTGGGGATCCAATAAGCCTTCTATCCATTAGACTTAGGTTTGGTTCAAAATGAATTCGGTTTGGTTCGGTTTATTTCTAAATACAAATTAAGCCTCTAAAAAGACTAATTAAGTCATGGAAATAGGGTTTATGGTTTCTAGCCCTATTATGATGGTATGTGGGCCAAGCCCAGCTAGTATGTGGGTCCCACTAGGGTCCAGGCTACCCGGGTCTCCAAATTGAGTCCGAATTGGATAAAATTCAAACCGACTCAAATAAATTCCTAAAAATCATATAAAATCAAATAAAATTCCTAAAATATTATAAAACTTGAAAATGACAAAAATACCCCTAATTTGGAAACTGGGGGTGACATAAGGATACAAACTCAATCACAAATCTAGGGATAGATAAATAGCATGATGAAATAGATAAGAAAATCTATAAGAAAGAGGCAACTAGAAGTGAAGTAAAACAATTTCATTAATTAACTCAAGGTCTCAATACAACTCCATGATAAACAAGAAAGGAAGAAACACAAACTCTATACAACTACTCCAAGCTCTACTAGTGTCCTCTAGGCTAGCTGTGAACTCCAAGTTTCCTGTAAAATTTTATCAACGGGTCCAATCAGGACTGGAACGAATACATCTCATCAAGTAAATCCAAGTAAATAATGAAAACTATAAAAACAATTATAGACAATTTATTGATGAAGCATGGGAACTCGAGACAGTTTAGAATGTAAAACTATAGTAAAAGAACAAGGAAAGTAAAAGCTGTAAAACAGAATATCATGTCAATGAAGACTGTAAATAAAAGCTAGCTGAACTAGAATAATGTAATATGAGTCCAGTGGTGCAATATATGTCAAGTGTGATTCCATTCAATGATCCAAGTAGGAGGATTCTTGTAATGGTTCTTGTGATGATTCTAGTAAAGATTCTTGTGACGATTATAGTAAAGATTCTAGACAATACTCATAGTATTTTTTAAAATACTGAGATCGACATGTAAACGGCTAGGGGTAATCCGGCGTATCACACACTGACCAAGTATGGGACGGCTATCGTTCTTGTATAATTCACAGGGAGGTGGTTCGAGTATTTTGGAATGTTTACATGTCTACTCAAGTATTTTCCCGCCCGACAAATATAAGTGAATCCATAACACGACACGTAAATCTAGAATAAATCTAGCCAGAACATGAAGGTGCTTGTAGGTGATTCTTGTAATAGTTCTTGTAATAGAGGCTAGACAAGTAAGGTATGTGTGTCGTATACATGGATTCCAGAAAAATATCAATTCGTGTTTGTAACCGAGAATCAAATAGAATTGACTAAAACTGAAATATAGAATTCGACAAGTAAATGAAAGAACTTTCAGAGAATGTACTCGCCTGACAATCCGAGCTGCTGATGAGGATGTATAACCGAACTGGAGTGAAATAAACCTATTTAAAGTATCCACATGTCACAACCAAGTCTACAATATCAAAGAAAATAGCTACAATGCAAGACTACATGCTTCTAGGTCCCTTTTGGTCAAAGTCAACCCTTGGTCAACTCTGGTCAAACCTAGTCAACACTGGTCAAACCTGGTCAAACATTGGTCAAATTAGTCTGTTTACTAATTTTTTGGTCACACACACGTTTCTAGGTCATTCTAAGTTCGTTTGAGTTGAATTGGATCAAGTTTGACCCAAAGTCGACTTTTGTCAACTTGTCGGTCAACTCGACTAAACTAAGGTCTTTGGGTCTATCCTAATCTGTCCCAATACTCCAGTGGTCACAACACTAACCTACAATCACATAAAACAATAGTCTATCCAATATATATATATATATATATATATATATATATATATAGACTTCCCTCTAAGCACATACATATATACATAACCCATATATGAAAGAATGGTGGTGCGAAGAATACGGACTGTCATCACTCCAGAATTCTGGAAATAATCAGTCCAAGATCATCTACCCAAAATTATGTCACACAAGTATTTATATATAAAACATACAATGTATAAACTATATATATAAAAAAAAACAAAATATATATATATATATATATATATATATATATATATATATATATATATATAAATATATATATATATATATATATATATATATATATATATATATATATATATTCATGAATATGGTTATGTATATATATAAGCGCTGTTTTGGAGCGAGGGTTCAGTTTTTCCAGATTTTTGTATCGAACCAATATCGAACCTATGTATTTCCGGTACTAGCGAGCCTATATATATATATATATATATATATATATATATATATATATATATATATATATATATATATATTTTACCTATATACTAGCGAACCTATATATATATATATATATATATATATATATATATATATATATATATATATATATAAAATATATATATATATATATATATATATATATATATATATATATATATATATATATATATATATATATAGGCCTACAAGTAGAAAACTCATATATGCTTGAAAAGAGCAAATAATTAAGTAAAAATTCTGCGGATCACTTTCCGCAAGTTCTAAATATCATTTATGAACTAATAAATCAGAAAATACGAATTAAAAGTCAAAGGATCGAAAAATCACATTTCTATTCAAAACTTTGAACCCGAAAAATCCAATTTCGACAAAATGACTCAAAATGCAAAATACACCAAATCAACCCGTAAAACTTGGCATACACGCTGGCCTCAACCTACGTGATGCGCTCGGGTACTCACGGGTCTGAAATTGTGTCCGTGTTGTGTCCACAGAACGCGTATCGGAAAAACCCGATACCGCGTGTCAAAGAGAGCGTTCTCGCTCGATTGTGCGTCATACGCACAACGAGAAGCCACGAGCTCGTGTACACGGCTAGGTAGGGTCATGGGTAGGTCTAGGACATGTCGACATGACACAAAGTCATAGCGACGCGACGCAATGGCCCACTCACAGCGTGCGGCCTGTGAACGCGTGCGCGTGCGCACATGCTCGTGCGGGCGGTTCGCCGCTCGTAGCTCGCGCATGGGGCCACTTTGCGACTCGAGGTCAAGCCCTTGGGTAGTCTAGGTATAGGGCTACGTGTCCGAACTCCTGGAACGGTCCCTCATCGCGTTGTGTGCACGTACGAAGAGCGTTTCAGTCCCGAATTTCAGCCGGGTGCATAGAATGGCTGAACAGTGCACGACGAATAACTCCGCGCTCGCTCAACGAAATATTGTGAAATTTTACGGGCGAGTGGGCAGAGGTTACCCCTACGTGGTCGTAAAATTTCACACGAGACAGAGCTCTGTGCGTCGAGTTATGACGCACAGACAGCAGGACGTGCACGGGACCGTGCACGGGATCTCGTGCACGCGTGTCCGTGTCCGTTCGGATGCCGAAATTGTGTCGATTTTTGATCTGTCTTCACGAAAGTTTCTTAAAATAATATTATCTAAACGTTCGTGAAGTTAGAATCGAAAAACAGTAGCATTTCGTCGAACACGTGCCTTGACGGGTCGACACATGTCCGATACCGCTACTAAACGAACTCGAAACGTAACCAAACTTTATGGGCAAGTCTAGGGTACCTATATGGATGCAAATATGAAAGAAAATTCAGAATAACCATGGTAGAAAAGGGTTTACCTATTGAGTGTCGAGAATCCAATAAATGGAACTCCTCGAACGACGTATCGGTCGTTTCCCCTCAAGTAAATGCCTCCGCCTCCTTGAATATAATACTCCAGCAAATCCTCCTCTTCTAGACGAGTGCAATGGAGTTTATTTGGGGAGAAACAGACTCCGAATGAAGAAACTAGAAATTTTAGAGGAGAAGATCTTTTAGGGTTTTTACTTGTGGAGGCTATGCTTCACAAATGAATGAGAGAGGGGATACTGCTGTGGCCGGCCAGTATGGGGGGTTTCTAGGGTTAAGGTTTCACTTGGGCCAACTCCTCCTCAAGTTGAAATAAGGCCCAAGTCAAAAGGCTCAAAAGGCTACATGCAAAAAGGCTTAAAAATTATCCAAAAGTCTTCTAAATTGAACCCAAGCCCTAAATAAATTCTAATAGGTGAAAAATAAATTTTAAGACATGTTTAGGCTCCTATACAATATCCACTAAGGTTAAACCAGTTGCTAGCACAACACAAGTCAAAATATCTAAAAAATCACAAAATGGCCAAAATGGCTAAAATGACTAAAATATCCTTTCTATGAAAAAGTGGATGCTACATTGTAACATGTGTTGCTCTAAATAGGACTCATCTACTCTGTTTGGGCATCTACACTCATCAGACATATATGATATCAGGCGAGTACATTCTCTGATCATTTCATACTTGTTAGGATTTATATTCTTGCTCTAGATTACTTTACTTGATGCTGTCACGTTGTTAACACGAATTAGTACTATATGGATCTTTACATTGAGATGCTATCTCCCTCGGGAGCATCGGGTACATCATGTCATGTATGTTTCACTTTCATCATGTACTCCTGTGCTTTTACTATTCATGTATACTCTTATGATTCATGTACTCTCTTGTTCACAGAGCCCTCATGTATAACTTCATGTGCACCCATTTATGGGCCCCCATGTGAAATATTGTACAATAACATAACCTGTCTAGATCCTTGTGTATTGATTGGGGTTAGGGGGAGTAGAAGCAGTCATATGAACAATTCTAAAGCAGTGTAGTCATGTACAAACTCAGTAGTATAATCATGTATAAATTTAAGCCGTTCACATGCCTATCTTATACTCTACATCACTAGTCACTGATAGTTCTCTACTTATAGTAGCTATTTACATTACAGTTCTCTCTTTTTTACTACATGTACTTTTTTTTCCAGCATTTTATGTATTTTACTGTAACTCCCTAAAACCATTTTCATGAGTTTAAGAAATTTTGTATGAATTATTTAGATCGCAGTTTTTTTATTTATAAAAATCTAATTTTTTTAAATAAATAGATTCTATTTTATTGATTTAATACTAATGATTAATTCTATTAATCTTGGTTAGTATATTAATAATTAGTTCTAATTGTTTCGGGTTATCCGTTTCAAGCACAACTTTGATTAAGTTTGGTTCCTTCCAAATTTCTGCAGTTTTCATTTTATTTGAGATTGTGGCAGTCCTCGTAGAAATTGCTTTTAGTGCTGTAGGCTGGATTTGTTAGATAGGATATTCTGTGGACTGGGCTTAAGCCCAATCACTATTGGTACCAACGAATGATGGATTGGATCTTTAAGTCAGTGAGTGAGAGGTTTAGTGAGTGAGAGGTCTTAGTTAGTTATGCTGCTGATTAAATATTGGGATAAATTAAGTTGCTGTAACTAGCTGTATATTTTTTTGGGTTAGCAGTTAGTTAACCTTCCTCCACTATAACCCCCAGATCTGTTAGAAAATACTAGCAATGCCATCAGGATGACTTGAAGCACACACTATTATATTATTATAAATATTGGGGGAGTTCCCCAGTTCTTAATTATTACAAAAAATATTTCTACACATAGTACACTATTCTTAGCCTCTCCTCTGGCCAGTTTCCGTCCAGCGCCATCGCGCTCCACCTGCCGGATCGCCGAAAAACTCCGACAATCTCCTCCACCAGCCTCTTCTCATCACCGTTCGTACCAAATCACCACCAGAATAAATCACCGTACCAATCCATCACCACACATCAGAACAACACAGCCCCCAAGAGTCAAGAAGCTCACCTGACCGCTGGAAGAACGACCGGCGACCGAATCTGGGCCGTTCCTTTACTATGCGGACGATCCTGGCGAAGCCGGGGGTGGTCGCCCACCGTCGCCGTCGCCGTGAATCCTGTTGGCCCATTTGGTCATATGGTCAACCTGATTTTAATAATTGATCAAACTATGTCTGGATAAACGAAGCTAGTCGGGACATCTCGGACTCTTGGACATGATCAAGAATGGCTATCCACTGAATTCAAGACCGAAGATCTGTTTGCCTTTTCGAGTCTGTAATTCCTTATGTAATGTATTTTTCATTTTATTTGAGTCTAGGAATATGTTGTACACCGAGTCGTACTGGCAAATAGGCTACCCTTAAATGAGTTCAAAATGTTTTTAAAATGTCCTCTCAAAAAGGTTTACAAAAAGGTTTACAAAAAGGTTTTCAAAAAGGTTTTTAAAAATCACCAAAAAGTTTTTTTAAAACCCTAACTAAACCCTGACAGAACTCGGACCGAGTTCGGCCAGAGTTCGACCAGAGTTTGGTTGGTGGCCGTTTGATTTTTGAATCCTTGTTACTTGGTCCTCCTGCAGTTACGGATTTGACCGAGATCTGCTCATAGAGTTCTATCCGAATTCTGCCCAAATTTTGTCAGAAGTCTGCCTTTGGAACACCTATAAATAGAGAAGGATTTCGATCATTTCAACTCACTCATTCACTTTCAATATTCTCTCTATCTAAAGCTTTCAGTCTTCCAAAGAGTTTTTCTAGAGCTTTTAATTTTAGATCCCAAGCCAATTACAATCCTCTAGTCGATTTGCCAGTGCGGTACGGTTTAGAAGTTTCTGAGAGATTGTAATCAGAAGGCTTGATTGAAGAATACCTCTTCACATTTGAAGTTGGATGAGTTCTTCGTATCAAAGCTCACGTTGTAGAAGATGCAAGGACTTCGTAAGAAAACTTGTGGTTTTTCCAATAGTGGATTCAACTGGTAGCAAGAGTTCTTCCGACTGGATTAGTCCTCAACAGAGGAAAACCAGTATACATCGCTGTCTTTGCGTTTGCTCTCTTAACTCTGCCTTTACTTTACTTTAGTTGTGATTAATATTCTGTGATTGTGCTGCTAACATTTTTAATTAGCATTATTCTGCTGCCAACTCTATTCACCCCCCCTCTAGAGTATTACGCTTTACTATTTCGTTCCTACAATTGGTATCAGAGCGGGTGTTACAGGTAAAGCAAAGGTAACAGTACAATTATTTATTCATTTTAATTAACTGTTATATAGATCACAGCACAACTCATGGCAACTGTGAAATTCACAAGTGAAGGCCAGGCCACAAACAGACCCCCACTGTTTGATGGTACGAACTATACCTATTGGAAAACACGGATGAGTTTCTTCTTGAAATCACTTGACTTTGATTTATGGTCCATTATTCTTGATGGCTATCAAAAGCCACCTCGTATAAATGTTGATGGAGTTTTAGTTGAAAAACCCCATAGCAGATATACAGAGGAAGAAAAGAAAAGGGCCAGTCTTGACGCACGTGCCATTAATGCTCTTTTTTGTGCTTTAGACAGAACTGAATTTAATAGGGTGTCTATCTGCACAATGGCTAATGAAGTATGGAAGCTACTTGAAGTCACACATGAAGGCACGACTCAAGTCAAAGAATCTAAAGTCAGCAGACTTACTCAAGAGTATGAGGTGTTCAAGATGAAGCCCAACGAAACAGTTACTCAGATGTTCGAGAGGTTCTTGGATATTGTAAATCCTTTGTCCTCCCTAGGCAAAGAGTACAGTAACCATGAAAAGATTCGCAAACTCCTGCGAGCACTTACCAAGAACTGGATTCCGAAGGCTACTGCAATCATTGAAGGGAACGATCTCACAACTATGTCCCTCGAAGTACTCATGGGTAAGCTACTCACTCATGAACTGGAGCTACAAGATTTTGAAGAGCCTGTACCAAAGGAGAAGATAATTGCTTTCAAGGCTCAGCACAGAAAAGCTGCTGAAGGTGACTCAGACAACAGTAAATCTGATACTGAAGATCAAGCACTCCTAGCAAGGAAATTCAAAAGATTCATGAGATATGAGAAGAGAGCCAAAGAAAACAACAGCAGCAACAACTGGTATCAAGATGATGCTGTCTGCTACGGCTGCAAGAAGAAGGGACACATGAAGAAGGATTGTCCCACAAACTCATCATCAAGCAAGAAGAGCAACAGGTATGAAAAAGGGAACCTGAAGAGATCAACATCTAGGAGATATGCCAATACCAGCATATGGCATGAAAGTGAAGCCAGCGACTCAGAAGACGAACAATCAGAAGACGCTGCAAACGTATGCTTTATGGCATCCGATCAGGTACCTACTGAACCTGTAGTTGATACTTATGATGACTTCACCTTTGAGCAATTAGGAGATGCCTTCAGTGACCTGATGACTGATTACAGGAAACTGCGTAGCAAGTATCAGACCTCTAAGAAGGTACTCAAAGAGTACAAAGGTGAAATAGGTAGACTTACCGACCTACTAGCTGAGGTTAGAAATAATGTTAGTGAGTCTGGTGAGCTTTCTTCAACAAAGCTCTTATTACACGAGACTACCAAGTCATCTGAAGAGAAAGACAAAATTATTGACCAACTCAAGGAAAAACTTTCTATAGAGAAAAAAAGTCTTCGATGTGCACAAATCAGAATGGAAACACTCACTTCTGATTATACTAAGTTGTATGACACTTCCAAAAGATTAGAAATTAGGTTAGGAAAACAGCCTGAGCCTGCTGCTTCCTATCCTAACACGTGTCACTTACCGAAAAATCGGAACATTCCCAAGCCAAACACTGTCAGACCTAACCCTATCAAACCTCTACCCCAAAAGGTTAAGCCCAAACAGGATTATAGGCATGCTTTCTTCTATACTAGAAAACCTAAACCTACCAACCATGCACACCACTCGACTTTCAACACTCGACATGCAAAATGTCATTATTGTGGCCTCATTGGTCATATTTCATCTGTATGTAGAATCAGAAAGCTTCTTGATTTAAATATTTATTTTTGGATAACAATGGCTAACATTTCAGGACCCTACAAGAAATGGGTACCAAAAGTTTCATCTGCAAACTGTTTTGTAGGTGGAATACCTTTCACATGCTAGAAGCAAATGGATCCTCGACAGCGGTTGCTCACGGTATATGACCGGTGACGCTACCCTATTTGCAACACTGTCGAAGAAAAAGAAGGAAGGCTATGTTTCCTTCAGTAATAACTTGAAAGGGTATATTATTGGTATCGGTGATGTTGGTAAGTCTCCCTATCATGTGATTAAGAATGTCTGTCTGGTTACCGAGTTGAAACATAATCTACTCAGCATAAGTCATCTAGCTGATCATGGTTATGGCATCAACTTTGGCAAAGACAAATGTATTATAGTTGATAGCTCAACTGGTAATACTATCTTTGAAGGTATCAGGGAAGACAACATATATGTTTTCTATTTGTTGGAAGAAACTAATATTTCAGGTAGATGCTTAATGGCCAAGAGTGATGAGAGTCATCTGTGGCATATGAGACTCGGTCACGCTAATATGGATACGATCTCAAGATTATCCACAAAGAAGCTAGTACGCGGTTTACCGGACATTATATTCAAAAAGGATTCGGTATGCAGCTAATATGAAAAGAACAAAGCTACCAGATCCACATTCAAGTCAGTAAACGCAGTATGTACTACTAGATCTCTACAATTGCTTCATATGGACTTATTTGGTCCTAGCAGAGTTGCTAGCCTCGGAGGTAAGCTTTATGCTTTCGTAATTGTAGATGATTTCTCTAGATACACGTGGGTATACTTTTTGACACGCAAGAATGATACATTATCCGAATTTATCACCTTTTGCAAGAAAGTACAGAATGAAAAAAGGTTACATGATCATTCGAATCAGAAGTGATCATGGAGATGAATTCGAGAATGCTGATTTTGAGCAATTTTGTGACACACACGGTTTTGTACACGAGTTCTCCTGCCCTAGGACTCCACAACAAAATGGAGTTGTGGAACGTAAGAACAGAACTCTAACCGAAATGGCCAGAGTGATGTTAAACCAGTTTAGTCTACCCAAATATTTCTGGACTGAAGCTGTCAATACAGCTTGCTTTGTTCTCAATAGAGTTCTAATTCGACCCAAATCGAAGAAGACTCCATTTGAGTTATGGTTTGATAGAATTCTATCTGTTTCATACTTTAGAATATTTGGTTGTAAATGCTTTATTCTTAATACAAAAGACAATTTGGGAAAATTTGATGAAAAGGCCGATGAAGGTATATTTTTAGGTTATGCAGCCAAGAGCAAAGGATACAGAGTCTTCAACAAACGAACCATGATCATCGAAGAGTCAATCAACGTCACTTTTGATGAACTAAATCAAATGACTATCGATGACAGTGATAAAGATCTGCCTGTATCAAGCTCAACATCAGCTGATCCTCAACCAAGCTCTGCACTAGCTGTACCTCCTAGAGAAGATCCAGGAACCAGCTACCTTCAGAATCTACCGAAAAGGTTGAAATTTATAGCTAATCATCCAAAAGATTTGGTAATTGGTGATATTACCAAAGGAGTAAGTACTCGTACATCCAGTAGAGATATTGTTTCTAGTGTTGTATTTATTTCACAGCTAGAACCCAAAACTATTGATGAAGCATGTAGTGATAGTTTTTGGATAGATGCTATACAAGAGGAATTAAATGATCAATTTGAACGGAATCAAGTTTGGAAACTTGTTCCCAGGCCTATTGATCATCCGGTCATTGGCACCCGTTGGGTATTCCGAAATAAACTAAATGAGAATGGTTTAGTGACTCGTAATAAGGCTCGACTCGTAGCTCAAGGATACAATCAAGAAGAAGGTATCGACTGCGATGAGACTTATGCCCCAGTTGCGAGATTAGAATCCATTCGTATGTTATGTGCGTTTGCATGTTTTCATGATTTCAAACTATTTCAAATGGATGTCAAGAGTGCTTTTTTAAATGGTTTTATAAAAAAGAAGTTTTTGTAGCACAACCTCCAGGTTTCACGGATTTCAAAAACTCTGATCATGTTTTCAAGTTTAAGAAAGCCTTATACGGTTTAAAACAAGCCCCTCGTGCTTGGTATGATCGTCTAAGCTCTTTTCTACTTGACAACGGTTTTTCAAAAGGCAAGGTTGACACTACACTATTTTTTAAGTCTTTTAATGGCAAACTTCTTTTAATTCAAATCTATGTTGATGATATTATATTTGGATCTACTGATGAATCTCTGTGTCAAGAATTTTTTAAGTGTATACAGAATGAGTTTGAAATGAGCATGATGGCAGAGCTGAAATTCTTTCTCGGATTGCAAATCAAATAAACTGATAATGGGACATTTATAAATCAAGCCAAGTACACAAAAGACATGCTAAAGAAGTTTGATCTGGACAATGTCAAACCTATTGGCACTCCAATGGCAACTTCAACAAAGCTTGATTCAGATGAACAAGACAAGCCAGTCGACACACGTAAGTATCGAGGTATGATTGGTAGTTTACTTTATTTAACTGCTAGTCGTCCAGATATAATGTTTAGTGTTTGCCTGTGTGCACGTTTTCAAGCTAACCCAAAGGAATCACATCTGTCCACAGTTAAGCGTATCTTTCGATACCTTAAGGGCACTTCTTCTGTTGGCTTGTGGTATCCCAAAACTAAGTCCTTTGAACTTATTGGTTATTCGGATGCAGATTTTGCTGGATGTAAAGTTGATAGAAAAAGTACCAGTGGCACATGTCATTTCTTAGGCAAGGCTTTAGTCTCATGGTTTAGTAAAAAGCAAAATTCTGTAGCCCTATCAACAACAGAGGCTGAGTATATCGTCGCAGGACGTTGTTGTGCTCAGATTTTATGGATAAAACAAACCCTAGAAGACTATGATTTATTTTACACACATATTCTCATTTTCTGTGATAACACGAGCACTATTAATTTGACTAAGAATCCAGTATGTCACTCTTATACTAAACATATCGAGATTCGACATCACTTTCTTAGAGATCATCATCAAAATGGAGATATAAACCTTGTGTACATAGATACTGAAAATTAACTAGCTGACATCTTCACTAAACCTCTAGCGGAAGATCATTTCAATTATTTACGTCGAGAATTAGGAATTTTAGACGTCAATAATATTAATTAATTTTGTTTTATGATTATATATCATTACGCAAAAACTGTATTAGAGACAAGCCAATAAAGAGTCTGTCTATCATCACAACTACGGTTGAAGCGAAGCGGTACTTAAGAGTTCCCCGGTGAACCTCCGCCAGCTGGGACAGTACTCCTACAGCTAATCTGAAACAGTCGCTGTGTAACAAAATTTAATCTATAAAATAATATTAATTATGTTAATTGAAGTTGAAATGACCAATCTTTGAATTAAATATTTGAAATGAGACAATAAAAAAGAATGGCAAAAATCAACTATAAAGAACCCTAGGCGAATTCGGCCAGAGCTCTGACCGAATTCGGCCCGAGTTTGGTTGAGGGTGTCAGGTTATATATACAGAACCCGAGAAGCCTTTCTTCTTCATTGCTTCCAAACTACATCACAACAGCAGCAGCAGCCGCGAAGGAGCCCCGGACCCTAGCTTTTCACCACCCTCCTTCTTCCAATCCAAGTGGTGAAATCAATCCAAAATTTGGATTCGTGCTGAGTTCGTCATTCTCTTCGACATACTTTGATTTCAGGAGGTATAACCACATCCTTCTCTACTTTTCAATTAGTGCATTTTTACTTCAATTTGCACAAATGGCACCCAAATTCAATCCTTCAAAGAGGAAGAAGACGAACTCCAGTGAGGAAGGGTCATCTTCGCATCCGCATACGGATTCCCTCTTCTCGCTGGTCCAAACGAGCGACGGCACGTTCGACAGGTTTTTCTTTCAAACCCTAGACCAAGCCCTACTGTGGTATGGAGACTTCTCCATGAGATCCATATGCACAGGCGCTCCAGTCAAATGGACTGTATTTCCTGATCATCGTCATTTCTTTGAGGCATTAGGGTTACATCTTTTTGTTAAAATCTGCTTCCCTATAGCAACTAATGCCATTAGATTATTTTATTACAATCTCATATTAAATATTTTTGATGTGAGCACTCGTGTTGGAGGTATTGATATCAATTTCAATGATGACCTCTTAGCGGAGATCCTTGGTATCCCTAATGAAGGTGAACCGCTAGTTGACATCACTGAATTTGATTTCCCCGAAGGCACGACACTCGCCAGTTTCAAAGCGGAACTCTGTGCACCTGATAGAGTATGCTCTGGAAAGTTCAAGGCTAACAACCTGAACTTATTTAACTATGAATTGCATCGTATCATCTATTCCACTATCCTTCCAAAATCTACTTCAAAGGATGATGTGACTTCTCTTGAGCTGTCCGCCATGTATCACATTCTTAAGGGGATTCCATTTTCTGCCCCTAAGACCATAATTCAGATGATGGGTCGTTGTCGTGCAAGAGATAGAAATCTCTCTTACGCGATGATTCTCCTACGCATCTTTCAGCGCTTCGATATCGATCTGTCGACTTGTACTCAGGACCCTGAGCCCAAGTTTCTTCAGTTATCTCGTCATAGCATGACTGCTTTAGCTCCACCTCCTGCTCCTCCTACTGCACCTCCTCCACCACCTCATCAGTATGCCATGACATTTGAGGGCATACATCAGCACTTATCTGCTTTGCACGTCTCGATGACAGACATGGCTCGCGAGCGTGAGTTTCGCGACGTCACCCGTTATCAGGCGCTTGTAAATTCCTTAGCTGATCTTCGTTTCTCCCAGACTGGTCATTCAGCCGGTTCCATCCCTAGAGATCCAGCTTTCTCTGGTTACCGCTGTGAGGATGAGGCTGTTCATGCCTACTTCCAGCCTGGTAACGTATATGATTGGTACCGTTTTGACCGTGCTCCTCCTCGTGATTATGTTGGTGAGTTCTATGCTGGCGCCCCTCCTCATCCTTCTGGGGCTGGTACCTCTGGAGCTAGTCCTTCAGGACATGCTGGTCGAGCTGATGATGATGATGAGGATGATGATGAGGAGATGTGACTATATGATTTTGAGTGATATTTTATTGTGCACTTGGAAATGCTCTGACATTCCAAGTTATTATCAGTACTTTTTGATTATTATCAGCACTTTCTAGTTTGCTTCAGTACTCTGTTATTTTCATGGACATGTTTATTATGCCTCAGTTTATGGCATTCCAGTTTATTTCAGCACTATGTTTCAGTTTCAGTTTATAATAGCACTATCTCTTATATTGCTTCATTCTTTATAGCTACCTGTGAAATTACATGTCTGTGATAATTATTTTTTAGACAATACATGCCTGTGATATTTCTCTTTTATTTTTGCCTTATTTCTTTTATATGTATTTTCTTACTATTTGTTACTTATGCATTGATTGCGGGAGAGCTTTATCTTTTGCAATTATTTTGCTAAGTGACAAAGGGGGAGAAAATTAAAGATCTAACATTTTTTTTGAGATAATACAGGATATGAACAATTCTACTTTTTGATATTTTGAACAAGCTTAATGTTATATCATTCATAGTTTGTCAATTATCAAAATAGGAGAGATTGTTGGCCAATTTGGTCATATGGTCAACCTGATTTTAATAATTGATCAAACTCTGTCTGGATATACGAAGCTAGTCGGGACATCTCGGACTCTTGGACATGATCAAGAATGGCTATCCACTGAATTCAAGACCGAAGATCTGTTTGCCTTTTCGAGTCTGTAATTCCTTATGCAATGTATTTTTCATTTTATTTGAGTCTAGGAATATGTTGTACACCGAGTCGTACTGGCAAATAGGCTACCCTTAAATGAGTTCAAAATGTTTTTAAAATGTCCTCTCAAAAAGGTTTACAAAAAGATTTTCAAAAAGGTTTTCAAAAATCACCAAAAAGTTTTTTTAAAACCCTAACTAAACCCTGACAGAACTCGGACCGAGTTCGGCCAGAGTTTGGTTGGTGGCTGTTTGATTTTTGAATCCTTGTTACTTGGTCCTCCTGCAGTTATAGATTTGACCGAGATCTGCTCATAGAGTTCTGTCCGAATTCTGCCTTTGGAACACCTATAAATAGAGAAGAATTTTGATCATTTCAACTCACTCATTCACTTTCAATCTTCTCTCTATCTAAAGCTTTCAGTCTTCCAAAGAGTTTTTCTAGAGCTTTCAATTTTAGATCCCAAGCCAATTATAATCCTCTAGTCGATTTGCCAGTACGGTACGGTCTAGAAATTTCTGAAAGATTGTAATCAGAAGGCTTGATTGAAGAATACCTCTTCACATTTGAAGTTGGATGAGTTCTTCGTATCAAAGCTCGCGTTGTAGAAGTTGCAAGGACTTCATAAGAAAACTTGCGGTTTTTCCAATAGTGGATTCAACTGGTAGCAAGAGTTCTACCGACTGGATTAGTCCTCAACAGAGGGAAACCAGTATACATCGCTGTCTTTGCGTTTGCTCTCTTAACTCTGCCTTTACTTTACTTTAGTTGTGATTAATATTCTGTGATTGTGCTGCTAACATTTTTAATTAGCATTATTCCGCTGCCAACTCTATTCACCCCCCTCTAGAGTATTACGCTTTACTATTTCGTTCCTACAAATCTGACCTCTTCCTGACCGGAACCTCCGATCTGCCGTTGAGCCACACTCTCCAGCAACAAGTAACCACCGCGAGGTGAGAACCAAGCCGTGACTTCGGATCCGGTCATTCGACCTTCAGATCTGGCGCCGTCAGCTCCTCGCCGCGTCGAGCCGTGATCGACCAAATCTGGCCGATCAACTTGTTGCGTTTCCCCGATGCACCGCCGTCCGACTTCACCGGAGTCTCCGTAAACTCCGCCGTACGGATCTGCCCATCCCCGCCTCTCCAGCTGACCTCGTCTTCCTCTTCTCCGCGATCAACTTGTTGCGCCTCTGAGTAGTCGCACCCGACCGCCCGACCGGAATTCCGGTGAGCCTCCCTCCCGAGTTCCCTCTCTCTCGAACTCACTGAGTTTTTTTCCCTCACTTTCTTCTTGGTGAGAGTCGGCTGAACTCTCTCTCTCTACATGAGAGGAATGTTATGGTTTTAAACCCTAAATGGGTTTGAGGTCAGCTCATTGGGCTTGAAGCTGGAGTGGACTGTGGGCTTCGGCCCTTTCATTAATTCTTTTTTTAAATGCTGTCTGGGCTTGAGTTCAGCTCCAGATTAGTTGGATTGTGGGTTCAAGCCCACTGGTTTGGAATTTTAAGGTTATTTGTATGATTATACATATGTTATATTCTATGAATTTTATTAATAAGTTGTTCCATATTATTATTAATATTATTTTCTTATTTGTGATAATATTATGAAAATTTTCTTGTACTAAATAATATTTGCAAAAGATAGATTATTAAATAAATATGATTTAAATAAAATCCATTTTTTTATATAGTATATAGTACTAGTTAGTAAATGTTTTACTATAAATGTTATAAAATTTATTTATAGTTACTAGAATTATAAACATTTTTCTAGTATTTCAACTAACAATATTTTGTAATATTTTGCTAAAATATAGTTTAAAGTATTTTCTTGCTGGAATATATTTCTACTAAAATATTTATAGTTATCTAGTATATATATCACCAGTGATATAGACGATTAGCGGGCTAATTTGCCATCAATGAGAACCTAACCTATTATTGCCTATTATTGCCCCTACTCTAGGTGGAGACTATTGAGACTCATTGGATTTGCAAGGACAGAGGCAAGTACACCGACTCGATCCCTTTACTCTGTATTTCTGTCTTACTTTATGTTCTCATCTTGATACGTTGTACACACGACTGTTCATTGTTCATTGTTCATTGTTCACCGTTCATCGTTCATGGTTCATTGTTCTTACTTGTACATTGGGGTGGGGAAATAACTACAGATATGTGACCAATCCTATTTTAGCTAGGCATTGACTAATAACTTAGGTCTCACATCGTGCACGTGGGATTCTAAGCCGTACCATTGTTCACTGTTCACTGTTTATTGTTTACCCAGCCGGTCACATACTCTGTTAGTTATTTCACTTGCATGTTACACTGATAGTATAATTCATTGTTTCTGGATCCGGTACCATAGTTTCATTGTTATTCTTGTACCACAGTTTCATATTCCTGTCTTGTACCATAGTTCATATTGTGATTCTTTTTCATGCATTTCAGTTTACATTGTTTAGAGCTTTTTGTCGGGGTTGTACTTTACTCTTTTCCTGACAGGATACGTTGCAGGTGTCAGGACTTTCTACCATAGCATTATGGGTGGCAGGACGGGTTGATATTTTGCTAGCTTGGAGGCTACGAGGAGATTAGTGATAGATTAGAATTTCGTTGTACAGGTTTACCTTTAAATTTGATGTATCATATTATAAGACATGGTGATTTGTAATGTTGGTTAGCACGTGTTTTAGATGCTGTGATGTGATTTCATGATGTGACTTGATATATTAGATACATAGTACAGCTTACTACGTTGTATCTCTCAACGTAGGCTGGGCGTGTCCGACTTGTGTCCGATTATTCGGGAGCGGGTCGTAACATGTTTTTAGTGGTGGCCCATGCAGGTCAGTCCAATGGTGCCTAGGATTAGAGTACCATTGGAAACCTGCGATATAGGAAGGTTCAATCACAGCTTAGGCCGAATTGCTTGATTATATATATGTATCTAATATGTGTGCTATGATTAATATTTTCTCATAGGTGGCTAAGTGATATCCTCGATTTTCAGAGAATTACCCTTCCTATTGTTTTCTGAATTCTTTAGCGACTAGGCCAAATTACTATTTTAGAAGTGGACTCCTATTTTTAGCCAACCTCTCATCAGTAACTAATTTATCAGGCTCAGCCATGCAGCTGAACAGCGCCATGCGGTCGATTAAGTCCATACGGCTGACTAAGCTCATGCGGCTGACTAAGCCCATACGGCTAAAATGACAGCGCTCATGCGGCCAAGGGAGACTTGCCACTTAAAAACTCATGCGGTCAAGCACTGTTCTTCTTCTCCACTTTTCTGAGAAGGAGAACCATGGGAAGCCACTGCTTCCGGGCTCCCTAATTCCTTCATTCCAAGCCCAAAACTGGACTTCCATAGGTCAAAATGGGGTAGAACGAAATTCTCTACAACGTGGAACCATCAAAACTTGAAAAATAACAAATTTACTAGATCAAAAACCTAAGAAATCCAAAAATGCATTAAACTTAGACCTATATGAAATGAGCCATGGAAATTGAAAATACTAAGTTCTAAAGTATCTAAGAATCTTGAGAGGAAGACAATGGAACAACAAAAATGGAGATCCATCAAGAAGCAAGTTGGCACTTGCCTATGCCGCTAGGTAGGTGGGGAGGAGTAATGGAGGAAGGAGAGGAGTAATGGTGAAGAAGAAGTAATGAATGAAGAGAGAGAAGGGTTTTGAGGTTTTAAATGAAGAGGTAGTGGTAGGTGGGGGTTTGTTTCGGTTCGTGATGAACCAATATACTTAATCCAATCCAAGCCGAACCCAAAGCATAGCTAAAGCGGAGTATAAAAGCAGAAAATAAAATACAGAAATAAAATTATAGAAAATTAATTAACAAAAAATTAAAGGGGTTTAATTACAGAACAATACATGATAAATATTAAATAAATATATTAAAGCAGTACATGTATTAAAAATACGCATTCTGGGAACGGGAAGTGACATCTCTACCCTCCTTAGAAAAATTCCGTCCTCGGAATTTCAAATCCAAGCGGGATAGGAATATCAAAACTAAGCTAATCTAGGTACAAGAAGCTTGAGCAAACAATCATTCTTCAATGTTAACTAGCAGATAACATATCTATGTTAACAATCTACATATCAAGTAGTTCTATGCATAGGGTGACAAGCATGAGGGGTTTAAGACAATCAAGGTATACGGAAAGAAATATACCTTGTGAGTCAAACAGATATGGATACCGTGATCGGAAATCATCCTCACGTTCCTACGTTGACTCTCCTAATGAGTGATGACCCCAAGCAACCCGGACAAGGCTAATTGTTCGGTTCTTGAGTATCTTCTCTCTTCGGTCCAAAATAGACACCGGCTGCTTCTCGTAAGACAAGTTGGTACCAACAACCAGCTCAGAATGATCAAGGATATGGCTTGGGTCCGATATATACCTTTGCAGCTGAGATACATGAAATATGTCATGCACCTCTCGTAACGAAGGTGGAAGGTACAAACGATAAGCAACATCGCCTACCCTATCAAGGATAACGAATGGTCTTACATATCGCAGACTCAACTTCCCGCGAACGCCAAATCTAATGACCCCACGGGTAGGTAAGATCGTAGGAACACGTGGTCCCCAACAGAAAACTCTAGTGGCCTACGATGCGGGTCCGCCCAATGACGATACCGATCTTGCGTAACTCGAAGTCGCTCTCTAATCCCCTTAACCAATTCAACTGTCTGAACAATCATTTCTGGGCCTAACATTTTCCTCTCCCCGATATCATCCCATGCTAGTGGCGACCTACACTTCTTACCATATAGAGCTTCGAATGACGCCATCTGGATACTGGCTTGATAACTGTTGTTATATGAAAACTCAACTAAGTGCAGGTGGCTCTCCCAAGATCCTCCAAAATCTAGGATACAACCTCGCAACATATCTTCCAAAGTCTGAATTGTCCTTTCTAATTGCCCGTCCGTCTGTAGATGGTAAGCCATGCTAAGTCTTAACTTGGTGCCCAGACTATGATGTAAGCTCTTCCAAAAATGTGATGTGAAACAGGTATCTCTGTCTGACATAATACTGACAGGGACTCCATGCTGCCTGACTATCTGTTGCATATACAACTCTGCCAACTTTTCTGTAGATTGCCCTACTCTGAAAGGAAGAAAGTGTGCTACTTTTGTAAGCCGGTCCACTATCACCCAAATAGCATCTTTACCACTTGGCGATCTCGGTAAACCGGTCATAAAGTCCATTGTAATATGTTCCCATTTCCATTCCGGAATAGGAAGCGGTTGCAATAGTCAAGCTGGCCTCTGCTGCTCTGCCTTCACTTGTTGACATATCAAGCAATGGAAAACGAATCTAGCTATCTCCCTCTTCATTCCATTCCACCAGAAGTGCTGCTTGATATCTGGGTACATCTTGGTCCCTCCAGGGTGTATAGAATACTGAGAACTGTAAGCTTCTGCCATAACTTTCTGTCTGATATCTCCACTAGGCACACATAGACGTGATCCAAACCTAAGTGTACCATCTTCATGGATTCTCATCTCCTTCCTGAGTCCTGACTCACATTCTTCCCTAAGCTTCTGAATCCTTGGGTCCTGTGCCTGAGCTGCCTTGATCCTGTTTACCAAGTCAGATTGAACTTGTAGACTTGTTAGAACTCCTACATCACTAGAAAGTATAACTTCGATACCCATCTCCTGAAGGTCTTCTAAGATATGCCTCTGTGTTTTCAACATAAATGCGCAGCCTCTCCTGCTGAGAGCGTCTGTTACCACATTAGCCTTGTCTGGATTATACTGAAGCTCCATGTCAAAATCCTTGATCAGCTCTAACCATCTTCTCTGTCTCATGTTCAGCTCCTTCTGAGTAAAGATGTACTTCAGACTTTTATGGTCTGTGTACATGTCCACTCGGTCACCATATAAGTAATGCCTCTATAGCTTCAAAGCAAATACTACTGCTGCCAACTCCAAATCATGAGTTGGGTAATTTTTCTCGTGGTCTCGAAGTTGCCTAGATGCATATGCTATTACCTTCCCGTATTGCATAAGGACACATCCAAGTCCTTTGCCTGACGCATCACAATATACAGTAAAACCTCCGGGTCCAACTGGCAATGTAAGAATGGGCGCTGATATCAACTTCTGCTTAATTCAGATTCTTAAATGATGCCTAACATTCTGCCGACCAAATGAATGACACATCCTTCCGTGTTAAGCGGGTCATGGGTGCTGAAAGTCTGGCAAAGTTTGATACGAATCTCCTGTAATATCCTGCCAATCCCAAAAAACTCCGCACATCAGCTACGCTCTTGGGTACTGGCCAACTCTCTACTGCTTCTATCTTCTTGGGATCTACTGCTACTCCAGCTCCTGATATGATGTGACCCAAAAATGAAATGTGGTCCATCCAGAACTCACACTTGCTGAGCTTGGCATACAACTGGTTCTCTCTCAGAACCTGTAACACTTTCCTGAGGTGGTCTTCATGCTCCTTTTCACTGGCAGAGTATACGAGAATGTCGTCAAGAAACACAACGACAAACTGATCTAAGTATGGCATAAAGATGCGGTTCATCAAATCCATAAATATTGCTGGAGCATTGGTCAAACCAAATGACATTACTAAAAATTCATAATGCCCATACTTCGACCTGAATGCTGTCTTGGGAATATCCTCCTTCCGAACCCTCACTTGATGATACCCTAAACGAAGATCTATTTTGGAGAAAACTCTAGCTTTGCTCAACTGATCAAACAAGTCGTCGATCCTGGGTAGTGGGTACTTGTTCTTTACTGTTGTCGTGTTAAGCTTCCTGTAATCGATGCATAATCTGGATGACCCATCCTTCTTCTCCACAAGTACCACTGGTGCTGCCCATGGTGATATGCTAGCTTGGATGAACTTCTTCTCCTTCAGTTCCTCTATGTGCTGATATACCTTGGCCTGTTCTGAATCTGCCATTCTGTAAACTCGATCTGATATCGGTTTAGTTCCTGGTGCCAATTCTATGCTGAACTCAATATCTCTAACTGGTGGTAGTCCTGGAAGTTCTTCGGAAAATACGTCTAGAAATTCTTTAACTACCTTCGGAACCTGAACTTCTTCTATTGCTGCTACTACTCCCTGCTCTTGCTGAGTTGCCTCTGATCTGACTAAGGTGAATCTTTTCATGCCTGGAATATCAAAAGATACACTCCCTCTACGACAATCTATTGTCACATGACTGTCTTTCAGCCAGTCCATGCCTAAGATAACGTCAAAATTTCTAACAGGAAATTCTATCAACCTGGCGGGTAAAAAATGCCCGCAAACTACAATGCTACATGCTAGAATAACTCTACTAACTCCTACGAGCCCATTGCCAGTGAGTATATTCAACCTCCCTGGCAATGCCTCGAACTCCATTCCTAGCCGTGTCGTAAATTGTGCAGATATAAATAAATGTGATGCTCCTGAATCAAACAATGCTACTGCGGGATATAAGGCGACGAGAATATTACCTGCCACAACATCTCCCGATGCTAATGCCTCCTCCAAGGACAGTATGAATGTCTGCCCTCAACCTCCTTGCTGGTTCCCATGCTGTGGCCTAGCCTGGTACTGCTGCTGGCCCCAGTCGTGATAATGCTGGGGTGGTCTATGCTGGTGTTGCTGCATCGGCGGTCCCTACTGCCGAAACATCTGAGCCTGTGGCATCAACGGACGCTGGGCCAATGGTCTCACTGCCACTGTTGGTCCTCGATACTGGCCTGCCCCTGGTGCTGGCAGAGCAGAAAACTGTTGCATGGGTCCTCCTGACCTTGAATTCAAGGGACATATGGTAACCCGATGATCTGGATTTCCACATATCAAACACAGTTCGTTTAATGTCCGACACACATCTCTAGTGTGCCCTACCTTCCCACAATAAGTACAGCCCGCCGGGGGTTACTGATTCTTCCTCTGTTGCTGCTGCTGCTGCCTGGGTGGTGGTGCTGGCCCTCGTATTGCCACATCGTGAATGCGAATGCCAAGGGATGGTGCTGTTGTTCGGGGCGCTGCTCCCTCCTCCTTCAATCTGACTGTGGGATCTCTTCTGACCCCCAGTCCTTGCTGTAATCCTCTGAATGGTGATCTCATGCCTTCGGGTTGCTGTCAATACCTCATCAAAAGTCTGGTAATTGTGTCCCTCTATCAATTACAAGAGCTCAAGGTGAAACCCTTGCTAGAACCTCATAGCCCTCTGGCTCTCTGTTGCTACCATCTCTGGGGCGAACCTGCTCAATTTGCAGAACTCCGCTGCATAGGCATCTACCGTCTTGCCGGCCTGCTTGAGGTTGATAAACTTCTATTGTAGCTCGAACTGCGCCACAACTCCATAGTACTTCGTCTTGAATCTTGCAGTAAAGTCGTCCCAAGCAACAGGATGTCTGATGCCCACTTCCTCTGATTCCTACCAATCACGTGCGAGATCCTGATGTAGCAACTTCACCTGATCCACATGTTCTTCTGTCGGTACCTTAGCCACGGTCAAAATAGCCTCAATATCCTTAAGCCATGTATCTGCTGAGATGGCGTCCTCCGTGCCCTCAAAATGACGGGGGTTGAACTTGCAAAACCTGGTGGATGCTCCTGAATCTGGCCTTGCCCGCCATCTGTAATCTTTGGTTGAGTAGTACATTCTGCTCCTGCAACTGAGCGTACATGCGCTGCTGGGCTAACATCTGGTATTGCTGAGTGGCCATCATCCCTCTTATGATCACCAGAAGGGCCGGTGTGTCCACTTCCACGGGGGTAGGTAGAACTGTTGGTGGTGGTGGAACCTATAGATACTGCGATCCAGCTGCTGCTTCCACTATCACTTCTTCCTGGATAGTCTCTTGAGGTAGTACTGGCCCTTGTTGCTGACCAACCTGGTCATGTTGTCCATGCTGTCCATGTTGTTGCTGTCCAGCTCTGACAGGTGCGGACGAAGTGCCCCTAAGAAAAGGGACAAGAAAACAATCAAACGACCGGACACGAAGGATCAATAAAGTCAAGGGATACTGGAATGTCAAGCTGGAGTTGAGAATCAACGAATCATGAGATCAAGGGGGAACATGTGTGATTGAGACATCCTATTAAAATACCCCACAAGTCTGAAATCAGACCTGCATGGGCCACCACTAAAACCTTGTCACACCCCAGAACCATAATACTGGAGAACGGGGGAATGACTCAGCCAGCTACGTATTACGGGTAGATGAATACCGTATAATACGATCAATGCTGTCTAATAAGACGAGGGGGTGTATACTACATAAAAGTCTCACTATGGTCACTTCACATCTATTGTCTCAATCATTCAAACAAGAAACAGAAATGGAGAACATGTGAGATAAAGCAGTAAGGCGTCCCAAACGCTTAGTCAAAATGTTCTTGATATCTGGCTTTACAAAACACAGCCAGATGATGTAGCAAGTATACACAATTGTTATCAGCTGCAGCCTGACTTAGTTACAATTATGCAAAAGTAGGTACAAGATAATCCGACTAACATGTCGGTGCCAAACGGCAAGTATAAAGTAAATAACAAAAACGAGCGGGGAAGTAAGGAACCCACTCGAGTCCTCCTGCGATCATCCTTCTAGTATTGACCATCTTGGAGGTAGAAGTAGGCTGGATCCTCGGGGACCGGCTCTAAATCTGGTCATGCAAAACCAGAGAGGTTAGACCTCTAATAGCAAGTACCGCAAGGGAGCACGATATGAGAAATGAAGCCAGTAAGAAGAGAATATGATAATAGATCTCTGCTATCTACTAGGATTCACATAACATCACGACACTTCGAACCAACCTCCCAACCAAACAAGGACAAAAGTTGGCCCGTCATGTCCTGACATTCTGATCATCTCAGTTAGGTAACAGAGTAGGTACAGTACACAAACAAATCAATTTAAACGGCCATGCAACTACTACGGCTTACTACTGTGAGTTTCAAATTATCCTGGAATTATGCAATAGAGGATTCCTCAGTTCTTACTATGTGCAAGCAAGGCTAGTCTATCCAATCAATCAATTACGACAATCATGTATTTAGACGAGTTCCAGCGGGACGCTCGTCGTTAGTATACCATGTACAATTAAATAATATAAGCAGATACCGTTCCCTGCCCGTGTGGCAGATTTGCAGTATCTGTGGGAACCAGCCGGCCTGTCGGGCACTTAATAGTCCCAAGAGGGCTGCCATGTAAGAACTCGGGAATCCGTTCTCTCCATGCGATCATTATTTTATTTATCTTAATAGCCTCTATGTTAAGAGAAATCCCATGCCGTGGGTCATGGTCATTCAAATGAGTACTTTCGTACGGGATACGATATGCACAACTCTACAACGATACCCGTGCAGTTAGGTTGTAGGTCTTACATAGCGTAATGCAACAATCAAAACTAACCACGGAATAATCATGCCTTGATCATAAAGTACACATGCTGCTTTTGTAAAATAAATAAATAAATTTAAACCTGCATGTGTCTGTATGCCAATATTCAGGATCAGCCAGTCGATTACAATAGTTCAGGATATGAACGTGTCTCATTCATTCAATTCAATAAGACGACTAGCCATCCTCTTAGTTCCAATTAGGAACGCATGATCAATTTACTAAATCAAGATAACAATCCCTGTTTATTAATGTCAAGAAAATAATTAATGTTAATAAATGCCAAGTCAATCAATCAATGGTAATAAATGTCAATCAATGTCAATCAATGTCAATTTGAAACAAGAATCAGCCAAAAAGGCATTATGGCTAGCATTCATACGGCTGGAAAATTATTGATTCATGCGGCCGGGAATGAATGGGTTACATGCGGCTGGGCAATGGTGATTCCATGCGGCCGGAACATAATAGTCTTATGCGGCCAAATTAGCAAAGTCCTATGCGGCTAGAAACTAAAGGGTCTCATGCGGCTACGGGCAACATACGTCCATGCGGCCAGGAGAAATTCTATGCGGCTGAATAGGTGCAAGCCTATATGCGGCTGGGAAGTCACGCAGCGCCATGCTGCTGAGAATGATCAGCGCCATGCGGCTGAAAGTTTATCTTATGCGTCTGGGAATAATTGAGGTCCATGCGGCTGAGAGATAATGAGCGCCATGCGGCTCAGAATCACAAGCCTCATGCGGCTGCGGGTTCAGGCTCAACCATGCAGCTGAACAGCGCCATGCGGTCGATTAAGTCCATACGGCTGACTAAGCTCATGCGGCTGACTAAACCCATGCAGCTAAAATGACAGCGCTCATGCGGCCAAGGGAGACTTGCCACATGAAAACTCATGCGGTCAAGCACTGTTCTTCTTCTCCACTTTTCTGAGATGGAGAACCATAGGAAGCCACTGCTTTCGGGCTCCCTAATTCCTTCATTCCAAGCCCAAAACTGGACTTCCATAGGTCAAAATAGGGTAGAACAAAATTCTCTACAACGTGGAACCATCAAAACTTAAAAAATAATAAAGTTACTAGATCAAAAACCTAAAAAATTCGAAAATACATTAAACTTAGATCTATATGAAATGAGCCATGGAAATTGAAAATGCTAAGTACTAAAGTATCTAAGAATCTTGAGAGGAAGACAATGGACAACAAAAATAGAGATCCATCAAGAAACAAGTTGGCACTTGCCTATGCCGCTAGGTAGGTGGGGAGGAGTAATGGAGGAAGGAGAGGAGTAATGGTGAAGAAGAAGTAATGAATGAAGAGAGAGAAGGGTTTTGAGGTTTTAAATGAAGAGGTGGTGGTAGGTGGGGGTTTATTTCGGTTCGTGATGAACCAACATACTTAATCCAATCCAAGCCGAACCCAAAGCATAGCTAAAGCGGAGTATAAAAGCAGGAAATAAAATACAGAAATAAAATTGCAGGAAATTAATTAACAAAAAATTAATGGGGTTTAATTACAGAATAATACATGATAAATATTAAATAAATATATTAAAGCAGTACATGTATTAAGAATACGCATTCTGGGAACAGGAAGTGACATAGGTGGCGCGGAACAAGTGGCGCTGGGCCAAGTGAGGTAGGTGGCACGGGACTAGTGGCGCTGGGCCAAGTGGCGCACGCTCGCTAGGATGGTACGGCACCAAGGGGCGCACACGCACACGAGATGGCACGATGCTAAAGGGCGTCGGCCGAAAGGCGCGTCGCTAAAGAGCACGCGCAATCGAGATGACGCAACGTTAATGAGCGTGCGTGTACACGAGATGGCATGACGCTAAAGAGCGCACGCGCACACGAGATGGCGCGGCGCTAATGAGCGTGCGCGCACTCTGTTTTTCTTCCTCAACCAGCATAAAAATGCTTGGTTGAATCCATGAACTTCAAAAGTCCATAACTTCCCCAAAACAAGTTGAATTCTAACTCTTCAAAGGTCAAAATTGGGTAGAACGAGATTTTCTACAACATGAGGCAACTAGTTTTCGGAAATACCAAGTTTTAGTATATCAAAACCAAGAAAAATAAGAAAAGATCAAAACTTAGATCAACAAAAATGTAGCCAACAAAACCAAAAATGCCATGTTCTAAAGAGAGAATCTTGCAAAGAAGAGAATAGAACATTAAAATTTGAGATCTATCATGAAGCAAGTTGCACTTGCCTAGGATTTCTTTGTAGGTGGGAAGGAGTAAATAAAGAAAAAAGAAATAAATGAGAAGTAATGGAGGAGAGAGAGAGAGAGGAGTTGACTTATATATCAACCTCTCCATCTCAACCCAAACCAAACCAAGAAAGCCAAGCCGAACCAAACTAAACCAAGCCAAGGCTAAGCAAGATAAGTCAAAATACGAGTTACCTAACAAATGTTAGAAATTCGTACACTTATACTGAAAATACGTATAACGAAAAATAGGTGTGACAACTCTACCCACCTTAAAAGAATTATGTTCTCGAAATTTAATCAAGAGCTAGAGGTGTCGGGACAGGCTACACTAACTACATGCAATCTACGACTAGTAGTCAATCAAGCAATCATTCATGTAAGCAAGGATTTAAAAGCATAAGACATAAGGAAGATATTATACCTTATGAGTCAAACAGGTGTGGATATCGCGATTGGATATCATCCTCACGTTTCCAAGTTGACTCGCCCAAAGAGTTATGATCCCAAGCAATACGGACTAAACTAATAGTCTTGTTTTTGAGTATCTTCTTCCTTCGATCCAATATGGATATGTGCCTTTTCTCATACAAAAGGTTGATACCAACAACCAATTTCGAATGATCCAGGATATGGCTCGAATTCGGGATATACCGTCATAATTAGGATACATGGAATATGTCATGTACCTCTCGTAACGACGGTGGAAAAGCGAGACGATATGACACATCACCTACTCGCTCTAGAATATCAAACGACCCTATATACCTAGGACTAAGCTGTCATGCCCCGATTATGTAGAATCGATAGTCGTCCCCCGGGCGTTATGTCGTACGACCTAATTTGCGATCGCACAAGGCATAGTCATGAGGTAATCCGAAACACAACATCTAAGAGAGTGAGCACAGACAAATTGAATAGCACATTGAGACAGAAAGACTTTTTATTCTATTGATAATAGACATCATTTACAGACTCCATTAAAATCATACCGTACGGGCTTTACAACATGACTCGATTACAAAAGGAGTGCCGATGAGATAACTGTTCCATACATATATTCCTTATATATAACAGAAGTATTCCAGCCACCTAGATTGGGGAGATGACGAGACATGTTTCTTGGACTGGTAGAGAGTCTTTAAAATTCAGCGACAAGATCTTCGACGTGCGGTTGAAGCTTCAAAAGCACGAACGTCGCCTAGCTAGTTGGCACGTTCTTCCTGATTCCTGGCACCTGCAAAGAGCGAGGGTTAGTACGATCACATGTACTAGCAAGTGGCTAATTAAATTCAAGCTCTGCATTTGGTTCAAGCAATTTTATAAAATATGTTAGCTATATTTATGATCTTTCTAACCATCCTGTTTGATTTGCATGTTAACATGTTAGAGGTAAGCATATAAAATTGTATACATTGAGCAGCTAACATATTCATCCCGTATCACGTTCATTAGTCAAGCAGTGAAAGGGTGTGAAGGTCACTGGCAATGTCAAGCCATCACGGACTATAGTTGGGTTAGACGACGATCCTTTTACGGTGGGTAGCGGGCCATGTGTGAAAGTTCCCGAATAACCCACGCCGATGTAAGGGTGGTGCTTGCTATAATTGTTCCTCCCGGGCCGAATCGGTTCCTTGGCCTAGGTAACCGTTCGAGGAAACTACACCTTGTCGACAAGTTGTCCAATGACCATTTTGCAGAGTCTTGAAAAATGATCTCTCTTTTCTAAAACCTTATCATTTCTCTTTTATATGTGAAACTTAGCCTTTCTTTTGAACTTAGTCAATTTATTCACTTTAGCCGTACTATTGCGATAAACATTAATCGATTCATTCTTCTGTTTGCATAGGCTAAATAAATGGAACATAAGAAAGCATGCATCAGTTTTCGTGTACAGCAGTTCTATAGGAAGAGTGTCGTGAAGAATCGTGCCATAATTTATTTGATTCTACACTATGTTGATAAGCATTTCGTTTGTGTTTCATGTTTGATTTTGAAACAGAGGGTCGAGGCGAAGAAGGTCAGCCACTCACCTTAGACTTTGCTTCAGGCGAAGGACTAGTTGGCTGCGCAAATATCGCCTATGCGGTCACCTGTAATCGCATAAGCAACTGATTAGAATACTGTATTATTCAAGAAGTTTTGATACGAATACGAAGTTCGAAAACACAAGCCATAAAAATCCTTCAAAAATATTCACGAAAACGTATTCACAAAAACTAAAGCCAAAACCAAAGCAAGTGCGGTATGAAAACCAGAGCAACGGGAGGTCTCTCCCGACTCAGCCTTAGAGCCAATCCTTGAGACACAACCCGATGAATGTGGGAATTGATTTCGAAGAAGCCTTTCCATAACGAGAAAATGATCTTAATTTAATCATTCCCGTTCGACTGATTCAGCCGATTCAGACCTATCGGTCCCAACCGAATCGATAACGACAGTGTTCCTTTCTCGCGCACCCCGTGGACGGAAATAGGGCACGATGTAGGGTCGTGACACTACATAAGCTTTTCCCGTACGCCGAATCGAATGATGCCACAGGTATTCGAGATCCTAAGGAATACGTGGTCGCCGATAGAAAACTCAAGAGGACGCCGATGAGAATCGACCCAATGGCTCTGACGATCTTATGCAACTCGAAGATGATCTCTGACCACCTCGATAGCCTACGTAACCATCTCTGGACCAATCATCTATCTTTCGCCTACATCATCCCAGGCTAAAGGTGATCTACACTTCCTGCCACACAATGCCTTAAATGGTGCCATCTGGATACTGGCCTGGAAATTGTTATTATAGGAGAACTCCACTAGATGCAGTTAATCTTATCATGAACCACCGAAGTCAAGTGTACAGGATCGTAATATATCCTTGAGAGTTTGAATTGTGTGCTCTGACTGACCATCTATCTGCGGATGATAAGCTGAACTACACTTGAGACGAGTTCCCAAACTCTCTTGAAGACTCCGCCAAAAGTGTGATATAAATCTCGAATTCCTGTCGGACACGATGCTAACTGGCACTCCATGCAATCTGACTATCTGTCTGAGGTACATCTCTGCTAGCTGATCCGTTGGCTGACCAATTCTAAAAGAAAAAAATGAGCTACCTTGGTAAGTTGGTCAACTATAATCCATATAGCATCTCTCCTAGCTGGGGATTTCGGTAACCCAGTTATAAAATCCATGGTAATATGCTCCTATTTTCATTCTGGGATCGATAAAGGTTGAAGAAGTCCAGCTGGTCTCTGATGTTCAGCCTTGACTTATTGGCAAACTAAACAACGAGAGACAAACCGAGCTATCTCCTTCTTCATGCCATTCTACCAGAAATGCTGACGGATATCACGATACATCTTCGTGCTACTGGGATGAATTGAATATTATGAACTGTGAGCTTCTGCCATGATCTCTTGCCTGATGTCACCACTGGGTACACAAAGATGCCTTCCATGTCGGAATATGCCGTCTTCGTGAATGTAAAACTCTGTTCTTCATCCCGCTTCATATTCTTCCCTAAGCCATTGAAGCTTGGAATCCGTTGACTGAGCTATCTTGACCCTCTCAACTATACTGGACTGAACTTGCATACTGGCCATCAATGCCACATTGGTAGGAAGAACTATCTCTATTCCTATCTTCTAAAAATCTGCTAATAACTCTGGTTGTGCTGTTAGAAAATAAGCTCCTGCTCTTCTACTTAACGTATCTGTAACTACGTTGGCCTTCCCAGGATGATATTGCAAGTTGATGTTGTAATTCACTAGTAACTCTAGCCATCTCCTCTGACGCATGTTAAGATCCTTCTAGGTAAACACATACTTAAGACTCTTATGGTCGGTAAAAATCTCTATCCGATCTCCATACAAGTAATGCCTGCAAAGATTAAGTAAAAAAACCACCGCTACTAACTCCAAGTCATGGGTTGGATAATTCCTCTTATGATCACGAAGCTGACGTGATACATAAGCTACAACCTTGCCATGTTGTATGAAGATGCATTACAATCCTTTGCCAAAAGCGTCACAATAAACTGAGTATCCTCCAGTCCCATCGGAAAGCGTGAGAATGGGTGCCGTCATCAATCCTTGCATCAACTTCTTGAATGAACTATGATACTCTGTTGTCCAAGCAAACTGCACATCCTTACGGGTCAACTGCGTCAATGGCGCTAAAATCTGAGCAAAGTCTGATACAAATCGCCGTAATAGCCCGCAAATTCTAGAAAACTATAAACTTCTGCGATGGTGCTGGATACTGGCCACGTCTCTATAGCTACTATCTTCTAGGGGTCCACTTCTACTCCATCTTTGGTGATGATGTGACCTACGTACGAAGTACGATCAAACAAAAATTTGTACTTGCTGAACTTCGCGTACAACTGGTGCTATCTGAGAATCTAAAGGACTACTCAGAGATGCTGCTCATGCTCTGCTTCACTCTTGTTATAGACCAAGATATCGTTTATAAACACTATCACAAACTGATCCAAATAAGACATGAATATGCGATTCATGAGATCCATGAATACTGTTAGCGCATTGGTCGCTCTGAATGGCATAATGAGAAACTCCCAATGCCCATATCTAGATCTGAATGCCGTCATCGGGATGTCTTGCTCTCTGACTCTGATCTGATGGTACCCCGACCGCAAGTCAATCTTCGAGAATACTGTCGCTCCACTGAGTTGATCGAATAAATCATTTATCCTTGTTAGAGGATATCTGTTCTTGATTGTTACAGAATTTAAGGTACGATAATTAACACATAATCTTGACGTACCATCCTTCTTTTCACAAGAAGCATCGGGGCTCTCCAAGGCGATCCACTAGCATTAATGAATCCCTTGTTCTGATTTCTTCAATCATCTTGTATAGGATCTCTAATTCTGATGGTGCCATTCTGTAGACTCTCTCTAATACTGGTGTCATCCCTGGAAGCAAATCAATGGTGAACTCTATTTTTCTCTCTGGCGGCATGCCTGGAAGCTCTTTGGGAAATATGTCAGAAAATTCTTCTACTACTCCGAAAAACTGAACTGCTTCTGCTATGGCCATCTGCAAGACGGGTGGAGAAGGTTCATCTTCGCCTCTGGAAAACAAAAACTCTTTTTCGTCAGGAATACCAAATATAATCCTGCCAATATGATAGTCTATTCTTGCATACTGATCCTTCAACCAATTCATTCGTAGGACCACATCATAGTCGGCCATCAAAAATTCTATCAATCTAGCAGGAAACTCTGTACCGCTAACTACGATTCGACACGAAAAAAAAAACTCTATCTACTCCCACAAGACCGATACCAGTAAGTATATTGAGCCATACTTATAATGACTCGGGCTCCAGTCCTATCCGTGTTGCGAATCGTGCAGACATAAATGAATACGATGTACCCAAATCAAATAATACTGATGCTGAAAAAGAGTTGAAGAGAATGGTACCTGCCACCACCTCACCTGATGCCAATTCTTCTGCTACGGTCAAAGCCATAGCTTAACCCTGTCCTCTTGGTGCTGGTCCCATCTGCTGGTGATCTCTTTGCATATTCTGAATCTAAGCTTGGGTCTGAAAATACTGTTGTGACCTCTGCTGTTGGAAGGCCTGGGCCTGAGACGATAATGGCCTCGGAGGCTGGTACTGTTGCTGCTGCACTGGTGCTGGTGCCCTAACTGATGGACTAGTTAGGATTGATAAAGATGAACTGGCTCTATGCGGACATGACCCTATCATGTGATCCGGTACTCCACAGGCCAAGCACAATCCCTGTGCCCTGCGACACTCTGAAACCACATGCCCAGGCTTCCCACAATGAGTGTAGCCTATTACGGAAGACTGTTTCTGTTTCTGTTGCTGAGGATATGTCAGAGTTGAGTGCTGAACCGATAAAACTGTGGTCGCCCTCCTAGGAGCTCCAATGGTCAAAGCACTAGCTGTTGGGGCTGGTGTTGACGACTGAGATAACTGTCCATGAGACCTCTTCCGTCCTCCAGTTCGATCTACTATCCTCTATGGAGTGTATTCATGCCGCCTTGCTGCTCGTAAAACAACGTCAAACATTTGGTGCTCAAACTGCTCCACAACTAGAATAATCTCTAGGTGGAGTCTCTGCTAGAATCGTTGTGCTCGGTCCAATTCGGTCGCCACCAAGGTGGGAGCAAACCGACTAAGCCTCGAAAACTCGGCCGCATATCCATCGACCGTCCTTTCCATCTACTTGAGATTGTTGAATATGGTCTGCAGATCATACCAGCTATTGCATCAAAATACTTTTTGTAGAACTTATCACTGAATACCGCCTACAGGACAGGCATCACCAAATCAAGCATCGCCCACCAGCTGCAGGCTATAAGTACAATAACTGTAGGAGCACAACGGTCACCTTCTCTTTCTCTAAAATTCGAGCTGCCTCCAGAATAACCTCTATATCCTGTAGCCAAGCATCGGTAGAAATAGCATCTTCACTGCCATCAAAGAAAGGAGGGTTCAGACGCTTGAAGCTGTTAGCCACATTGTTCCCTTGATAACCAACTTTGTCCATAGCATCTTGTACTATCGGCTGTAGGACATCGCCCCGATGGTCTTGTAACGCAAGCAAGTCCCAAATGAGTCCCATCATGACTCTATTGTCAGGCTCTACAGGTGGGGATGGTTGAACTGATGGCTGTGGATCCCTAGAATGCATGACTCGGGATGCTGTTCCAGAGTGCTGGGCTTGGTCCCTAGGTTGCTGCTGCTTCACTGGAGGTGCTCCACCCGGCTGTAACCACCACTTTTCTAAAACAAGGGTAATTTTGAACTTTTCTAAAATTAATCATTTAATAATAGGTTTAAATTATGTTATGGATTTATTGGTAAATTTTGATTATTTTAATATCATTAAATTAGTGTTTTGTGATTTTGTCCTTTGCTAGGGTAACCTTAGAGCTGCTTAGCCTAGAGACTAACCATGACCATGGAGGCCTGACCCATGTGATTATATTAGCTAATTATCACTTTTTAGGCAAAGGGTGTTTTGATCATTTTTTATATTTTAATATTTTAGGAATTTTATATATTTAATATTGATTTTACGGGATTTGTTTAGTCGGGTTTGAGTTTCGTCTTATTCCGACTTGTGTTAGTGAACCGGGTAGCTTAGACTCTAGATGGGACCACAAGATTAGTTAGTCATGGCCCACAAATCCCACTAATTAAGTTAGTAAGTTTAGACTAATCCCACTTGTTAGATTGGTTAAGTTAGAGGCTTAAACTTAACCCTTTTGATCCCAAACTTGAACCTAACTTAAAATTAACCAAGGGGAATTAGTAGGGGCCTTATTGGGCTTTCCCCAAGGCCCAAATAGGGTTAGATGGCAGCCACATATAGAAGGGTTGCCTTCCTTTCATTTCATTCCATCAAGCCTCCATTTTCTTTTACAAGTGTTCTTCCCCAAATTGAGAGCTTCCCTCTTTGATTTGATCTCCAAATCCTTACATTCCTCCACCAAAACTTCCATCCAACCTTCTCATACTACCAAAGGAGGATGCTAGCAAAGATTTGGAGCAAAGTGCAAGAATGAGTGTCCTTTTTGAAAGATCTTCGTGTTGGAGCCGTGTCATTGAGAGTATCATTGGGATTCCACTCCCAATAGGTAAAGCCAACCCTCTAAATTAATTTCCTGTATATATATTTAGTTTTAAATCTATAGGATCCACCTCCATGCATGTACCCCCTTTAGATTCAAGTTTGAGCCTATTAGGAGCTCTCTTGAGGATTTTAGATATGTGTTTTGTATCCTAGATAGATCCCAAATTAGGATACCCCATGTGTTTAGTTTATTACATAATAGGATTAATTGTGTCTTAAATTCAGTTTTAGAATGGTTAGAGAGTGGCTTGATCTTAGTTAAGATGGTTAGAATGAGTTTCATTTGGATACCTATGTTGGTATCCAAGTATCTTGGCCTACATATATTTTTTTGTCCAAAATAACCCAAATTCGTCATAATATTCATCCACATTTTTAGTAACCATAGCAACTTAGAAATACCATAACTTTTTGCTCAGAACTTCGATTAATCTCCTATTTAAAAAAAAATCGTATCGAAGTTAGCTTTCCATATATATATTTTAATAAGCCAAAATCGTTCTATAACTTTCTGTAAAACTATTTGAGTGTCAGCTGTCCGAAAGACAAATGCGTTTCGGTATTTTCGCGATTCTGGAAGCTTCCAGACACGAAAATACGATCCGTTTGAAGTTTCGGAAAGTTAACACGAAGGTCTACGACATACTTTAATCCTAGAATTTAGTGAAGGCCCAATTGGTACAGTATTGGTTTTAAGTAGAAGAGTGACTATACGACATATGTATTTTGTGTAACCTATGAGCCTATGTAGTATAGATATTAAGTGAATGTAGGTATCATAGGTTGTCGAGTATATGTATGATATAGTACATATAGTACATATATATATATATATATATATATATATATATATATATATATATATATATATATTTATATATAATATATATATATATTATTGTTAAAAAATATATATATATATATATATATTATTGTTAAGTTATATATATTGGTATGTTTGTTAGTAGAGGGTTAGATATGTTAGAGTTTGTTATATGTTAGTGTAAGTTATATTTGTTAGTATGAGTGTTAGTTAGATAGTAGAGGTTAGTATGTTGTTAGATAGTTTGATGATAGATATCTAGTATGTTAGATATTGATAGGTTAGTAGGTTATGTTAGTTCTAGATATTGGTATGTTAGCAAGTTAGTCTCTATAGGTTATATGTTAGATATTAGTTCAGATGTTATGTTGTACATTAGATAGTTAGTTAATTAGATATTTGAGGGGCATCTTGGTATCTCATGATACCAAGTTAGTATTTTAGGGTAAATATGAATTACCTTTACCTTCAAAGTAAATGATTAGTTTACCTTATGACCAAGATATGGTATCAAGATACCAAGGTAAGGTATCAAGATATCAAAGTAAGGTATAGGTTTACCCAAGTTAAGGTATTGGATTCCAACCAAGGTATTGGTATTGGGATACCAATATGACCAGGGTTGATATGGTATCCTAGTGCTAGTGGGTTAGTGTCTAAGTGTTTGAGTTTGAGTAGGTGATGTTAGATTGTGGAAGGGTTACATAGATAGGTATATATATTTTTGGGTTATATATATATATATATATATATATATATATTTATATATATATATATATATATATATATATATATATATATATATATATATATATATATATATATATATATATATATATATATATAATGAGAGTATATAGATATAGGTTATGGTTCAATATACTTGATATATGATATCTATATGTATGTGTTAGGGTGGTACTATATGGATAAGGATATATGTGGTATGTGTAGATATTAATATATCCTAAGTATCATAGATGTTGACCACTAATCTAAGTTTGATCAAAACTCTAGAAGCTTGACCTTGACTCCTAGTTTGACCAAAGGTGGACCAGAGTTGACCAGTTGACCAAAAGTCAACTGTAAGTCAACCTTTAACCCAGTTTGACCTAGTTTGACTTGATTTGACTTCTTGTGACCTAGTGTGACTCAGTTTGACCTAGTTTAACTTGATGTGACCTAGTTTGACTTAGTTGGACTAAGATTGACCTAGATTGCATATTATACATTAGAAAATTATGCTTAACTCTGTTTAAACCTAATTAACTTACAATATCTCATCTCTAGGTCTGTGAGATCACTCTGAGCATCGACCTTACTTGACAGCTCAGGACAGCAGGCAAGTACATTCTCTGATAGTGGTTCTTAGTCTTGATATTTTATGTATTCGATTCAGTTATAGTATTTTACTTGATTCTCGACACGATGGTGTACGGACTAGTATTATCGGATTCCTGTCATGAGATGTCATTCCTGGATTTTCTTGGAATACTGGTACTTGCTCGATCTTGTTCTTGTTCTTGTTCTTGTATTGACACCGATTCCTAAGAAGGAGTAGCTACCTTCTCCGGAAATCCCGTGTCATGATGTGCTATGTCCGGATCCGTATAATATTCGGGGATGGGGAGTTATTATAGGTTATGTGATCAATACCCCTCATGCATTCTGTTACTACTTATTTCATAGCTCCACTCTCACCGTACGTGGGGTGTAGCCTGACCCGTTACTACTTGTTTCATAGGTTTCCATTTTGGCCGGGCCGAGTTTTCATACTTGTAGTCGGCCATATGGAACAGCCTGATCCTGACCTATATTGATCAAATAATTCTATAATACTCGAGGCATATTTTACATTTATTACATCAGATAGATATATTCCTATTCAGTTCTACTTTCATGCATGATACACCCTGGCATGATTTCCTGCTTTACATATCCAGTTATATTTCCATCTTGATATGTTCATCTTGTATTCCGTTGTGATTGTCTCTTACAACATTTGTTAATACAATAGAACTGTTGTTAGAGGTTTACTTGCTCATTTTCCTGACAGAATAACCGTTGATGTTTACAGATGACATGTTGGCTGATTGCTCTACCTTTTATGGGTATGGCTAGGATAGAGATTTTGATGAGACATTACCCTTGGTTCCAGTAGAGGATTTACCTCCTGCTTAGAATGTTAGATAGGTTTGACTGGACTGCGTTCCAGCTAGTATTGAGACTTATGTTATATGTTATATTTTGGATTCTTGTGTTATATCTTTAACTCTAAACTGTGTTGTGACTTCGCACTTTTTTTAGTTCATATATTTTAATTATATCTTTATGATATTCGTGCCTATCTTCCTTAGATGTCTTATGATTCAGTTGAGATTATATACCTCCGTACGGAGATGACAGGTACATATATATTGTGTCTAGATGCTATACTTTCTAGTAGACCTATACAACGTTCTACCACCGATTCTACGGTGTAGGCTGGACGTACCCACGTGCTCGTGCCCCTAATCAGGGTGTGGGTCATGACACGTTTTTGTGGTGGCCCATGCAGGTCAGAGTCGTAACTAATACGATTTCGTAGTAGTGCTCGACTTAGAGTACTGCTACGAGCCTGCAGTTAGGATATAGGTTCTAGGTTATGATAGGAGTTACTCAATCACAGTTAGGACTTTTGAGAGATTCCTGGGACGACCCTTGAGAATCTTGTTGTGAACTTTAATTTGAATTCCTTTCCTCTTATTTCTATTTCATCTTTACTCCTTGTTTTTGAGTTGGATTTTGATGGAATCATTGTTGATTTTGATTTTCATATCGAGATAAATGTTATGGCCTGAGTTATGGTATCTTCTGATGACATATATTGACAAAAATAATAGGAAAGGTAAAACGTCTACGTGGTTATGTAACCTGGAGTTTATCACAGCTATATTAGCCGACGTAGCAAAAACGTAGAGACCTGACTTTGGATGTACATATCTTGATTATGAGATTTAGGATTTCTTGCAGCTATACTAGTCGGCATAGCAAGGATTCCAGACGACATGATTATAGAGGTGCATGCCCCAGTTATGGACTCTATCGTTTATCGTACCCTTACTTACTAGCGTGGCGAAGATTTTGAGTATCATAATTTTAGACATACGCGTGTGATTATCAGATTGTATCTTGAGAAGGGTTCTAACATGTCCACTCTATCGTTTCATTTCTGTTATTATAAATTATGTTCCATTATCAATTAGCTTAGGAGTAAGGATACTTCCAGTTCTGTAGACCAGGTCCTTGTAGAGTCTTATTTTATTATAGGTTCTTCGCAGTGTGATGGCTTGGTGATTTGCAGTTAGTCTGTGTCCTTGATTAATTGTGTTAATAGTTTAGAGTATATTTAGGAAGTAAGGTGTATGGTTTGATAATTAGATATAGATGAGAACCCTAGAGTGATTGATAAGTGTTAAGATAGGAGGTTCACCAAGAACCAGGATAAGAGGAGTATCCTAGTAGCCAGAGACAAGGTATCTCAAATATTATAGAAGTTTAGGCACCAAAATAGTTTAGTGACTAGTTGGAGAAGAGGCATGAACAACCTAGTATAAGGGTACCATCCTAGTATCATATAGAGAAGTTAGTGCCTTGTGTAGACAGTGACCAGACTTGGGTAGACACCCTGGAGAGAGTATTCTAGATAGACGAGTGTTCTTTCGTGACTTTGATTTCTGGAGCGTCAGAGATGTCAATCTCTGAAAACTTTTTTCATGAGTTTGTAGTAGACAAGATTATCTTCATTTTGATATATCATGTCCCACTCAAACTTGTTCCCTTATACTACTTTTGTATCACAACTTCTGGATCAATTTGACCATTCCCACTTTATTTATGAGTATCATATGCACATTGCCATGACTTTTAAATTAGGAGCACAAGACTAGTTGTTTTCTCAAAACCAACTTCACATGCATGATCTAGACATGACACCCTACACCCATGACCTTCGTGTCCCACTTAGACAGACCATCTTATGCTTCATTTTTGTCGTATGACTTTCCTGACCAAGACCCAATTTTGATTCACCCCACGGAGTCACTTTTATTTCTGACTCGAATTAGAGACACCATTTCGACCTAAACTTGACGAACCAAAGTATGAGCACGACCCACTTTAAACCTACTATCCATATTTTACTTGTGTTCCATTCATTTGAGCTTCCAATTTCTGCATCAATCTTTTCAGTCGCCACAACAGCAGTTCCAGGCCCCATCTAGGGCCCGGGTTCAGTAGTTTCATGCGATGATACGAGCTCCAGTACCACTAGATCAGCAGCACCCCCGAGGCAGTTTTAGCCAGCTCCTACCTGTACTTACTATTGGAGGTCAGGCTATTCTTGGGAGGTGTACAGAAAGAGGCTGGGAGTGTGCTTGTACTGTGGATCAACAGAACATCTGGTTAAGAATTGTCTCTTAACCCTTCATCGTCCTGGCTAGTATCCATACCAAGGGCAGAGAGATGCAGTTAGGCCACCTGTTGAACATCGTCATGCCCCGCACCAGCAAAGGGATATACCCAACCGGACAGGTTCCTACGTTGACGGCCGAGGAGGCCGATGCTACAGGTGATGGGTTAGTTGTCTGTCCTTTGTTCTTCTTCCGTCCTTTTTTCATGATTGTTGTATATTCCAATAGTACCTCTTGGATTGTGTTTTGTTGTGCTAGATAGTGTAAAGACCCTGTTGAAACTATAAAATTCCCGACCAGTTGGACCCTGATCTTGTGTGTTGCTATATAGTAGTTTTGACCTTAATTGTTGGTAGTTTAACCTAGGGAAGAGTACAACCACCTTAAATTTCGAGAACGAAATTATTTTAAGGAGAGTAGATTTGTAACCACCACTTTTCTAAAACAAGAATAATTTTGAACTTTTGTAAAATTAATCATTTAATAATAGGTTTAAATCATGTTATTGATTTATTGGTGAATTTTAATTATTTTAATATCATTAAATTAGTGTTTTGTGATTTTGTCATTTTGCTAGTGTAACCTTAGAGCTGCTTAGCCTAGAGTCTAACCATGACCATGGAGGCCTAACCCATGTGATTATATTAGCTAATTACCACTTTTTAGGCTAAGGATGTTTTGATAATTTTTTATATTTTAATATTTTGGAAATTTTATATATTTAATATTGATTTTACAGGATTTGTTTAGTCGGATTTGAGTTTCGTCTCGTTCCGAATTGTGTTAGTGACCTGGGTAGCTTAGACTCTAGACGGGATCCCAAGATTAGTTAGTCATGGCCCACAAATCCTACTAATTAAGTGAGTAAGCTTAAACTAATCCCACTTGTTAGATTGGTTAAGTTAGATGCTTAAACTTAACCCTTTTGATCCCAAACTTGAACCTAACTTAAAATTAACCAAGGAGAATTAGTAGGGGCCTTATTGGGCTTTCTCCAAGGCCCAAATAGGGTTAGATGGCAGCCACATGTAGGAGGGTTGCCCTTCCTTTTATTTCATTCCATCAAGCCTCTATTTTCTTTCACAAGTGTTTTTCCCTAAATTGAGAGCTTTTCTCTTTGATTTGATCTCCAAATCCTTACATCCCTCCACAAAAACTTCCATCCAACCTTCTCATACTACCAAGGAGGGTGCTAGCAAAGATTTGGAGCAAAGTGCAAGGAGGTAAAGCCAACCCTCTAAATTGATTTCCTATGCATATTAGTTAGTTTTGAATCCATAGGATCCACCTCCATGCATTTACCCCCTTTAGATTCAAGTTTGAGGCCATTTGGAGCTCTCTTGAGGATTTTAGATATGTGTTTTGTGTCCTACTTGATAGATCCCAAATTAGGACACCCTATGTGTTTGGTCTATTGCATAATAGGATTATTTGTGTCTTAAATTCAGTTTTAGAATGGTTAGAGAGTGGATTGATCTTAGTTAGGATGGGTAGAATGAGTTTTATTTGGATACCTATGTTGGTATCCAAGTATCTTGGCCTACATGTGTTTCTTTTGTCCAAAATAACCCAAATTCGTCATAATATTTATCCACGTTTTTAGTAACCATAGCAACTTAGAAATGCCATAAATTTTAGCTCAGAACTCCGATTAATCTTCCATTTTTTAAAAGAACCGTATCAAAGTTAGCTTTCCAAATATATATTTTAATAAGCCAAACTCCTTCTAGAACTTTATGTAAAACTATTTGAGTGTCAGCTATCCGAAAGACAAATATGTTTCAGTGTTTTCGCAATTTCTGTAGCTTCCGGACACGAAAATGCAATCCGTTTGAAGTTTCAGAAAGCTAACACGAAGGACTATGACATACTTTAATCCTATAATTTAGTGAAGGCCAATTGGTACAATATTGGTTTTAACTTGAAGAGTGACTATACGACATAGGCATTTTGTGTAACCTATGATCCTATGTAGTATGGATATTAAGTGAATGTAGGTATCATAGGTTGTCGAGTATATATGATATAGTACATATATATATTATTATTAAGTTATATATATTAGTATGTTTGTTAGATGTTGGTTAGTAGAGGGTTAGATATGTTAGAGTTTGTTATATGTTAGTGTAAGTTATATTTGTTAGTATGTGTGTTAGTTAGATAGTAGTGGTTAGTATATTGTTAGATAGTTTGATGTTAGATATCTAGTATGTTAGATATTGATATGTTAGTAGGTTATGTTAGTTCTAGATATTGGTATGTTATCAAGTTAGTCTCTATAGGTTATATGTTAGATATTAGTTAAGATGTTATGTTAGTACATTAGATAGTTAGTTAATTAGATATTTGAGGGGTATCTTGGTATCTCATTGTCAACCCCAATTTTCAGAAATGAGGGTAATTTTAAACTTTTGTATATTTTAGTTATTTAATGATGATATTTAAACAATGTTATAATTTTTGGTGATTTTTAGTTAATTTAAAACTATTTAAAACCATGACTTTTGATTTTGATGATTGACTAGTGTAACCCTAGAGTTTGGCTAAGCCTAGAGACTAACTATGACCAAGGGATCCTAATCATGTGATTAGGATGACTAATTACAACTTTTAGCCTAAGGGTATTTTGGTTATTTTGATAATTTTGTGAAATTGTAATTTTGATTAATTAAATATTGTGCTAATCTTTTAGTTAAGCCTTAACCTAGAAGTTTAACCTAACCTAGATTAGTCTTGAGGTTAGAACATTCCTACTAAGTGCCAAGGTTAGTAATATCTAGATATTATTCTAGTAGGATATTTTTCTTAGGATATTTGTGAAAAAGAAAGCTTTGAACCAATAGGAAGGCTTGAAATTGGGTGTAATGACCTTAGCCACTCATATATACCTAAACAAACCCTAATTCTCTTAGATGACCACCCATACAAGCCCCTCTCCTATAAGTGTCATACTTAGAAGCCTTTGCCTCTTTTTAAAAATCTAGAAGAACCCTACTTTGTTCTTCCCTAAACCTCTCCCAATTAATCCAAATTGAGCCCAAATTGATTTAATTCAATTGCATCATCATCCCCAACATTAGAGAAGACTTGTGGCTGCTTGCTAGCGAGGTTTGAGGATGTTTGAACCGTAGCAAATCGAGGAAGACATCAAGTCGAGGCTCTTTACTTTGAGTTTGAACACTCAATAGGTAAAAACCTACAAACCCTAATAAATTCCTGATTTCTTCCCATAGATGCATTCATTTAGGGTCCCCCTAGGTGTAGCCCAAGTTTGGTAGGAATTCGTGTCCATTTCGTGTCCGTATCGGACACGTATTAGTGTATTTAAATGCGTGTTCGATGAAATATCACATAGAAATGGATTTTGGTAATTTTCAAAACTAATTACATGTATGTGTAGCCTAATATGTGTATATTACAACCCTAATCGACTGAGTCGATTTCAGTATAGTTTGGACACGGTTTTGGGGCTTGGACACGCAGTACGAAATACCGTACGGGGCTCGTACGGCTCTCCTGCTGCTCGGGTGTCCTAGCGGACACGACATTGATTCATATGACATGAAAATTAATGGACACGAGGGGTCATACGCTGACAGCATGCTTCCAAAGTTTGGGTCGAGTTGGTTTGGTATTCTAGAAGTTATCGAGCTCGTACTGACTTTGTACTGTCACTGCACACACGAAAACACCCCACTGATACGCGCTTTGTGCGTGGACACGCGACTTCATGGATATGACTCAGGCACCTAAACACATACCCTGACACCCCACCTAGCTATTGACATGAGCACGAGACCCCTCGTGCCACGTGTAGAGCTCTATTCTCCTCGACATGGCTGCACGAGGCAGCCTTTGTGCTGTTTTAATACTGTGTCGACCCCTCTGTTTGGACACGATTTGAATCCTTGTGGACACATGGATACGTGTGAGTGTCACACACATGACCCCACCCCCTGACATGAGTATAGGTTTGATTTTGATTATAGTTTGCACGAATACATATTGGGTTCGAACTTGGGTTTTCCTGATACTTCAATCAGGGATTTCTAGATGAGTTCAATCATTAGAAACCTGAGATTAGTTGTATTCCAGTTGGTTTTCATGATTGTTGGGTTTCGATTGTATGTATATTTATGTATATTATCAAATCTTAATGTATGTACTTATGTAGGTATACATGAAATCTGAGTTTATGAGGAAACTGAATATTGAGTATTTAAATAAAACCTGAGATTGGGAAACTGAACCCTGAGATGGTTTCAGGATTTTGAAACCTGGGTTTGGATTGAATCTAGATTATGTAGATTTGATGGTTGTTTTAGTTTGGTAAGTTATGTATTGTATGTATACATATATCTATGTATAGGTAAAATTGGTTAAACCCATTAGTTCCTAAGGTACAGTCCATTACCCTTAGCTATTGGTTCAGTCCCTTAGCTAGGTTGTCCAGAGTTCTGTCCATTTTCTTCATGTTCAGTCATGAACATGTGATTCCTTGGATTAGAGCTCAGTCCACTACAAGTCAATACCATATTGTTCCAGTTTTTGCATATCATTTTAGTCCCATTCTTGCCCATTTATTGAATCCAGTCCCTTGTACCATATGTTCTATCCACCTCTGTGAAATAGTTCCATCCCTATTATGGGACTGTGTTATCAGGTTTCCTGAGAATTGTTAGTGATTATACATGTTGTGAGGGTTGATTTTGAGAGAGGGTGATATGAGATTAGGAGGTTATATGGTTTGTTCATGCTTCTAGATCCATAGGTATGCATGATGGTGGGCATTAGTATAGGTAAATGTAGGGAATGGGATTTGGCCAAGAGCAGTTAGTGATATGAGTTAGGATTGTGAGTGAATGAGAGTTGAGAGGTATACATGCTATGTATAGAAACTGGTATGTGCATATATGCAATATGAGAAGTATATGCATATATGGTATGTATATATGTTAGGGTTGTGAGTGATGTATATGGATAGTGGTTGATATAAGTTGTGTTGGTATCTATATGTGAGGATATAACTATAGAGGTAAGTAAGGTTGATTTGTATATGGGTATACAGTTGTGAGGGATTGATGTATATGGAATGTAATGAGTGGTATATGGAGTTTAGGCCATATATGTGGTTTTGGGTATATAAGGTAATATGCATACAAGTGTAAGCCTATAGCTAGATATGAGTTAGCCCTTGTTGATCAAAGTGGACATTGACCAACTAAGACAAATGGACCAATAGTTTGACCAATTGACCTATGATAGCTTAAGTTTGACCTAGTTTGACTTGAGGGTTGACCCAGAGTTGACTTTGACCTAGATTGACCTAGAAATCATGTAGTTGCATTGTATACTTCATTTACCTTATATTTGAACACTTAAATAACCTGTTTTACTCTAAATAGGACTCTGTGATACCAGTTCGGACATCTATTCATATCAGTCATATAGGATGACAGACGAGTACATTCTCTGATTATTTCATACTTGTTAGGATTTATATTCTTGCTTTAGATTACTTTACATGATGCTGTCACATTATTATCACGGATTGGTACTATATGGATCTTGTCATGCGATGTTATCTCCCTCGGGGTACATCAGATACAGTTGTCATGTGCTTTTCACGAACATCTTGTATTTCATGTACACCGCTTTCATGTATACTCTTGTGCAATCTTGTACTCTCATGATCACGTGAGTAAACATGATAAAAACCTCTTGTACAAGGTAACGTAACTTGACTGGATCCTTGTGTATTGATTGGGAAGGGTGAGTAGAAAATGGTTATGTGATCAAAATTCCATCTTGTACAATCTTGTGAAATCTTGTTTATGTCCTAACCCGTTTATATAACCATCTCATGCTCTAAATCACATGTTACTTATAGTTCTTACTTATCATGTATATAGATATTTCCAGTTATCAAATCTCTCTCGTTTTTATATATATTTCTTTACAGTCCATGTATCTTACTCTTTTGCATGCTTCATATTTTCCAACATGATATGAACTGTGTGAGATGTATTGTGCTCGCTCCTGTCCTGACTGGACCTGTTGAAAATATTACAGATGATGATAGGGACTGCCCTACCTTCTATGGGGCACATGAGGGTGACATTCAGGAGCCCGAGGAGCATCTAGCTCAGTAGAGGGTGCCTAGTCTAGTCTAGTATTTATAGTTTTTAGTTTGTATCAGATTATTCCGATTGTTAGTTGAGACTTAGTTATATTCAGGACTTGTATTTATTTGTGTTGAACATCTACTTTGTGTGGTGCGATAACTCTATTTATATTTCAGTTTCTTCCTTTTATCTGATTCCATATCGTGCTCTATCTTCCCTAGACTTGTGATTGAGATATAGAGTGGAGATGTTATATTATACCTCCGTGCGGAGATGACATATTTATATATCTTGTTGTTAGATGTTATAGATGATCTATACAGCGTTCTACCGTCGACACTGCGGCGTAGGCTGGACGTACCCACGTTCTCGTGCCCCTAATCAGGGTGCGGGTCGTGACACTCATGATACCAAGTTAGTATCTTAAGGTAAATATGAATTACCTTCAAGATAAATGATTAGTTTACCTTATGACCAAGGTATGGTATCAAGATACCAAGGTAAGGTATCAAGATATCAAGGTAAGGTATAGGTTTACCCAAGTTAAGGTATTGGATTCCGATCAAGGTATTAGTATTAGGATACCAATATGACCAATGTTGATATGGTATCCTAGTGTTTGTAGGTTAGTGTCTAAGTGTTTGAGTTTGAGTAGGTGATGTTAGATTGTGGAAGGGTTATATAGATAGGTATATATATTTTTGGGTTATATAGTATCTATATATATTATGAGAGTATATATATATATAGGTTATGGTTCATCTTGAGGATATGTATATACTTGATATATGATATCTATATGTATGTGTTAGGGTGGTACTACATGGGTAAGAATATATGTGGTATGTATATATATTAATATATCCTAAGTATCATAGATGTTGACCACTAATCTAAGTTTGACCAAAATCCTAGAAGCTTGACCTTGACTCCTAGTTTGACCCAAGGTGGACCAGAGTATAGTTGACCTAGAGTTGACCAGAGTTGACCATAGTTGACCAAAAGTCAACTATAAGTCAACCTTTGACCCAGTTTAACCTAGTTTGACTTAGTTTAACTTTCTGTGATCTAGTGTGACTCAGTTTGACATAGTTTGACTTGATGTGACCTAGTTTGACTTAGTTGGACTGAGATTGACCTAGATTGCATATTATACATTAGAAAATCATGCTTAACTCTGTTTAAACCTAATTAACTTACAATATCTCATCTCTAGGTCTGTGAGATCACTCTGAGCATTGACCTTACTTGATAGCTCAGGACAGCAGGCGAGTATATTCTCTGATAGTGGTTCTTTGTCTTGATATCTTCTGTATCCGATTCAGTTATAGTGTTTTACTTGATTCTCGACACGATGGTGCACAGACTAGTATTATCGGATTCCTTCCATGAGATGTCATTCCTGGATTTTCTTGGGATACTGGTACTTGCTCGATCTTGTTATTGTACTTGTATTGACACCGATTCCTGAGAAAGAGTAGCTACCTTCTTAGGGAATTCCATGTCATGACGTGCTATGTCCGGATCCGTATACTATTCGGGGATGGGGTGTTATTATAGGTTATGTGATCAATACCCCTCCTGCATTCTGTTACTACTTGTTTCATAGCTCCACTCTCACCATACGTGGAGTATAATTTCTATGTTAATCATGAGATAATCATTCAGGCACGGCCAATCAAGTCTTACGACTTGCTATCATTAGCTAACTAGGGTTATCACAGGCCTAGTTTTTAACAAGATGCAATAAGATATTCCCACAGTCACAGGCCCTACAGGCTATCCAGGTTATCCAGGCGAGGGTTACAAGAGTTATCAAGATTACTGGTGTACTTTAGTGCTTATGATTCAAGAAGTGCAACACATGACAGTGTGTTGGAAATGTGCCATGCTCGTCGGCAGGCTACAAGTCCACAGGTGTGGCCGGGATAATGGGATCACCTGTAACTAGAAAATCTCTCTATATGAACTACTTGATTAATCTAGTCATTAACCTAGTCAGATTCATTATGAATTCCCGACCGTGGTAACCAGGAATCCATGTCCTAGACATGATGCAAGACGAGACATATAGCTTGTACATGCACAATCAACCACGGGATCAAGGCAAGAGTTACACAAGTAAGAAAAGAATAGCCGTCACAATATCAATCAAGATTATACATGTCATGTCTGGTTTACTTGTCATGTTAAGAGTGCGCCTCGAGAGCCACTATCATGAATATCAAGACGGGTTCATGTTATCATATCCAAGTCAAGTCAAGTTCAATACTAGCCAGTCATAAATATGCTCAAATTCTATCGTGCTCAATATTAACAAGTTATCATGCTGGGTCGCCGCAAGTTAGGCCAAGTACAAGATGCATGCAAGGTCAAGGCATTACATTAAGAACTTATATGAATAAGCATGGAGATATGGAACAAGGGGTATCATGGCAAGAATGAAGCTGAACAAATAGCACTAGGCCAAATAAGCTGGGTGGCGCGAGGCAAGTGGCGCTGGGCCAAGTGAGCTAGGTGGCACGGGGCAAGTGGCGCTAGGCCAAGTGGCACGCGCGCACGCGAGATGGCACGACGCTAAAGAGCGCACACAATCGAGGTGGCACGGCGCTAATGAGCGCGCACGCACACGAGATGGCACGACGCTAAAGAGCGTGCGCGTACACGAGATGGCGCGGTGCTAATGAGTGCGCGCGTACTATGTTCTTCTTTCCCAACCAGCATAAAAATGCTTGGTTGAACCCATGAACTTCCAAAGTCCATAACTTCCCCAAAACAAGTCGAAATCTAACTTTTCAAAGGTCAAAATTGGGTAGAACGAGATTTCCTACAACATGAAGCAACTAATTTTCGAAAATACCAAGTTTTAGTAGATCAAAACCAATAAAAATAAGAAAAGATCAAAACTTAGATCTATAAAAATGTACCCAACAAAACAAAAAATGCCAAGTTCTAAAGAGACTTAGAATCTTACAAAGAAGAGAATAGAACATTGAAACTTGAGATCCATCATGAAGTAAGTTACGCTTGCCTAGGGTTTCTTTGTAGGTGGGGAGGAGTAAATGAAGAAGAAGAGAAATAAATGAGAAGTAATAGAGGGGAGAGAGAGAGAGAGAGAGAGAAAGAGAGAGAGAGAGAGGAGTTGACTTATATATCAACCTCTCCCTCTCAACCCAAACCAAACCAAAAAAAGCCAAGCCAAGTCGAACCAAACTAAACCAAGCCAAGGCTAAGCAAGATAAGTCAAAACACGGGTCACCTGACAAATATCAGAAATTCGTACACGTATACTGAAAATACGTATAACGAAAAAGGGAATGACAATAATATAACATGGTCTGCAACCACTATCATATATACTCGAATAGACTCGAGAGGAGAAGTGAGTATATAAACTAGGCTAATAAGCAGAATCAAATAATAAAAATAATAAATACCCTAAAAGAACTGGTACCTGAATCCGACATCATCAACCCTGTCATAAAACTCTACGAAATCTCTCAGCTAACCTGGAAGAAAACTAGATCCTCAGAGGAACGTAGCAAGATACATGATATACAAGCTGTAAAACTGAAATAAATCATAAGCATGCAAGGGTGTTTCTAACCGTCTAGTATGCAATTTAAAGGACAACTTTGCATGCATGGGTGGAATTCGGTCTATCTCGAATATCTCATACAGCTCAAAGACAATGATGTACATACACTGAAAACCAGTCATCTGTAACAGTCCTTAACGATCCATAATCGTCAGAGGGCATATGCAACTCATAAATTCTCATAGTTCCATCCAGAGACTATGGTTTACCAATTTGGCTGTCACATACACACTAGTGACTATCCATTCTCAAAATTCTTTACTGACCAAGCCATGTCCATAACCTATCTAGTTTTGTAACTACTTGAGTCTCTAATATCTTAATCATAGCAGTTACGATATCAAGCCATCATACGTCCCATATGTATCGATAATCAATCAGATACCATAGTTTGTGTCCTATCATGAATATCTTACCGTGTCAGTATGTGGTAAGGTCATAGAGATATGAGAATATCTCACAATATGGGGTAGTCTGCTAGCAACTAAGTCGATATGCATAGAAATACCAGAATCCATATAATTGACGAACACCGTCGACCGCACCCAAGTCTAGCTTGGGCACACAGTTTATATCCATACATGTAAACATGATCAAGTACCTAACTAACATAAATGGAAATATGAAATAGAACATAAATGAAGCAATGCATACTTGTTTGGATCATGAATGGTGAGTTGACGACGTTCGGACTACAAACACGTCAAGTAAAGGATAGTATAAAAATATGGAGTAGTCACAAATGTCTTCGGATGCTGAAACAAATATTACCAACGTTCTCATAATGGGTGAGAAAGCTAAGAAGCTTATCCATAAGTCCAATTTAACATAGGGGCAAAAATGATAATTTCTGTCAAAATAGGATCCGCCAGTGGGCCCACTTCGCATCAAAAAATGTGTCAGAACTAAATTCAATAAATTATATGTTTACGAGATCACAGTGATGATATAAACTTAACGGAATTTCCAAAATTGAATTCCAATGAGTCGATCTGAAAATCGTACGTCGAATCTGATCGTGGGACCCACAAAACGGTGATCCGGTCGACGGTATCAGAATCCAACCAAACTTGGGTCACATGACCAGCATAATGCTGATAGTCCAATGGTGGTGTCAGATTTGGAATATGAAGTCCTGTGTTCAAATTTTGGATTTTACAAGATAGAAATTACGAATAAGAATGTCCAACTTTGGCATCAAATTCAACCAACCTAACAATATAACAATGGAATAAATTTTTTATCACATGAAGATAGTTATACCAGCTGTGTATAGGAACTGACGGATCATCGAACGGGACTACGACGAAGGAGAAACAAATTCGCAAAATTGGCTCCACAAAACTGTCAAGAATAAACACAGTTTAAATATCCAATTTTGTGACCAATTTTGATCTATCAGTTGAACGAATTAACAGGTGAAACTTGAGGAAAGGGAAGAGCTATATACAAAGATTGATATGAAAGTTTAGGATCGACGATCTAATGGCTTGATTGTGCAAAAAAAAATGTACAAACTTGCTGTGACGGAACGTGGTTTTGACTTCAAATCCGTGTTCCGGAACTAAGTTTGAATTCTAACAGCTACGGGGAGGCGAAGGCCTGTTGGCCAGGGGCGGAGCTACATTCAGCTTGCACTGGGCTTAGCCCAGTACAAGCCCAAGAAAAAAGTCAATTTTTTTAATGTAAGGAGCTTGTAGCCCAGGCAGCTAGCCTAGTTCCCAAACACCTTAATAAGTTACTCTCGACCTCTTTGGCTCTTTCAGTTCTCCTTTAAAAATGAAAAGAGCCTGTAGCCCAGGCTTACAGTCAATTATGATGAGAACGCCTAACAGGACATCGTTATAGCATAAATAGCTATTAATTGTTTCCGTGGATTTTCCAATCAGTTACACTTCGGTTTTACTATCCTTTCTCTCGTGGTTATCTTTTAATGTATATAATAGAGAAAATTATTTTGCAATCAGTTCCTGACGTTTGCCATGCTACTTATATGACTGGTTGTTACAAAATTTGATATCTCATAAATAGGCACAGAATAAATGCATTTTAAACATTTTTGGAACAAATTTTCTCCATTCTAAAATAACATTTTTGATGTAATCTACATCTGATTTATAAGTAAAGATTGTGTTGATAATGAATGAACCAAAATGATAAAAGATTATCAATCAATCTTAAGTTTATTATCTATGACATGTTTTTAATCATCAAATTTACAAAAAATAAAAATAAAAGAAACTCTGCCGAATTTTTGGCATAAATTTTTCGAAAATGCTACGTTACCCGTGGGCTTGGACCGCAGTCATGGCCCGTGGGCCATGTGTCGCCTCTCGATTGGCCTCCCCCATGCTAACTTCTGGGCCCACCAGCCCCCCGGCCAATTATGAGGCGACACGTAGCCCGCATGCCAGGACTGCGGTCCAAGCCCGCTGGCAATGTAGCACTTACGTAAATTTTTCGAGACTTCTAGTAACTATTATTCTATTAGCTAGCCCACCCTACTCCAAATTCCTGGCTCCGTACCTGCTGTCGGCTATGCCTTGTCGATCACGGGGATGCTCCAGCACACAGTATCACGCTCCACTCCCGTAGGAGCGATCGTCCTTGCTAAGGCGTGATGCCGCATGAGCCTAGATTGCGCTCGTATAAGGCAGTTTTATAACGGCCGATTACAGCGGCTGCGACGGGGTCGTCGCATAGAAGTCCCAAGTAGAAACATTGAAACATGCAGCAAAAATTTAGAAGCAACACACAAGTTATTCAAAAGTGCTCTTTATTGATATTGAGCAATGAGATTATAATGGGGCACAAGGCCCTGATTACAAGTCTCAAGCTTACTTTTCTCTAAATTTTACAAGTCTCTCTGCTCTCTCTCATCTCTCGATACAATGCTTGAGCCAGCGGATGCTTCGGAAGGCAATGTCCATACATTATGTCCTATATAAGTCTTGACTCCACGCGGCCGCACGTTTCGAATCGCCAAGGAACTCCGTGTCTCGACACATCCAAACGAGCTCCGCGCCACGAGCTTCTACTTGTTCCTGTACATGAAAACTATGTGGGTGTCAGTACTCAACTGTACTGGTGGAGTGAGTTCCTCTCCCATCCATACAAAACCGACACGTTCATTTACTTTATGCAGCTTAAATCCCTTTCAATTGACTTTCTAGTCTTGCCTTAGGATCAATTTTAGGAACAAAGACATCTTGGCCTATACTTGGCAACGCAACGACTAGTTCGTGCCATACTCTATTCGTGACTTCAACACATATTCGAGGCAGTGCCTCGCCGAGCAGAACTTACGCAACTCGACCTTGCCAAGACATTCCACTTGATTCATGTGCCTCTAGACCATTCTCGTGCCAACAACGTCAAGGGGGACGACTCGTGCTGGTCGTGCCAATACACTTGCTTGTGCCTTAGAATCGAGGCCGTACCTCCCAAGTATCAACCAGACTTAATCAACTTGCCTTACGGCCCTTCCTGACTTAATTTGAGACGAGACCACATTCATGCCGAAGTACGTATCCTTGCTATAGCCAACTCTTAGGCTCTAGAATGGTATTGCAACTGTTCACACCCTAACCCATGACGATTCAAGGTTAGCGCTTGCTATAAGTGTAACTTGTTAACCCAACTCATAACCTGCTAGTACTCGACGCAATCCAAAGGCATACACGCGGATAGCCGCTCTTGCCGACACATCTATATGAGTGGTCACTAGCAATGTCAAGCTATCATGGATCTTTTGCATACGGTGACCATTTGCGTGGTGAGGCACGAGCTCCCACCGAATGACCCGCAACCTATATTGTAATGGTTCACTTCAATAGAGTCATATCGTCGATGAAGGCCGTACAATATCTGTAATTCCTCCTAGGCCGACACGAACCCGGCGCCCCGGGATCGTTCGAGGAATTTTGCCCTTGCGCGTAAGTTGTCCAATGACCATGCAAGACTCAACTCGATCTATCAAGTCCTTCCTTAATCATGACCATACTTTCCATCTTTCTATCGAGACTCCCAAGTAGCGGGACCGATCTCGTGTGATTCCTTATCGAGACTTAGCGAGACTCCCAAGTAGCGGGACTGATCTCGTGAACGAGACTTATCGAGACTCCCAAGTAGCGGGACCGATCTCGTGTGATTCTTTATCGAGACTTAGCGAGACTCCCAAATAGCGGGACCGATCTAGTATGATTCCTTATCGAGACTTAGCGAGACTCCCAAGTAGCGGAACCGATCTCGTGAATGATACTTATCAAGACTCCCAAGTAGCGAGACCGATCTCGTGTGATTCCTTATCGAGACTTAGCGAGACTCCCAATTAGCGGGACCGATCTCGTGTGATTCCTTATCGAGACTTAGCGAGACTCCCAAGTAGCGGGACCGATCTCGTGTGATTCTTTATCGAGACTTAGCGAGACTCCCAAGTAGCAGGACCGATCTCGTGAACGAGACTTATCGAGACTCCCAAGTAGAGGGACCGATCTCGTATGATTCCTTATCGAGACTTAGCGAGACTCCCAAGTAGCGGGATCGATCTCGGCGACAACCAGTCGCAAGGACTTCCTTTGTCCATGGTATGCTTTTCACAAAACCAACCGTGCCTTGTGCCTTAGACAAACATTGTTCTCTAGGCGACGCTATCGCTCAAGTCACATACTTTATATGACAAGCCTTGTTCTCGAGGGACTACACAACTTGACAACCGCAGACAACAGGGGATAGTGCTAGAAATGGCTTTGATAGCCCAGTAAAACTCTTGTTTAACTTATTCGGGCAACGACTTGACGAGCAAAGGCTACGCCAAGCTTCGCATCGAGGGAACGTGCCGTACACGCGTTTGACTTGAACAACCAAGTTCTCGGGGGCCTAGACTTAAGCCACAAGTCGTGCAACATGACTTAAACTACGAAACGGACGAAGGCTATGCCAAGCCTTGGACTACGGGACCGTGCATGTTTTATCAAGCATTCGCGCGGGTGACGCCTATGATTTAGGCTAATTCGAGTGTTGTGGCAACTTAGCAACTTAGGCCAACTTCCTTCTCCCAAGCCAAAGGATGAAGGATCGAGTGTCATTTTTAAAAGCACGCTGAGCAAACTTCTAAACAGACCGTAGGGCCATTTTTCATGTTCTAACACATTTCGACCCGTCGGAATTATTCCTTTAGCTATGTGGATGCGTCTCTTTTATTATCAAGCCTAACTTGTGCAAGTTAAAAATATACGAGTTATTATGTAAAGGATAAGATGAGGCAAGTTCATCGAAACTACCCCACCTGAGCGATTCTTCGAGCAAGCCGTTGCAAGGCAAGTCCGAACACCGTCGGCGTTTCGATTCCTCCGATTGACTGAGCGGAACGGGGTACTACATTATACACCACTCAGAAAAGTTTCGTCCTTGAAACTAACTGAGTACTTACACTTCGACCACTTGATCCAAGGACTTTCGTGCACACTTCGCCTATACGTTTCTTCAATTTCGAGCCACGCTCGCACTAGTATCAATCCTTCCATTAACACGATTTCAAAATTCTTGATACTTTTCCATTCCTTAAGTCTTACTTGAATTCAACGTATCACTTTGTTGGATCGTGCATGCATTCCAGACGTCCCCAAAATACATATATTTCAGCCAAGCTGCATGATAGAGAATTCGTCATTCTCACTCGAGTCGCATCGTGCATATATTCAGGCGTCCCTGAAATATATGCATGTCAGCCGAATCTCATGAGGGGTATTCCTATATTCTTGATTCACTCTATCCATCCAAACCAATCCTCAAGATTCAATCTTTCGATTGCTAACTCTTGAAACAGGAGCGTCTCGCCTAACCGCTAGGCCATTTCTCAAGGCTAAGTCAATGTCAGGATTGGAATCATAGTTCTCCAACAATAATGCCAACACTGACCCCAATCCTAGGGTCAAACCAAAGTCGGTAATACATGGTTTTTTATCCAAGCTCGCGTCACTCAGATTTCTAAATATCGAGCATGATCACCTAATTCGCATCAAGGCATTCATTACGCAGAATCCGTTCAAATCACCACATAATTCACAAATCCATTCTAACCAATTCATATATTCGATCATGAGGTCATCTAGCACAACAATTTGCCATGCCCTAATCTCACGCAAGTTCAATTATCTACGTTGGACATGAATTACCATGCCACATTCTCGTAGTATAATCGTCCTTATCGGAGCGTAACTCTTGCTTGAGTCTAGACTAATTCATTCTCGATATGCGGATTGGACCTACTCAATCCTCAGGTTCAATCGTCAAGCACACTGAGTCATTCTCGAGTCCACCTTCGCGTCAAACCACAAGTCGAAGCATATAAATTGTCACGCCATGCAAGTTCGATCACCCCCGCTGTATGAATCACCATACCAGCGCTCACGCAGAGTGATCCCTCTAATCGGCGTGACGCATGTGCGAGGCTGGAGTTGCGCTCGCATAAGACAAGAACGTTAATATTGTGGTTGTTGTCGAAGCAATCCAAATATTTCATTTTTATCCAAGCCAAGATCTCAGTTCGATAGTCTATTCGTCATTCGTTCAACTAGAAAATCCTCGAGCCAAGTCTATCTTTTCCTCGACACATTTCAACATCTCGAGTATAGCATCCATCGAAATAATGATATTTTACACGATCGTCATTCCTCGAATTAGAGTACCCCCGAGTTATCGTACATCGATCTTTGATACGCCTCAATACCAACGATAATGTACGTAACCTGACGATCTTCTTTTGCAACGAACTCTGAGTCGTACAACTGATACTATTGTCCGAATTGGATATATCACAATATCATTCGACCAAATCCAAAATCATAAGTGCGATCCTCTAGGCTTCCTCGATCAAGACATTCACTTTTTATTCATCGGTCCGAATCATTTTCTAACTCGTATTGCCCATTAACAAGTTGTCCGAACGATATCTTGTTCGGGACATTCGAAGTCACGACCTACTAAGCGTGACGCATTTCTAAGGATTTGCGCGGTCGTATCGCCTCGTCGACATACTCGTTGTCACCTCTAATCCTCAATTTTGCTCGAATGATTTCTAAGACGGACCATACACTACTCAGGATTCGAGCCATCCGATTTAGTCCACAATTACGTTCGCATCACTCGCTAATACATCTTTCAGATTAGTCCGACGAATCTCTAGCATAATCGCTCATGTCGTCTCGACGTACTAAGTCGTTTGCACTAATCCTCAAAATCCAAATCACTCATCCGTGTACGCCTAAGCGTTAGTTTGAAAGCGTTTCTATTGATATACACTCAAAGTGCATCTCCATTCCCGACCGAGCGATACTTGATAACCTTCGTAATTCGTTTGCACCATAAAGTCTAGGTGTGCAACACACGACACAACTTAGCCAAAAGGCTGTGTGCATAGCTATCCCGTACGGACTATACTCTGAGTTTGCACACTCATTTGCTAATGCCGACATAGGACTATTTGGGTACGCATGTGACGTGCTAACTTTAGCATGTGTTTTCTAGCAACTCAAGTTTGACACCGTTCGGCACAAAGGCCATCGCCTACCGATGCGTTCGATTGAACACTTGTACGAGATTTTGAAAATATTTATACTTTTTGTATGGACACTTGTCACGACCCGCACCCGCTTTTCGGATACGAGCCGTGTCCAAGCCAGCCTACGCTGCAGAGTCGACGGTAGAACGCTGTCAAGCCCCCAAGAAATAAATGTTCAAAATCACAAAAGTATAATATTTATTGCTCATTCACATTTCTAAGATTTATTACAACATTTACGACATTATATCTGAAAGAAAATACAAGGTCTCTCAAAATACTAAAGACAGCTAGTTCCACTATCTAAGTTGACCTCAGCATACCCATGTCTTCCCAGTGCTAAGAGTGATCGCGGCTAAACCTAAAAAATGTTGGTTTTCAGTCAGGAATGGAACGAGTACAATCTCACAACAGAATCAATAAATGACAAAATCCATAAATCTGTAATAATACTGAGATACATGATTAGGGATAAACAGGAATCATGGTAGGAATCATGCGAGTAAAAGCTGGAAGACATGGTACACAAGACAAGCAATAACAAGAAAACTGAAATGTAACAAGACTATATCTAACTAGTGATTTGAAATACACTTTCGACATGTAAACGACTAAGGGATAAATCTGGCACCCTGCACATATCGTGTGCAGCTGCTATCAGACAAGAATAGACATTTTGGAGATATTTCTGGGTATGTTTACATGTCTACTAATGTACTTCTCCGCCCGACCAGTACTCATGGATCCAAACAGGTCACGAACACGATAATAAATTGGTCACGAACAACATGCAAGAATCCATAACTACTATATCACTACACCAAAATGAACAATTTGCGACACTTAAAGTTGTCCAACAACCACGTATTAAAACTGTCATTGCATTTTTGACATATTAAAACCGTCGTTTAACATCAAAATCTATCTCAGCAAACAATAAATTTTGATTCAACGGATTAAAACTATTAATTAACATCAAAATTCTAATTAAAATTTTGGCTCCCAAATTTGTTAAAAAATTTTGGCTCCCGAATTTTATTAAAAACCTGTGCCCTTTCCTCAAAGCCTCTCTAAAACTCTCCTCTTTCCTTTTCAACCTTCTTCATAAAAAAATTCTCCCTTCCCATCATTTTTCTTTAGTCCCTCTCGAACCTCCTCCACTCGAACTGGACAGGCTCTCCATGCAAGAAAGACGAGAGCCGGTGGTTCGGGATCACTTGCTCCGGCTCAGGCGCCGTCGTTGGCATCTCGCTCCAAGGGATCCGGCTTACAGGTCTTCTCCCCCAGCTTGGGCAGCAATGCCCTCTTCGGTGGCCTCCTCACCCTACGCGGGCTACGGCACCTTCGGGTCGTCTTCTTGTCGCGGAACCGATTCTCGGGTCCCGTCCCGGTCGACTACCTAGCGGAATCTGACATTCATAATGGTCGGATTGTAAGTAATTAAATCTTTATTAATTTTTTTAAAGATTAATAGGATTTGTTTGATTTGGTATGTTCTTGTGATTTGATTGTGAGACAAACTAAGGTTAACTTTGGGGGTTTTCCATGCAAAATCGTGTTTTTATGAGAGAAATTAGAATCAAGTTTAGGGTTTCGAACCTTAATAGCGTAGTTCATCTGACCTTCAACGTCACATCTGATCTTCAAGTTCCCTAGGTTGTTTTTTCAAACAATCTGGGCGAAGCTTGGAATTTTGAATCAAAATCTTTTAGCTGATCATTTTTTAGGGCATTTCCTGATTTGTTAATTTGTATGAGATGGTCAAGGCTTGATCTAGAATTTCTTTGAGGCAGGAGGGGGAGGAGCAAGCAATGGATCAGCAGAGGAAGAAGCTAGAGTACTTGGAGTTCGTCCAGGTAGTGGCGCTCTAGGCACTGTTCTGCGCCTCAAAAATCTACTCCTTCGCAAAGGAGAGGATTGTTCCGTCCAGGACAACCTCTTCGACGGAGTAATCCCATCATTCGAGCAAAATAGTTTGGCCTCGTTCAACATCTCCTATAATTTTCTCCGGGGGCCGATCCCGTAGACGTCAGTGATGCAGAGGTTTCCGAATAGTTCGTATGATCAAATCTGGAATTGTGCGAGAAACCGTTAATGGATGAATCGTACTATCCCACTTCGTCTCCTCCTTCTCCTCCTCCATGTTCCCCTCTCAACCTCATGAACTTGATATGGGCCACTTACACGACTTTCACTTACTCTGATCTATATCATGTCTTATGGAGGTGCATGTCTCTCGGGCTCCCTACCCAATTTTTGATAATCATGTTACTTTATAAAAGATTTATGATAAGGTGATAAATGGTTACACCCTGATACTTTTATGAAAACAAATTGTCAATAACGGTAGGTATTTGAACTTCATTAGATTCATTGGAAACAAATTATTGCCATGTGCTTTCATTTTATGTCCAACCTTGTGTTGGTTTATGAAGTGATAAAAGCAACTTAATATTTGGAAGTAGAAGACCGTTTAATAGTTATTGAGTGCCTCCTTATATGATGTTCTTTTAGTGTTAGTTTGTCTATTTGAAGCACTATGTTTTGGCTTCCATTGTTATTGTAAAAATGTTATATCTAATAAAATTTATATTTTAGGTGATTGCAGTAGGCTGTTCATGAGATATACTATTCCTTGGTTGATACAAAGGAAGATTGTAGGTTAATATATTCATAACAATACAAAGTTGCTTTCCTTTGTACTTTCTTACTGGTGATTGGAAAGTGTCATCATTCTGAGACGATACGAATAAGGAAACAGACTAAAAACCTCAATACAATAATAAAGACGAATTGGAACAAATTTTTGTTAATTCCTTCCACTTTATTTTCAGTATTTTCCTTTATTTGTATTCTCTCGCAACCCGAACAACTGAAAAGCTTAATTTTTCATTGGACCTTTACATGTTAAATACAATGTATATCAAGGTCCACGGTGGGGAGCTGCAGTTATATGTAGTGTGTTTTTTGATGCTTAACTTCTAACAAAGCAGTATAGGTAAGCTTTTTTCTTTTAGACTTCACTTTCTAATAATGCAGTTATATGATTTATTTTATTAGACAATGTTTTGATCTAAAAATTATTAGGTTATGATAAAGGAGGCAAGAACACTCCAAAAATATGGGCTGTAATTGTTAGTGAGAGAGCTTTGCTTTCCATCTGAGCCCATTGATTGTTATGTTCTTCGCAATAACTCTAGGAGCATGATTCTTTGAACCATCTAACTTAGATTCTATGAACAGACAACCTTCACATTCTCTCCAGAACTTACCGTCCTGAAACATTGCATCGATTTTACTCCTAAGGAGATTGTTATAGATTATTTTTTCGAAGTTATTATCTTGTTTCTGTAGAAGGTATCAATTATCATTCTATATTCTTGGTTGATGTTATTCTATTTTCTATTTGAGATTTTTCAACTATAGCTAGCTCCCCCGTCTGTTGTGATTTTTGAAGGTCTGGATTGTGCAAGCTTTGAAATTGATACTATGTGCCTTTTCATTCTTAATGGTGCGAATCATGTGACATATTACCCTTCATACCATCTATTTCAATTTTTTTCCTATTATTTGTGCAATGCAAGCTTTGAATAGGAATGCTACATATTAATATCTAATTTTAGGAGTATTGGAGTATCTTAAGGTGCTGATATTGGAAGGGAGAGAGAAATAAAAGAACATGGAGTAAAGTTGTAAAAAAAATATCCGGGTTACTAATGTAGAAGATGACCCTTTAAAGAACATGAGGAAATAGATTCATTTAGCCAACTCCAAAAATTTGGAAAAGAAGAAGGGATTTGCTGTTGTCATTAGACTCTTACTTTAAGTTTTCCATCTGTATAAGGCTGCAAGCTAGTATATATTAGATTGTTTGTTGTTTCCTTTACTTCACTTTTTGCGTCTATCCAAGCTAAGCTCGACACTTATTATATTGCATTTGATTTTTATTTCATTCATTTGAGTTTTATATGGTTCTTCCTTTGTGTTACTTATAATAGACCTTACATAGATTTGTGTTCTTGTGCTCGTCAGCTTATGAGAGAAGCTCTCCTCTTTTTAATATTTATATGTCAATTCTGTATTATGATAACCTATTTAGACAGTTCAGCCGGGGATCATCATATTTTGTGTTGGGAGAACTTCCCTGTTGGTAAAAGGTTACCTTTTGAATCTTTGCTGTAGGTTGTATCCATGGCAACTTCCCCCTTGTATTATTTTTAGCTGAAAGACTTGTGGGGAGTGCCTCCAGACAAGGTAGGTTTCCAGTACCTGGCAACTGATCTTCCATGTCTGACCATGGTGCTATGTTGATAGGATTTTTTTTCCTACTTTGAATGTTGACATCATGTCAACTTAGCAGGCGGTCTCTCAACGTGTTCATGTTTGTAGTCTTTTCAAATTGTAGTTGCATTCATATCATTTTTATGGCAAGATGGCTTGGATAAAGGAAAATATCCATCTTGGGTAGCTATAGTTAACCAAAGGTTTCTGTTTAGGTGCTTCATCAGAACTTCATTTGTCTATAGTCTATATATTTCTAGAGCACATTTATATTGAACATAAGCGTGTTTATTGTCAATACTCAACGCCGTAACATATTTTATTGCCATTTTTTTATGTTAATTTTTTTTTATAGTAATTAAGCATGTCTTTGTCTAAACTCAAGATGTTTTCAGGGAATTCCTGTGGCTCCTTTGTGGGACTTATATAAGGGGCAATTTGTTGGGGTACTCAGTCCATTAGACTTCATATTGATTTTGAGAGAGGTACGTAATTATCATTTTATATTTCATCTTGGAAAATTTCTGTATCTTGGTTTCTTTTTAGGCTTCACTTGAAAAAATAAATGTACACTTTTCTTGCTTTAATTCTGGTTTCTGAGATGCATTATTTATGGAGCTGTTGTTCGTGTGGGCAAGCACTTATGTTCCTGGGGAGCAAGCTTGTAAAAACTAATAATTAAAGTGACCTCCACTTTGATTCTTTGGGATGCTATCATACCTCCTTTTTTATTGGAAATATTGAAGTGTAGGTGCTGGAGCATGCCTTGTCTAGAGGTTCAGTTAAATTTTAGATTATATAAGTGGTTTCGTTATGAGCTTTTTTTCCAGCTTTAGCTACTACTTACCGGACTAGATAGCCGATTGATAGAAATTACACAGCTACCTGGAAACTAATCTTAGTCAGCCACCTGATAATCAGATTACTAAATTGATTGATCGCTGATTAGTCTGATTTTTGTAGACGTAACAGCTGCTTTAGAAATTTCCTAATCCACGTATACTAGCTATTATTCTTTATTTGTACATAAAAAGCAGAATGACAGTGTGATGTATTGTTAACATTTCTTGTGTAATTAGTTGAGGTCTAGTAACTTTTATGGGCTTATTTTCATTGAAGGCAACTTGTGAATTTGGTTTTTTGACCAAATGCCAATATTGTGGATGGTAATTATGTTTAAAAGCAATATTTTAATAGATATGTCTTACCAGTATAAGGATGCATGTCACATACACTTTCTTAGTTATAAAAACCACTTCTTCGGATTTGTTGTATAAACATTTTTAATTACAAAGTTTGACTTTAGCAAGGAAGTCTTGCTTTAATTTACCTGAAACAATATCTCATGTTTGCTCTTCAGGTTCAAGAGCTTGATGCAAATATCAAGTTGATGGAGCTATCATAGACACGATTTTTTCCTCAGTCCACATCTAAGATAGTATCAAGATCATTGAAGAAGATTACAATACGCAGAATACGCATTGAGTGAAACCTTGTAAAATATCTACTTGATTTTGGCAAAAAGGAGATTGTTCCTGCTATTGCTACTAAAATATCTACGTTGTAAAATATCTACTTGATTTCTACTGCACTTGAGATTTTAAGGCAATAACATTCTCTCTTTTTTCATCATGAGAACTAAGTCATTGACGCTAGAAACATTGGTGTTTCATTTTGATTTTGATAGAATATTGCTATGTAAAGTCTATACATTTATTAATTAATACAATTTTGATTAAGTTTCTTTTATTGTTGATGATTGTTGATGTTTATATGAAATTCTATTTTTAGATGTATTTCAGTTTTATATAGATGATGGACATGCTTATATAACTTTGATATGTATGAATTGAGATTTTTTTTTTGAATTTTGTTTCCAGAAAAATGATAGATCTTAACTGTTAAAAAGAAAATGGCAAGGATTGACCAATTAACAGATTATTTGATAGTTTTAGTCTGTTGTTTTTATTTGACAGACAATAACTGTCATTTTTTTCAGCTAGTAAACGACGTTCCAAAACTGTCATTTATATTTTGGGACGCGTTATTAACGACGGATGCTCTGACGGATCAAAACTGTCGTTTATCGTGATTTACGACAGTTTTGGTCTGTCGAAAAATGTTTGTTTTGGCGTAGTATATCTCGTGTGACAGGCGTGTCAAGAATCGACATGATATCAATGTAAAACAATATTAAATACAAGAAGTATAGAGATAATCAAATACGAAAACTATCAGAGATGTACTCGCCTGAGGTCATGTACTGGTGAAATCGATAATACTATACCGCTCAAAGAGCCACAATCAGTCAACACATGCAGAAGTCTCCGGATGCTAAAATAAATATTACCAATATTTTTAGAATAGTCAAATTAGCTAGAATTGCCTGTCCTTAAGTCCAATTCTGGATACAGGGGCAAAACGGTAATTTTTGGTCAAAACGGTGTCCGCCGTTAGACCCACTTTTGTCACGCCCCAGAACCAGAATACCAAAGAGCGGGGGCCGATATAGCCAGCTACGCAATCCCAAAGTACGTTAATACTCTGAAATCACGTATAAGCTGTCAAGACATGGGGGTTACTCTACATGTCATCAGTCAATCCTATGGTTTAACAATCCTAGGTATCTCAATCACAGGCAATTATACAAGAGCAAAGGGTACGATCATCATAATACAATAGTAAGGCATCCCGAACCATATATACATGATTGATCATGAAGCCAGTACCACAGAACTGATGACTAGCTAGAGTATTAGTCGTACATGATAAGGACTAGCTATAGTCTAGAATACACATATCATGTTTATACCCGTAGGCTACAATATCAAGGAAAATACCAAAACACAAGCTAAACACGTGCTCGGGGCTAAACGTTACAAGAGGAGAATTTACATATCAGTGAAAGGATGAAAAAAAATCCACTGAGGCACTCTGGTGCTCCGGCTGGTCACCGTCGAGTAGATGGTGCAGTAGATCCTTCGGGCTCTTCTATCAGAACCTGGCCATGCAAAACCAGTGGGGTCAGACCCCAAATAGCAAGTACCACAAAGGAGGCCGAACTATGAACTTAAAACTAGCAATCATAGGCAATCAACAGGGAGAGAAAGCAATAAGTAAAGGAGGATCGAGATTCGTGCAGTACCAATGCACTCATCCCGATCATAGAGAGACAATAAGTAAATCATCATTTGACATAAAGTAAACTGGAGCACATGTTAAATAAATAGAGCTAGGCAATATACGCAGAGAGGACAAAGGTACTGTTCCAGAAGCCAGGTTACAATCCTTAAACCAAACAAGGACCGGGATTGTAACCCTTCGCCTGAACAGAACTTGGTCTCTGATCATTTATTGCCAGAGGTGACAATCATTAAGTGACAGTGAGAGAGTGACAATACAGAGTACAATACATTAGAGTGACAATCATTGCAATCATTATCCTGGAACAATTAGGAACCAGATCTAGACAAGACTTAGACTGGGAAGGTGATATACGATGAGATAACCATGGGACTATTCAGATAACCAGGTTACAACCAGTAAACCAAACTAGGACCGGGGTTGTAACCCCTTCGTCTGAACAGAACTTGGTTTCTTCCACTATTTATCGGCAAGATAAAATAAGAAATCAGGACATGTAACAATCATGAACAAGATCAAGACAAGACTAGACAGATTGAACTACATCCAACATTCACGACCAAGCAATAAGTACGGCTTGCTACTTTAACTAACTAGGGTTATCACAGGCCTAGTTACTAGCAAGATGCAGCGAGATTCTTCTACATCCACAAGCCCTGCAGACCATCCAGGTTATCCAGGCGAATATTAGTTCAAAAAGGGTGCAACACATGACAGTGTGCTGGAAGTGTGCCCTACTCATCGGCAGGCTACAAATCTACAAGCGCGCCCAGGTAACGGGATTGCCTGTAGCTGGGAAATCTCTTCATGACTACTGGATTATTCTAGTTGTCAACCTTAGTCGATTTCAGTGGGTACCCCCGGCCGTGGTACTCAGGGGTCCCTGTCCTAGACATGATGCAAGACAAGACGGGTTCGTTTGTACAAGCACAATCGTTCACGGTGTCCAGGTCATTCATACTGGTCATGTCAGCTTAGCCGTCGCAACAGTATTTCAAGGAGTATTATGTCAGGTTTATTATGTCAAGAGTGCGCCACGGCGGACCACTATCAAGAATTATTATGTCAAGAGTACACCACCACGGGTCACTATCATGTCATGTTACTTGTTTCTGGTTACTGGTTACAGGTCAGAGTGTACCAAGACAGGTCACCATCGTGTCAAGCAATTTGATTCATTAAAGAAATAGCAAGCTATTAAGTGGGGTCGTCGCAATTTAGGCCAAGAATAGAAAATGTACAGTACAATCAGGAGTTCTATTGCACAGTTAATTAATATTATATATATATATATATATATATATATATATATATATATATTCTTGAAGCCAAGGAAAAACTCTACAACTTTCATGTTGGGAGTGGGAAGAAATTCTGACCACAATTCAGACAAATAAAGCATTTAAACAATCAAAGTGGACCCCATGCGGCCCAAAAGTAGGAGAACATACATGCGGCCAAAGAGAGTGGGAGAGCCACCCATGCGGCCAGCCAAAGCTTATGCGGCCAGAGAATAACTGAAGGGGCCATGCGGCCAAGAATGGATGGGAGGCCATGCGGCCAACATTAAATGCCAGCAAAAAATATTCATGCAATCAGAAAAGACAAAGAGAGTGGGACCCGCAATAAATACAAGCATCCACTCAAGCAAAAGAAAAGGGCACGTGTCCACTCAAGTACAGAGGCCATGTGGGTCCCAACAATAAATGCAGCAAGGAAAGGGTTCACGTGGCCAAGCAATAATTTCATATTTAGTAAGTGACATCATGCATGCGACATCATGCAAGAGCATGCGGCCAAGCATGCAAGCTTTGGCCATTAAATATATTAAATAAGGCCTTTCGGCCAAGTTTGGCCTATGCGGCTCATTGCTTCCATATGCAGTGTTTGGCCTATGCGGCTCATTGCTCCCATATGCGGCCAAGCAGGAGTACTTAAAGCATTGAATTCAAAGGCAAAGCCTTAACTACTGAATGCATGCAGAATGCATTCATAAAAGGCCATAATGCATAAGATAAAGCATTAATTAGGCTAATACATTATTTTAATAAGCCATGCATGCAGAATGCATCAATTATTAATAATAGGCCATGTATGCATAAATATCTAAGCATTAATAACTAAGCATTAAAAGGACACTTGCCAGCACATGCATTAAGTAATGCATCAAAAGGAACATGGTTGATGCTAAATGCATTAATATAACGCAGTAATAATCATGCGGCTGACTTGCTTGCTAGTGCATGCGGCTGAATGGATTATTTTTCATAATCCATGCGGCTAGCAACTTTGTTTGAGCCATGCGGCCAACAAGTTGTAGGAACAGTGGCCATGCGGCCAGGCTAATTATACATGCGGCCAATGAGCAGGTTGCATGCAAAATGTAAGCAAACATTTAATGCTAAGGCTAAATGCAATATTTAATATAAGCAATATTTAATGCTATTGGCCAAAGGCCATGCGGCTATGAATCGGCAAGTTGACATGCGGCTATGAATTGGCAAGTTGCCATACGGCTAACATTGCGTTGGCCATATGCGGCCAGGCAAGTTGTATACAAATGCATGCAAGCTTGCAAGCAACTAAATTAAATACAAGCACAGTGCATATGCGGCCAAGAATACAATTAATGGCTCCCACAGAGAACATGCCCATGAAAAATACCATGACCTCCATGCTCCTCCAAACAAAAATGGGAACCCAAATCCAGACCCCCATAGGTCAAATTTGAGTAAAATAAAGTTCTCTACAACATAGAACCATCAACTAGCAAGAATATACAAGTTTGACAGATCAAAATCCATGAAAACCGAAAATACCATAAAGCTAGATCTACAACAATCCACTCGGTAAAACCGAAAACTCCAAGTTCTAAATATGCTTAGAATCATGCAAGGAAGAAGATGGAACAAACAAAAATAAATTTGTTAAAGGTTCGACAAGGTGTACTTGCCTCTCTCTCTAATGGCTAGGGTTTGGTGGAAAAGAAATGAATGATGGTGAATGAGGAGGGAGAGAGAAAAAGTGGCTTATATAACAAGCTCAAGTGATCTCCACCATTCATTCCTCTCCACTCAATCTAAACCATACACCTCATCTCATAAAGAACCAAACTAAACAAAACCAAGTCAAAATGGAACCGAACCAAATAAAACCAAATCCAAGTTAAACCAAGTCATGAAATCCTACACTTAGGAAATTTTTTAAAATATCACGCTAATCGATAAATACGAAATACGGCTCAAATAAACACGTATCCGTATAAAATACCGATACAGTGAGACGGGTCTCACAGCTTTGCACCGAAAAGCGTGCCAAAGTCTATGGTCTCTAAAGTCGTCAAACTATATGTCAACGGGTTCGGTTACCGATACAAACCCAACCGTATGTCCAAAGTTGGATTCCGGCGGGCCGTGCACAAAATTACCTACTGAGTCGGATCGTGGGACCCGCAAAACGACGATCCGATCAACTGTCTCAGATTCGGACCAAATTTGGCATACAGGACCAAAAAATGATATGGTCCTGTTGGCGCAAGTTTCGTCTCGATCTGACGAACGTGCACAAAGTAATTAGAAAATTTTCACAGAGGTCGATACGGTAAATTTTGACGGTTACGCATTAAATTTGTCGCACACACGCGACTAATTTGAATTCCGTCAAAGCCCACACATCCACGAAGCTGATACGCACCTTTCGATGCTTTCGGTTCGCGACCACGTCGTCCGGATTGGCGGAACGTACGTCGTATCGAGGGAATTTCTAGTTTTTAAAACAGATTTTCGGTCAACTTCGGGATCCGATTTCTCGGTGTGTAGTCGATGAAATCGACTACTACAAATTGGGTTGTGGAGCCTTACATGTTGTCTATAACTGCCTTTAATTGGTTTTTTAAGATTCATAACATACAGATCATAAAACGCCTTCCAAGTTGAGTCTTTGGGATGGGTTCCTGTCCTGTTTTAAACAGGTTTTTCGATCGACTTTAGGTTAATTTTCTGGGCAACATAGATTTCCTAAAATTATACTAATTGCTGGGAATCAAACGTGGTTGTGTTGGGGTCATATCTGAGCAATCGAGATGAAGTTTTACACTACTAAAATATGCTTAAATAGCGACGGCGGAAACACCCGTCGCTGATAATTGCATATAGCGACGTCTTGTTCTTCACGTCGCTGTCCGTTGCTGCGTAGCGACGTTCAGCGACGTAGCATAATTTACGTCGCTGGATTACGACTTATAGCGACGTATCATTTAGGCGTCGTTGTTTTATTTCATATAGGGTTCCTGGCCCGATCGAAATCCCAAAATTTTCACCAAAAAAATTCTTCCCGCTCTCCCCTCTCCCTCTGGCGAACCCTCCCCCTCCAGCGACACCCTCCCCCTTCTCTTCCTTCTTCCCTCGGCGACCCCGCTCGCCCGTTGACCCCTCCCTCCGACGACCAGCCTCCTTCCTCCGACGAAGGAGTCTTCCTCGCCGCTTCCTCCTCCGACGAAGCCACCCTCCTCGCCGCCTCCATCCTCCGACGAAGCCACCCTCCTCAGGTAAACCCTAACCCTAGCTATCTAGATACAGACACGGACACGAGAACCCTAACCCTAGCTGCTGGGGTGGTCTTTCTGTCGAGGGGGGAGAGAGGGGTGGGGGTGGGTGCAGGGGGTGGGGGGGTCTTACTGTCGAGGGGTGGAGGGAGGGGTGGGGGTACCCGAGGGGTGCAGGGGGGGACGGGGGCATAGTTGGGGTGGGTGCAGGGGGAGGGGGGCTAATTGGTTTTTGCATGTGGGATTAGGTTTGCATTGTTAAATGGGATTTTGAATGGGTTAGGGGGCTGCCAGTGTATCAACTGATACACGGTTTTCTCATGGTTGTTTCTGAGATTATGAATACCATTTTTACTGTTGTGTGGTTAATTATTGTTCATTATTAATTTGTAGCATGATTATATGCCTGAGAATAGATTGAGGTTCTATGTTGTTCATTTCATGGATTTCGAATTGCTCCGATTTGTAACTGTCAACCTATTTCCAGATTTTATAATGTTTAATAGCTCACTGATTCCTTTTAATTGATTTTGTGTTCCTAAAACTGAGATTTGGAGTTGGTTGTATTGATTGGGGACTTGGGTTGATATTCACATATATGTATATTAGTTGACATGTTTGTTGATATTACTTTTAAACTGAAATATAGGTTTAAACCTGAGAACAGTTTCACTTTAAACCCTATTAACATATACACACACACAGTTTCTATATGGTATGCACACACATGTTTAGCTCACTGTAGGACTTATGCACATTGGTTAATGAAACTGTCAATTAATTCCTGAGAACACATTGTGTTGAACTGTCACATATTCATTTGCTGTTTTCTGGAAATTCACACACACACATTTGTTCATGTCACTTGTCCACTCTTACACACACCACACACATTTGTTCATGGACTTATGCACATTGGTATCGGATCGGAACTTGCCAAACCGTATCGGTATCGGCCGTATCGGATCGGTAACGGCCGATATTTTAAACCATGATATACACACAAATACACATATATATACAATAAAAAATCCATTTGAAATTCATTTTAAGAATCTGAGAAGTTGACGATATACCCAAGGTTCACAATATCGGTATCGGAATCGGTATCGGACTATTCCTATGAGTATTGGTATCGGCGATATCGGTAGTATCGGCGGTATCGTATCGGAGTATCAGAATTTGGTATCGGAAAATAAATAATTATCAATAAATTATTTACATTTAAAAACATATATTTTATATATTTAGGCATAATTTTAAGTATTTCAGCGTTATTTCTTAGTAGTTTTGAAATTATATAAAATAGTAGTCACCCTTACCGATTGGTTTTGCCGAATTGACCGGAACAAAGACCCCCAATGTCGGTATCGGTCAATATTTGGTATCGGTCTGTATCGAATCGGAACATGCCAAACCGTATCGGTATCGGCCTGTTGGATAATATCATTGTTATTATTAACTGTCCAATGTCGGTATAGTATCGGAACATGCCAATGTCGGTATCGGTCTGTATAGTATCGGTATCGGAACATGCCAATGTCGGTATCGGTCAATATTTGGTATCGGTCTGTATTGGATCGGAACATGCTAAACCGTATCGGTATCGATCAATATCATTGTTATTAGTAATTGTCCGCTACTAATGTGTGTCCCATAATAAGACATTATATACGAATTTGTGCCTGTTGGATAATGTGTATCCATCTTTGCAGAATTATTTCCAAATGGATATGAATTACTACTTGCGAAATTGTTCATAGATGTACAATCATCGTCCTGATGATATGTGTGGTGTGCGGGATGAATACATAGCGGGAGTAGAGCAGTTCCTGCAGTTTGCTAAGGCGTTCCCTCAGTACATGGACGGCACCAAAATTAAGTGTCCGTGTGTGAAATGTCATAACGTGAAATATTATCCAGAAGTGGAAGTGACATATCATTTGTACTCGAGGGGTTTCACGCCTAATTACTATCAGTGGACCGCACACGAAGAACTTGTGTCTTTAGCATCAGAGCCGGAGCCTTACGTTGAGCCGTATATGCATGCGGAACCTAATTTTGTTTCAGATAATCATGCATACGACGACGGGTGCGTGAACATGGTTTTCGACGCTGCGGGGCCTAGTTTCATTCATGATGCACCTGAGGAGGCACCGAACGCCGATGCTGTACAGTTCATGGAGTTGCTGGAGAATGCAAGGACTCCATTGTATCCTGGTTGTGAGGATCATTCACCGTTGGAGGTGGTTACAAGACTGTTGAGCATTAAGTCAGATTTTAACATGTCGCAAGAATGCTACAATCGAGTGTTGGAGTTGATTATAGAGATTTTACCGGCGGGTGCTAAGTTGCATAAAGACTTCTACCGGTCTAAGAGGATGGTGAGATCGCTCTGGATGGAATACGAAAAAATCGATTCCTGTCGCAATAGGTGCATGCTGTACTACAAAGACGACAAGGACGCAGATGTGTGCAGATTTTGTGGTACTGATCGCTATAAGACAACTAGTACAGGAAGGTCTACCGGTGCAAGAAGACCGACCGATTCAATGCACTACTTGCCTTTAACGCCGCGGTTGCAAAGATTATTTATGGTGAAAGAGACGGCCAAAAATATGAGTTGGCACATACGAGAACAGATTGAAGGAGTGTTGGATCACCCATCCGATGGAGAAGCGTGGAAGCACTTTGATCGAGTGTATCCTGATTTTGCTTCTGATCCGCGTAATGTCAGGTTGGGACTATCTTCTGACGGTTTTACTCCTTTTGGTCTTTCGGGATCCCAGTATTCGTGCTGGCCTGTGATTGTCACTCCGTATAACCTACCGCCTTGGATGTGCATGAAGACTCAGTACATATTTCTAACCGTTATAATTCCTGGTCCGAACAATCCCAAGAGGAACATTGACGTGTACTTACAGCCTTTGATAGATGAGTTGAATCAGTTATGGGAAGTAGGCGCTAACACGTACGATGTTTCCAGGAAACAAAATTTTCAGATGAAGGCAACCCTTATGTGGACCATCAACGACTTTCCGGCCTATGGAATGTTATCTGGATGGAGCACTCATGGCCGTCTCTCATGTCCGTATTGTATGGATCGTAGTAAGGCTTTCCGCTTGAAATACGGAGGAAAAACGTGCTTCTTTGATTGTCATCGGCAATTTCTGCCAAAAGATCATCCGTTCAGAAGGAACAGGAATGCATTCCGTACCGACGTTGTAGAGAAGGGTGATCCACCGCCAAGGTGGTGCGGAGCCACGATATGGGAGGAGATTAAAGATTTTCCAAGTGCTATCGAATATCCTACAACTGGGTACAAGTGCGATGGATTTGGTAGAGATCATAACTGGACAAAGAGGAGCATATTCTGGGATCTGCCATACTGGAGTACCAATCTGATCAGACATAATCTTGATGTCATGCATATTGAGAAGAATGTGTTTGATAACATAATTAATACTGTAATGGACGTAAAGAAAAAAACGAAAGACAATCCCAAGGCCAGGTTGGACTTAGAAGAAATATACAAACGTCCTGCGTTGCATTTGATACAGCAGAATGGAAAACAGTTCCTGCCGAAGTCAATTTTCTTGCTGGACAAGGAGGATAAAGTGAGACTTTGTCGGTGGATCCAGGGCCTAAAATTTTCAGACGGATATGTGTCAAATCTGAGAAGATGTGTCGATCCGAAGGAAAACAAATTGACGGGTATGAAGAGCCACGACTGTCACGTATTCATGGAGAGGTTAATTCCGATTGGATTTCGGGAATTCTTACCGCAGGCAGTTTGGGATCCATTGACGGAGCTTAGCATATTCTTCAGGGACCTTTGTTCTAAGAAATTGCTCGTTGATCGTCTAGAAAAGCAGGAAAAGGACATTGCGGTAACACTATGCAAGCTAGAGAGGGTGTTTCCTCCTGGATTCTTCGACTCTATGGAGCATTTGCCGATTCATCTATCCTATGAGGCACGTGTTGGTGGACCCGTCGAATATCGATGGATGTACCCGTTCGAGCGATATTTGAATCACCTAAAAAGAAAGGTGAAAAATAAGGCACGGGTCGAGGGTTCTATTTGTGAAGCCTATGTTCTCGAGAAGATTACAAACTTTTGTTCGATGTATTTCAAGCCTCATGTTGCAACTAATAGAACGAGAGCTTCCAGAAACGACGACGGAGATCATGAAAGTAATGATACAATACTGAAGGTATTCAATGCTCCAGGAAAGCCATCGGGTAAAATAAAGAAGAGATATCTGAACGATGATGAGCTAAGGGCTGCTCAGGTGTATGTATTACTCAACTGCGACGAGGAGGAAGTAGAGAAACTGGAGGGGTAAGTAAATCATACGTCTACATTATTTTAATAGTGTTAAGAATAATACTATTACATTAATTGCACGATGTTGTTTTCAGCATATTTAATGATGATGTGAGGTCAGGAAGGCCACACATAACAGAAGAAGAACTAGAACAAGAAATGAGGCGTTATTTTCCATCATGGTTGAGTGCTTATGTAAGACTTGAGGACTCTATAATTACCTTTCTGTAGAGGAGGAAGAAGAAGATAAAAGTGTAGAAGAAGTAGAAGTATCTGAAGAGGAAGATGCAGATGAAAGTGAAGATGTAGAGGAGGAGGAAGAAGAAGAAGAAGAAGAAGAGCTAAACGAACTAGATGAATTTTCAGAAGAGGATTAAAATCTGTGATGTCTATCATATAAATATGTATTTTTGTAATAATAAATCTGTGACACTTTAGTGACACTTTTATCTGTGACCATGATATTTTTCAAAAATCTGTGATGTCTATTGTTTTCCATAAAGAAATTTTCTTTATTTGTTGTGTTTCTGGGAAAATTACAACTGTGGGAATCCGATCTAGAAGACGATCGCTTTATCCCTTGGACTATGCGAAGAAGAAAAGCTATCAAAATTTTGACAGTAGATATCAATGTATCTGTACAATGAATGAGAAAAAGAACTCTATTTATAGAGTCAAAAATAATAACTGAAAAGATAACTGTCTTCACAGCCTATGCCTAGTTAAAAATCACGCAGGATTTAACATACACAAGGCTGTGAGCAGTTACTGGACGTAGCCTGTAACTTTTGGACACATGGCAATCATGTATGAGTCGTGTGCAATTTACAGGACACGCAGGCGAGAGATCAGTGGCATGGCTGCCACGTACTCCAATTTGATGAAATCCACGCAGACTTGTTGAAGACGAAATCCACGCGAACTCGAGATAGAAAGCTTCAAAATCCACGCAAACTTGGGGCAGGAAGCTTCAGGATCCACGCAAACTTCGAGGCAAAGAACTTCAAAATCCACGCAAACTTGAGGAAGAAAACTTCAGAATCCACGCAAACTTGAGATGAAGATCACAAATACACGCAGACTTGAGATAGAACTGCCAGCTGTCTTGATTCGGCGTGTCTCGACTGACACAAAATCTCTGACAGTGATTGCTTTGTCAGTCGTATTAAATGACAAGAAACCCTTTTGGTATGCCAACTCGACGAAGGCTGAGTCTTGCTGAAGAAGATTTCGAAAATCACGCAATAGACGGCGATGATCTCTCGAATTCTGTGTATACGTGGCATACGAAGAGACATTCTTCGACTGTCGTGCTGTCAGTCATAATTACTCTTTAGCAAATGATGAGCTGTCTCCCAGCGTGATTTGTTTATATTGTCTGGATCAACTGAGCGTGACTTTTGACTCTGTCTTGATCAACTCAGCGTGACTTTCATTTTTGAGGCCTACAAAACCCCCTTCAAAGTTTTCGAAAAATGATAAATTATTTCGAAATACTTTGAAAATAGAGATGATAAAATGGATTTAGTCACGCTGAGATGACTTCAAAAATTTTCGGAAGTCGAAAAGACTTCGAAGTTCTTTGAAAACATCCAAATGAACTTATTAAATGTCATAATGACTCTTCGTTCTCCGAGACTGATTGTATCCAATTTATGGTGGAATATGAACCGCCGGCAAAACTCAGTTATATAAACAGGAAGAAGTTTCATTTTTAATCTTCATCTTACGTCAATATGACACCAAAGGAGAAAGCTGAGGAAGAAGCACGCAAGTTGGGCTTTTATTCTCATGGTGACCCTACTTTTGGGGGTGAAGAGCCAGAGCCCCTTGTCTTCGAGCTCAAAGATGATCCCTTGCAACTAGCCAAGAATTTTTTGAGCTATTTTGGCTTGGATGGCTCGTCCTCTTCTGATGGGCGCAGCCTCATAGAGCAGCGTGAAATGTTTAAAGCTCTGTTGTACTGTCTGGGAGTTAGGAGCGTAGAAGAACTAGGCACCAAGCTCAGTCGCTCTGGAAAATAGAGCGTATATAATAAATTTGTATTTGTCGATGAATTGTGGATGAATTAGTATTTGTGGATGAATTGTGGACATGATAGATAATGAAATCTTTTTTTCTGTTTTAGAGTATATGATATTATCAGAGGTATTATGGACGTGATAATATGTAGAAACTCAAAAGAAAATAGATTGATTTCTATGCAGAGGTCAAAACATGACAAATGAGTAAGTAGATTCGGAATTGATTCAGAGGTTATGAAAACATGATAAATAACGAATCCCTACTTAATAAAATTGATAGAAGATTATGAACGGATGAACCGTTAGGAAATGATGAACAGATGAACTGTCGAGTGAATGTAATAAATGAACGGATGAACCGTCAAGTATTAATGAACAGACGAACCATCTGATGAATGTGAGAAATGAATGGATGAACCATTAAGCATTAATGAATATGTGAAACGTCGGATGAATGAGGAACTTCTGCCTATAAATATAGCAGAAATCTGGCGAGAACGAATACTTCTACTCCTCAACATAAAAATGTCATCTGGAGAAGCATCCAAGAAGACTGAGATAGCGTCAAAGGTTTAGAAAGGCACTGAAGAACGCCCTGCTGGTCCAGTCAAAACGAAGAAGACGGAAGTAGGCGAAGGTTCGTCTGCACCCAAGCCACCAAGGGACATTCTGGATTTTTTGCTCGAACCAGGAAGGACTGAAGAAGAGGAAGCCATGAGGATGGCCGCTTGCAAATTCCTCGTGGGTTCTAGCAAGGAGGTTCTCGGCTCTTTTACTGATCACATCTTTGAGAAGGACGGTAGTGGCCCACGTCCAAAAGTAGAGAAGGATGATAGTGATCTTCCATAATATCATGTATCATCATTCATGAAAATAAAATAAAAATTTTATTTTGAAACATGAATTTGTCTGATGATTACAAGTATTTACATTTATACATAGTACTTTTTAAGGAATTTGCCATTAATAGGCATCAAAACTTTTCGACCATCCAATTCTGAGAGTTGATAAGCTCCATTTGAGAAAACTTTGCTCACAATATAGGGACCTTCCCACTTTGCGTCAAATTTGCCCTTACTCATATGAGTCATAGTCATAGGACGTCTGACTGTTAGAACAAGTTCTCCTTTTTGATATGATCGAACTCTGACTTTTTTATTAAAAGCTCTTGAAATTCTAGCTTGATAGAATTCAATATTCTGTTGAGCAGATAATCGCTTTTCATCCAGAGCTTCTAATTCCTGAAGTCGAAGACGATCGTTATTTTCAGCAGTGAGTTCATTAGCGATTGCTATCCTTAAAGAAGGAATTTGAATCTCTAATGGAAGAACAGCTTCACAACCATACACCAGAGGGAAAGGTGTATATTTGGTAGCATTACGAACTGTTGTGCGATAAGCCCACAAACATTCTCCGAGCTTGTCACTCCAATTACGTTTGTTAGTGGAGACAAACTTCTTTAGAAGTTTGATGATAGTCTTGTTGAAAGCTTCTGGTAATCTGTTAGCTGCTGGATTATATGCGGTAGAAGCCACATTATTGATCCGGTGATCGTCACAGAATCGAGTAAATTTCTGACTGACGAACTGTGGTCCATTATCATGAACAATGCGTCGAGGAATACCAAATCTGTAGATGACGTGGTGCTTAATAAAGCTGATGACATTAGACGTCTTAACTTCAGATAAAGGAATGGCTTCGGCCCATTTGGAGAAGTAATCGGTTATTGCGAGAATGAACCGATGACCTTTAGATGACGGTGGATTGATCGGGCCGACAATGTCCATGCCCCAAGCTTCGAAGGGCCATGATGCTGCCGTCGGATGTAGAAATTCTGAGGGTTGATGAATAAAATCCGCATGGATTTGACAAGCTTTACACTTCTTTGCATATTCGATGGCATCAGATACCATGGTGGGCCAATAATAACCCATACGTCGAATACGGTCTTGAAGTTTTGGTCCTGGCTGATGTGCTCCACAAATTCCATCATGTGCTTCGCGAATGATTTGTTGAGCCTCGTCACCGGCAACACATCGAAGGAGTAAACCATCATAAGCTCGACGATATAAGGTCTTTGTTGTATGATTGTAGTAGAATCTGAGTGATCGTCGTCTGATAGATGCTGCCTCACTCGGATCATCCGGAAGAATATCATATAATACGAGATCTAAGAAAGGAAGTCTCCAATCTTTATCCGTATTCTGATTCTCAGTCGAGTTACTGAAGATGAATTCCATGCTGGAATCGGATGAAGATGACATCGATTTACGACTGAATCCAAATCCTCTTGTTGTGTTGACGTCATGAGATGTTGATTCTTCAATGTCAACTGGAAGTCCTAGAGTCAAGTTATTTTCAAGATGAAATAATTCTCGATTACGAACAACGATCATTTGTTGCCGTCTGATTGGAATAGCCAGCACCGCTGCAAGATTAGCAAGGGCATCAGCTTCTGTGTTACATGCTCGCCTAACATGTTCAATAAAGAATTCTTCAAACGAAGAAGCCATAGATATAGATGTTTTATGATAAGGAACCAGATCTTGATGGCGAACTTCATAAGTACCCCTGATCTGATTGACAATGAGTTTAGAGTCTCCGTACGCCTCCAAATGTTGAATATTCAGATGTTTAGCGAGTTGAAGACCAATGAGTAATGTATTGTACTCAGCTACATTGTTTGAACACGGCTGATCGAGAGAATAAGCTCTTTGGATGGCAAGACCTTCTGGCGATACAAGAACAATTCCAACTCCAGCGACAATATCGCTATTAGGACCAATTCTTGATGCTCCATCAAAGAATAGACGCCAAGTAGGATCTTCTTCAGCAATTTGATTTGAATCTAGGACTTCATCTGGGATTTCATCATAGAGTTTTGAATTTTCTGGAATTGAGTGAGTAGCCAGAAAATCAGCTAAAACTTGTCCTTTGACTGATTTCTGAGGAATATAGTGCATGTCATACTGAGCAAGTAGGATTCCCCAGTTAGCCAATCGAGAATTCAAAACACTGGGTTTCTTCATCATGATCCGTATAGAATTGATCCTGAGATGACATGAATAGTCTGGCCAATGATATAATGACGTGTCTTTTGGACAGCAAACATCAAGGCTAGACATTCTTTTTCAACCGGTGAATATCGAGGTTCAGCTCCGGTCATAGTGCGGCTGAGATAATAAATAGCTTGTTCATGACCATTTTGATTCTTTTGAGCGAGTAATACACCCAATGAATGACTCATTGCTCGAGTATAGAGGAGGAACGGTATTCCTGCGACGGAAGGTACCAATACTGGAGGGCTCATTAGATATTGTTTTATATCATCGAATGCTTTCTGACATTCATCATTCCAGACAAAAGAGACACCTTTCTTCATAAGTTTGTTGAATGGTCTGCAGCGTCCTGATAAATTAGAGATGAATCTCCTGATATAAGTGATTCTTCCTTGAAATCCTCGTAGCTCTTTTAAGGTGCGTGGAGGACGCATCTCTTGGATGGCTTTGATCTTCTCGGGATCCACGTGTATACCTTTAGAGGTAATGACGAAGCCGAGAAATTTACCACTAGAGACGCCTAAGAAGGACTTAGTAGGGTTCATCTTTAATTGATGCTTACGCATTAGATCAAATATAGTCTTCAAATCTTGGATATGATCCTCCTTTTGTCGACTTTTGACTGCAATATCATCAACATAGCATTCGACTATTTTCCGCAAATGTTTACGGAATATAGTGCTCATAGCTCGTTGATAAGTTGCTCCTGCATTCTTGAGACCGAATGGTATAACTGTATAACAGTATGTACCAATCGGCGTTCTGAAAGAAGTGTGCTTCTCGTCCTCTGGAAACATTTTGATTTGATTGTACCCAGAATACCCGTCCATGAATGACATTCATTCAAATCTACAGGTATTATCAACAATGACATCAGTGATTGGTAGAGGGAATTCGTCTTTAGGACATGCCGTATTGAGATCGCGGAAGTCTATGCATACTCTGATCTTGCCAGTCTTTTTAAGAACATGAACAATATTAGCCACCCAATCGGGATGTTGTTCCTCTCTAATAAACCCAGAGGTAATGAGTTTATTGACTTCAGCTTCAATTGCATCCATGATATCTGGACGAAATCGTCGCTGTTGTTGTTTGACCGGTTTAGCATTCGGTAAGATATTGAGCTTGTGAGTTGCAATTTGAGGATCAAGCCCTGGCATATCTTTATAACTCCAAGCAAAGACATCGATGTAATCACGAATGAGTTTGATCATGTCTTTCTTATCAGTTTCTGAAAGACTTTCACTGATGAATATTGGTTTGGGAGATCCCTCTTCACCAACATCTATTTGAACAAGTTTATCTTCAGTCGGAGGTTCTTTTTGCTCGAAACGGAACTCCTATTGATTATCTAATCTTTGGGCCCATTGTTCTGATTCAGGTGAGATTTCAAACTCTTCTTCGTCTTCATCACTTTCTTCAGAATGGTCAATGGAAACCATGTTGGAAGACAAAATGTTGCAGTAGAAGTCCCCGATACTTGTATCGGAATCCCAAGAAGTGGTACTAGAAGAATCAGATCTCTTATCTTCGTCAGACTCGGGATCTTCATGGATAATATTGATAAAAGGAGTAGGAGCTATATAGCCCAATCCGTATTTTGTCCTTCCATATTTCAAAGGAGGAATCCGGACAGGTATTTTTCTTCCTTTTCCATCATTGAGGCCAGTCCTGAAGTCATAGCCCATATTTTTGATGATGTCTTTAGATTGCTGACTATAACGACGTAGTTGTAATCTTCCAGTATCATCAGTTTTGTCATCATCTTCAAGATCAGAAGGATTTTGAGGTCCTTTATAGAAGAATATTGGAATGTCTCCGGGCTTTATGCTGGGAACTAGAAAGTATGAAGATTGTACAGGTTCTAGGGATACATCTGTATGAACAGTCTGTACAACTCCTATGGTTATTGTGTTCAAGTCATCTAACAGATGTAAATAACTATGAACATAATTACACACATCAACGTACTGCAAAGGTGGAGACTTTTCATTAAATGTAAAAGCAGCAATATTTACATTGGGAGAAGGCTGAGCGTTAGAGATTTTAGCCAAGTCAATGACTAAAGGGGGAGCAGAAGAACGAGAAGAAGCATTGTTTCGATTAAGATCGATAACAAATGGCTCAGAAGAGGTGAGCTTCCTTGAAATTTGAGATGGAAGAATAATTCGCCCTCCAACTAGAATTAGCAGAGTATCCTGTTTCATATGTGGAGATGCAGGAATTACAGTACGCCCACTGACATGAATGATCAGTGTATTTTGAGTAGGTGACTGAGGTAACGGAGAGATCCGTCCACTCACTGGAATGATGAAAGAAACTTCTCCAGAGGGTTTAGGAGATTGTTGCTGAGTAGTTCGACCTTTAACAGGGATTATTAAAGTCTCACTTTGTGCATCTTCTTTCTCCATAGCTTGTATGATCCTTGTATACTCTTCTTTGTACATTCGGGAATCGTTGAAATAAGCTTCAACCCCATGGAAGGGATTTATATCAGCAACTTCTTTTTGTACTCTTCCATTGCTATCAATGTATTTAAAACATTGATGAAGAGTAGAGGGCACCACATTATTTTCATGAAGAAAGGGCCTCCCCAGAAGAAGATTATAGGATCCCGCGATCTCGATCACATAGAAAGTGACTTTAGATCTGAAATCGCCTATCTGAAGCTTCAGATGAATCTTTCCCAAAGGCTCACTTCGGCTTTGATTGAATCCCAAGATAGTAGTAACCGTCTTAGAGAGCTTGTGAAGAGGGATTTTTAGTTCATCCAACAGACTCTTTGGCATTATGCTTATAGCAGACCCTGGATCAATGAGGATACGATCTATCTTCATTGTATCGATATAACCGGTGTAGTAGAGAGGCCGATCATGTCGATTATCCTCCAGTAGCATGTCATCTTGTGTAAAGGTGATATTTGGGATAATCTCCAGTACACTGTTGCAATGTAAGCAAGTGGCAGGTTCTGCATCTGGCTTCTTCAATTGTGCAAGACAAGAGACAGCTTGTAGAAGTGCTTCACTTAATGTCTCCCGAGTCTCTTTGGAAAGACGTAGAAGTTCAAAGAGGGACATTCTAGCTGGAGTATTAGCAAGTTGAGCCAAAATGTCAAAGTTGTAAGGCTTCTGAAGTCCAAGAGGAGAGGACTTCTTGATTGGCTTATCAAACCGAGCCTGTTGTTTGCCTTTCTCCAGAGCTGTAGGCTTGGGAGGAACAGGTTCAGTGGATGATTCTTCTTCAGGAGGAACATTAGAAGCATCTTTATCAGCTGGAGGGATATCAGTAGGATCTTCAGGATTTTTAGAATAATCCTTTAGATAAGGTTTCCCCGTTCGAGTAGCACTAACAAGTGCTTCTTCTTTGTCTTTTGGCTCTGTGTCAGAGGTAGACCCAAGAGAAGTCATATGACATGACTTGATCTTTCCAGCCTTCTTGGACTTTCGAGAAGAAATCTTTTGAGGAGAAGGAGATTCAAAGTCTGTTATTAGATCAGGATGAATCCACATGATTTCTCCAGTCTCCAAAGTGATTGGTGCTAATCCTTCAGACTGTGGAGGAGGAATATTTACTATTTCAAGAATTGCCTTAGAAATAGGAACAATTCCGCTTTCAAGAAATTGAGGAGGAAAGTCTCCAAATTGCATAGAGACGACATTAGAAGTGACGATCTTCTCTTTTGGAGTAAGAGAGATAGCTCCAGACTTAATCATTTTTTGGATCTTTCCTTTCAGTACATAACATGTACGAATTGTGTGACCCAGCATTCTGTGGTATGGACAGTATTTAGGATGATCTGTCTTACCAGCTTCATCAGGTTTGTTGATCTCAGGTAATTGTATCTTATTACCTTTCAGCAGACATTTAAAGATACCAAGGACATCGTCGTCATCAAAAGAATATTCTTCTTTGGGGCGAGATGTTCTTGATTGTTGAGTTGTAGAGGCAGGAGTTTAAACATTTGATGCATCTTTGCTCTGAAGATTAACTTCAAGAGTTTCTTTTCCCTTGCGAGCATTATTTTTATTGTTAGCACCTTGTCCTGTTTCTTTAGGAGTCATCTGCACTCCTAAACCTTTGAAGGTTTCAGCACTGATTTCTGCAGCTTTGGCACTGACTATGAAGGAAGGCCAATCTTGAAATTGAGTGGACCCTGTCCACATACTGATGATTGGCAACAAGTTTGATTTGTACGTGTCAATGGTGACAGCATCAGGAGTTCCAAGAGGCATCTTCAGAGCTTCTCTTCGAAACCGTTCAATGTATTCCTCTGTAGATTTATATTTTTCTGCTTGATTCTAATAAGAGCAGACATAGTCATGTCATTAAGCCCTTCATAGAACCTTTCAAGAAACAACTGTTTGAAACTAGCAAATGAGGTAATGCTCCCATCTGGGAGACTCCTATACCATTCATAAGCCGTTCCCTTGAGACATCCAATAAATACCCGAGTAAGGAGGGCATCACTTGGTTGCAGTTGATCAGTCATCACTTCAAAGTGATTAATAAACTGACTTAGAGAAGTGGTTCCATCATAGAATGAGATAGTAGGAGGCTTGTATTTAGGAGGATATGATACTTGCTTCCATTCTATCGGATAAGGCTGCTTGATGCCTAACCTTTGTAAACCATCCTTCTGTTTGAATGCCTCGAATTGAGTTTTGAGATTCTTCAATTCTTCAGAGACAACTCCCGAAGATTGTGGAGTTGTGGCTTGTAGAGAATAGTTAGGAGGAGGAACAGCATTGTAAGCACTACCCCCAGCTCCAGAGAGACTAGGATTTGGTTGAGCTGGTCCAGGCGTATTAGATTGTACTGCTGGAGGAACTTGTATTGGACTTATATCAGTATCAACTGGTATGGCATCTGGTACAGTCTGTCGATTTTGCAACTGAGCTGTCATGAGTTCATACATCGACTTTATTGTGTCAGTCATAGACTTCATTTGCTGTTCCAAAGAAGCAATTCTTTGATCTTGAGGAGTCAAGGAAGAAGAAGGTTCATCAGTATTCCCATCAACCATGTAAGTCGTGACTGTACGAGGAATTATTGATGAACTGGTAGATGTTGTTTGCTCTGAATCATTGCTTCGTGCATCAAAGTCAATTATAGGAGAACTACCCCCAGTAGGAAGAGGTGGGAAGTTAGATTCTCCAAGGAATTCAGAATCAATTTCAGGGATTAAATTTCTTTGACTAGAAGCCAGGACTCTTGCTCTGGTATTTTTATATACTCCATCTGGACTATCAACTCTACCCCCGGTGTCCCGAGAAGTCATGTTGACAGAGGCAAACAAAGGCTCATCTTCATCAGGCATAGGTTCATACTGAATCCTATTAAAGACAGACTGTCATTTAGTTTGACATCTGCATTGCATTGTGGCTCTTGGCTGGAAGTCACATTCATGATCACCATGGTCTTGAACCGTTGATTGACATCTGCACTGAATTATGACTCTTGGATAGAAGTCACATTCAGCATGTTCCTTTGACATAGAATTACTCATTCTCTTCTGTTGAAGATATTTCCGTAAATCTGTTTGTGAAGATTGAGGAGTATACTTCCTATTCTTGGGTCTTGATGGCTCTTGATTATACAAAGAGTGATTAATGTGAGCCATATAATTTCTTGCATACTCTGCATCTGGATCTTTTATCTTTATATCCAATTGGTATGGTTTTTTAACACCAGAAGTGCTGAGTTTTGTTCTTAAATCAGTGGAAGGGAACACATTAATTTTGGAAACATGGAGTTTTCCCTCCATTGATCTGGATATTTTCAGAGAAGGAAGAGTTGAACCACTCCTTTGATTAGGAGTTGGTAACAGACCCTCTTTAATGGACAGATTCTGTGCCCAATTTGAAGAAGTCATAGGAGAAGATATTAAGGAATATTTCTTCTTAGACTCAATCAAATTTTGAGACATAGAATGTCCAGAAGGAAGAGTATCAAAAGACCATCTCCTTTTCTTTGACTAACAAAAGTATCAGTCAAAGCTGTTCCTGAAGTAAAAACTACAGGAGCAGAAGAAACAACTAAAGAGTTATTCCTTTTCGAAGGGACTTTGTGTGGAAGACCACCCCCAGTTCTAGTAGAACTCGGTAAAGAAGAAGAGATAACTAAGGAGTTATTCTTCTCTGATGAAATACACGCAGAAACAGATTTGGCTAAGGAACCAGTACTGTTAGCGTGACTTTTAATTTTAGAATTACACGCTGGAACAGATTTGGCTAAGGAGCCAGTACTGTCAGCGTGACTTTTAGGGTTGAATTCGCACGCTAGAACAGATTTGGCTAAGAAGCCAGTACTGTCAATGTGACTTTTAGGGTTGAATTTGCACGCTGGAACAGATTTGGCTAAGGAGCCAGTACTGTCAGCGTGACTTTTAGGGTTGAATTTGCACGCTGGAACAGATTTGGCTAAGGAGCCAGTACTGTCAACGTGACTTTTGATTACTGTCATCTTCGAGCGCACAAGAGTGTGCGTGCTTGCAGTGGAGTTCTTACCAGAGGTAGGAGTAGACACTGTGGCAGAGACTTCACCATTGACTGCCAACTGATTCTTAGGGACATAGACAGAGTGTCCATTCGACTTGGCAGTGATGATGGAGGCTGGAGTGGGCTTGCCACCCTTAGCCCGCTGCATTTCTTCATAGGCGAATTGATCGAATTTGATCGTCATCACCTTCTTCGTCGAGCCGATTGACGAAGTGTCGCATTGAGTTGTTACCATCTCAGAAGAAGAGATGGTTTTCCCCAGCAGAGTCGCCAATTTGTTTTCCATAAAGAAATTCTCTTTATTTGTTGTGTTTCTGGGAAAATTACAACTGTGGAAATCCGATCTAGAAGACGATCGCTTTATCCCTTGGACTATGCAAAGAAGAAAAGCTCTCAAATTTTGACAGTAGATATCAATGTATCTGTACAATGAATGAGAAAAAGAACTCTATTTATAGAGTCAAAAATAATAACTGAAAAGGTAACTGTCTTCACAGCCTATGCCTAGTTAAAAATCATGCAGGATTTAACATACACAAGGCTGTGAGCAGTAACTGGACGTGGCCTGTAACTGTTGGACACATGGCAATCATGCATGAGTCGTGTGCAATTTACAGGACATGCAGGCGAGAGATCAGTGGCATGGCTGCCACGTACTCCAATTTGATGAAATCCACGCAGACTTGTTGAAGACGAAATCTACGCGAACTCGGGGTAGAAAGCTTCAAAATCCACGCAAATTTGGGCAGGAAGCTTCAGGATCCACGCAGACTTCGAGGCAAAGAACTTCAAAATCCACGCAAACTTGAGGAAGAAAACTTCAGAATCCACGCAAACTTGAGATGAAGATCACAAATACACGCAGACTTGAGATAGAACTGCCAGCTGTCTTGATTCGGCGTGTCTCGACTGACACAAAATCTCTGACAGTGATTGCTTTGTCAGTCGCATTAAATGACAAGAAACCCTTTTGGTACGCCAACTCGACGAAGGCTGAGTCTTGCTGAAGAAGATTTCAAAAATTACGCAATAGACGGCGATGATCTCTCGAATTCTGTGTATACGTGGCATACGAAGAGACATTCTTCGACTGTCGTGCTGTCAGTCATAATTACTCTTTGGCAAATGATGAGCTGTCTCCCAGCGTGATTTGTTTATATTGTCTGGATCAACTGAGCGTGACTTTTGACTCTGTCTTGATCAACTCAGCGTGACTTTCATTTTTGAGGCCTATATCTATCATATAAATATGTATTTTTGTTTTATTGTCATATGTTATTATCAGGTATGACTAGACCAGGAGGACGACGCGGAGGATATTACATTAGGCAGTCCAGTCAGCCTCGGCCTAAGGATGGAGGGGGCAGTTCCGTACCCTCATCCTCATCTCCGAGTACGCCAGTGTACCATTCTGTTCCCGGTCCATTACCGGGACAGGGCAGTTCCAGCAGGTTGCAGAGTCCTCCCTCGTCGTCCAGCCTTCCTGATCTCGCGTCCAGCATCCCTGATATCCCATCCAGCATTCCTCCGGTCGACGGCTCTATGGGGGAAGCCGACGCCGAGCATATGGAGGCCGGCGATCAGACTGAACCTGCCCAGGCAGGAGGTGAGAGCGACCCTCCATGCGCTCCCCCGGGCGAGACGCGTATGGAGATTTGGACGGACGGGCCTATGAAGTAAGTTAATTAATTAATATATATTTCTCAAATGATTATATGTACATATATATTCATGAAATTTTTTTATTGTATAGATATCGGCCTTCTGTAGTCCAGAGACAGCTGGGGCTATTTCTGAGGCAGAACTATGGTGGGCCTTGGCTCAACTACTCAGATGCTCCCGCAGATAGGAAGGCCTTCTGGTTCGCCCACTTCAAGGTAAAAAAATTATTTATTTTTAAATTTTAATAATTATTTGTGTATATTATACAAATTTTGTATTTTACTTCTTGTAGAGGACCTATTTCTATCCACCACATCGGGCGGCGATCGACGACCAGAAGCGTCGTGATCGCACCGGACGTCCGATCTATGGTTGGATCATGCCGGATCAGTGGGCTGCGATGAAGGCTAGATTCAGCGAGCCCAAGTACTAGGAGCGGTCTGAGAAGGCCAAGGTGGCGCGGTCGAGCGCCGGTAAGTGGTGTGGTAGCTCCATTCCGATGACGGAGCATTTTCGTCGTCTGGTACGTTTCCTACGACGGACATTAATTTATATATAGTTCGATATAGAATGTTTAATACTAATAATAGATAATATATTTTAACAGGTAAAAAAGGGTGAGGACCCGAACATGGTGACCGTCTTCCTGGTCACACATCGGAGGGCTGGGGAGTTTATTGACGAGATGGCGACGCAGGCATATGTACGTTCTATTCTTTATATTAATTTACTATAACTTAGAAAATATGAAAATAGATATCAATATAGACTTTAGCAAACACTTACACGGTAGCAAACATGTTCTAGGCCGAGTTTGTTCGGCTACAGCAGGAGGCGGCTGCTGCTGCTAGTGCGCCAGCAGAGGAAGGGGCTGGTTGTTCCTTCCAGCCGCCTACAGCTCCATCGGAGGACGAGCTCTGGATGACCGCCGTTGGCGGTCTTCAGAAGGGTACGTACTACGGTACGGGATCCTACGGCGCGTATTTGGCTTCAGAGTCATCCCGGGCCCCCTCCATCAGTGCGCAGTCTCCGGCTTCGCAAGCGTCGTCACGAGTTGGAGATATCCTTCGTCAGATCGAGGAGCTGCGTCGCGAGTTGCAGCAGCAGATTTCTGATACGACCGAGCGACGATCCGACCCTCCGATCGTCACCGGATGATTTGATACGGTCGAGCGCAGTATACATGAGCTGACGAGTCTGCATCAGGCTATAGCTGCCAGCTTGCAGACGCTCACCAAGTCTACGCAGCGTACAGAGCGTAGACAGGTGGAGCTGGAGGGATCGCAGAGGAGCATGTCTGCCTCACTCACTCAGGTTTCGGCTTCGCTTGAGGCGAGTACTGAGAGGGTGGTGAGATCCCTTACTGCGTATGGTGAGCGACTGCGAGAGCTAGAGCAGATACGTCCTCCTGGTCCATCGACGGCGCCGACTCCAGACACTGCACTGCCTCCGGCGCCGACTCCAGACACTGCACTGCCTCCGGCGCCGACTCCAGATATTGCACTGCCTCCTACTGCCCCTACGGTATAGCTCACCCAGGAGCAGTATGACTACATTCTATCCCAGTTGCGCGGCAGGGGTCTGCAGTGATTTTATTAGTTTTTTTATGAGTTGTATGTATTGGCCCTATGGGCAAATTGTTTATTCATACACTGTTGTTTATACACTTGGTGGGAGACTTTTTATCATCTTCCATTTTTATTTGACTCTATTGGATGTTTGTGAGGATGTGTGTCTGTGATATTTATTTTGCATGCCTCCTGCTTTTATTGTGATATTTACTTTGTGATATCTGCGACAGGAATGACAAATATACCTATGCTGGGTTATAAGCGATTATCTGATATACAAAGGAGGTGCTGCCGAAATTTTAAAAAAATATATTGTGTATTTTTGTTATGCTGTGTGTCTGTATTTACAGTGAATGTGAAATGCAGTGTTCGGAACCATCGACAGTTTCGATTACTGTTGTATGTGTTATCTTGGATAGAAATAGCAACAGTTCAGGGTGCACTTCTGAGAGGTTCATTTTCACGTCCTTCACTTTCTCGGGACGTCGTAAAGGTTCCCGAGAAGGTGAAGGACGTGAAGAGGAAACTCTGAGAAGTGCACCCTCAACTGTTGCTCTTTCTATCCAAGATAAAATATAGAACAGTAAGCGACACTGTCGATGGTTCGAACACTGCAGTTCACACACACTGTAAACACAGACACACAGCATAGCAAAAATAACAATTATATTTTTTTAAATTTTTTTTATAATATCTGCGACGTATAGCGACGTTCCGCGACGTCCTGCGGCGTATAATTTACGTCGCTATACGTCGCTAAATAGTGACGTCACGTCGCTAGACGTTGCTAATATACGTCGCTACGTTGTCCACGTGGATGCCATACCTCGTCATCATTTATAAACTTTTTAAGCGTCGCTAGTGGTCGCTTTACGTCGCAATGTTGGCGACGTACTGATACGTCGCTCTCTGTCACTCATTTTGCGACGTCTAGCGACAATGAACGCCGCGTCGCAAATAGCGACGTTCGGCGACGAAAGTATCATCTGCGACTTGCCTATAAGCGACATATGTTTTTCGTCGCTAAATACGTCGCAAATCGGTTTTAGCGACGTATTTTCTGTATTTAGTGACGTCTCCTGACGTCGCTAATCTGGGTTATTTTAGTAGTGTTATCGATCGAGGAGGGAGATCTTAGATCGCGAAGTTGGGTCGGCCAGGGCTGTTGCTGCCGTTCCACTGTCCGCGCGCGCGTGCGTGCGCTGCCTCCGCACGAACCTGGCTGCACGCGGCGGCGCCCAGGGTGGCGCACGGTTGCGCCAAGGCTGGGGTCGACGCAGGGGGAGGTGGCGACATGTCGAGGAGTTAGGGTTTGCCTTCTTCTCCACGCGTAAGAAACGTTCTGTTATAGAATGGGGGTCGGGGCTAATCACGCTGGTGTGGAGGGTTTTAGCACTTGATGTAGGAAGGAATCCTAGGCCGGGTCTGCGTGGCATGGGCCGGCTGCTGCTGTTGTTTTTCTTTTTTTCCTTTATCTCTAGCATATATTTTTTTTTTTTTTTAAGAAAACCTCCACTTTTATTAAACAAGGCTCAAAATGCCGAAGCCTGAAAGGAGTACAAAGCAAGGATCTAACCAAAAAGACGGTAGCAACAGCACCCGTCCGATACTAACCGAAGGATGGTTGCCAGAATGACGAAGGACAGTGGGAACACCTAGCGCTCCTTTTGCGGCATTGCCGGTGGATTTCCCAAATCAACTGCTCAGCAGAGTACTGTTGACCCTCATATCTCGCTTTGTTGCGATTCTTCCAAATTGCCCAGGTGGCAGCCGCTGCTACGATCTAGTGGCCGTGGGATTCTCTTCCCCAGCGGGCAAGAAGATCGTTAAAGCGCCCGTCGCCTGGAATGATGTTGTGGATGCGGTTGAGGGTGTTCCAGATTTGGACGGGGAGGTTTCCCTCCCGGAAGATGTGGTCGATAGTCTCGTCTTGCCTCTCGGTGCAGCAATTGCAAGCAGACGCTAGGCTAAAGCCGATGGACTTAAGGATCTCGTCCGTTGGCAACTTCTTTCTCAAGACTCTCCACAAGAGGAAGGACCATTTCTTTGGGATGCAAGATTGCCAGTATTGCTCAATGAAATGATGTTGGCCGTTCTCTCGGATCGCAGCCCTCGCCGATCGAACTGAGAATAATCCGGAACCTTCCAACGACCATTTTAGCTCGTCCTTGTCGGGACCAATGATAATACCATGCTGGCGAATGCTGTCGGCCGTTCCGTCGCCGGCCCATTCGCGGATTAGGTCCCAATTCCATTCATTATTAGTGGGGTTCCACAGGTCTTTAATCCTGCTGTTGTTGGGGGCTCCATAGATGTTCGGGATCAGGCTGTCACCGGTCCATTTCTCCAGGAAGAGGTTGGCCTTGCCGTCACCCAGATGTAGTCTAATCGCCGGCTCAGCCAACTCGCGGCCCTGAAGGATACGGTGCCAAGCCGCAGAGGATCTGCTGTTAGCTCTGGCCATCGCTGGGTGGATGTGTTTGAAGTATCTGGCCTTCATGAATCTGGTCCATAGGTTATCGCTTGTGCGTAATTTCCACCACAGTTTCATAGAAAAGGCTTTAACGATGTGATTGAGTTTGGTGAATCCGAGCCCGCCGCTCGCGATCGGAGTGGCCATGGCATCCCAACTAGCCCAGTGACGTTTGTCTTGACCATCATTGTGGCCCCAAAAGAACTTGCAAAAGATCTGCTCGATCGACTCAAGGACCTTCTTGGTCGGGGAGCAAGCCGCTAGTGTGTGGATGGGGACGGAGTTGAGCACATGCTTGATGAGGATAATTTTGCCGCCAGGGGATAGGGTGGCGTTGTGCCACCCATTGATTTTGTTTCTGATCTTGGTGATGAGGTACTCGAAGGAGCTGGCATTGGATCTCCCATACACCAGTGGGCAACCAAGGTAGCTGAAGGGTGGGTGGGCCACCGCAAAGGAAGTGAGGTTGGTTAAACTGGTATTGTTCTCGGTGGTGATGCTGTGGTGGGCGTAGATGACGCTCTTGGAATGGTTGATTTTCTGGCCTGAGCACTTGGAGTACCTAGCCAGGGTGTTGTGCACCACTTCTATCGAACCTACTTCCCCGGAAGAAAAAATTAGTAAATCGTCAGCAAAAGCCAGGTGGGTGATGATGGGGCAACCGCTTGCGGTGTGGTATTGCTGAAAGTTCGGGATGTTGACCATGTTGTTGAGGTTTCTGCTCAGAGCGTCAGCTGCTATGATGAAGACCGTGGATGACAAAGGATCGCCTTGTCTGACGCCGCGGCTGGATTTGAAAAATCCCTCGGATTGCCCGTTGATAACCGTGGAGAACCATGAATTGCTAATGGCTCTCCACACGGTGTTGGTCCAAATCTCCGAGAATCTGAAAGCTCTGAAGACCCAGATCATGAATTGCCAATCGAGTCTGTCATAGGCTTTCTCCATGTCAATTTTGATGGCGATGTTGCCCCCTCGAACAGGGAACTTCATGCAAGTGATAAGTTCTTGAGCCAACATAATGTTGTCCTGGATGTTTCTCCCTCGAACGAAACCGCTTTGCTCCTCCGAGATGATTTTGGGGAGAATGCCTGACATTCTGGTAGCAATGATTTTGGATATGATCTTGTTGGTGAAGTTGCAAAGACTGATAGGTCTGAAATCGCGGAAATAATGAGGGTTGTCTTTTTTCGGGATGAGGATGAGGTTGGCGCTTGAGATGGCTTTGGGGAAATGAGCTCCTTCAAGGAAGGCGATGGCCGCTTCGGTGATGTCCCGCTTGATAATATCCCAACAGGAACGAAAGAATACCCCGAAAAATCCGTCTGGTCCGGGGGCGCTATGCTCGTTCAAAGCCCACACCGCGTCTTTCACTTCCTGTTCAGACAGGGGACGTTCCAACCAGTCGTTATCGGAATCGCTGATGATAGAAGGAATTTGGTCAAGGAAAGATGTGTCCTTGTGGACAGTTTCCTTAGAGAATAATTTGGTGAAGTAATCGGCAGCCGCCTCTTGGATGCCCTTATGGTCAGTTCTGGTGATGCCGTGCTCGTCGGATATATGATGAATAGATAGTTTGTTTCTTCTGCCGTTGACGCAGGCGTGGAAGTATTTGGAGTTGTTGTCCCCGTCGCTGTCCCACTTCAGCCTAGCTTTCTGTTTCCAGAATTCGGTCTCAACTTTGAGTCTGAATTTGAGGATGGCCTTGGTAAGGTTGAGAGCTCTCCTGGCCTCGGGGGATCGGTCGTTAAGGAAGATGACTTCAGCCCGGGCGACGTCGTCTTCGGCGACGCGAATTGCTTGGAAAATGTCCCCGTAGGCTTGTTTGCTCCACTTGGAGAGGGCTTTCCTGGTGGCCTTGAGCTTGTTACTGACCCGAGTGAGGGGGTTGGGAAAGTCCTGGCTATTCCATGCTTCGGCGACGATGCTCAAGAACTGCGGGTGGTCAGTCCAAAAGTCGAGGAATTGGAAGTTCTTTTTGGGAAGGATGGTGTTGTTTTTGATCTCCACCAGAAGGGGGGCGTGATCTGATTCTGTGGAGTTAAGGTGGGACAGGGTGGAACTGATTCTCATGCCTTGCCAGTTCGCATTGATGAGGGCTCTATCCAGGCGAGAGTATTGGCGCCGATCGCCGTCCTGCATGTTGCACCAGGTGAATTCGCTACCTTTGAACTGAAGAGGAGTGAGATGGGCGTTGAATATGAAGTTATTGAAGTCTTGCATGGCTGAAAGGGGAGTGGGGCGACCCCCGATCTTCTCTTCTCTGCTGGTGATTGTATTGAAATCCCCTATGCAAAGCCAGGGGGTGTTGGTGTTGTGGAGGTAGGTATCGAGGAGGTCGTTCCAGAGAGTTTTGCGTTCAGCGATGACACAGCTACCGTGTACCGCTGAAAGGATGGCACGCTCAGGGAGGGTGGGGTGAGTGATCCAGCAAGAGAGGGCTTGTTGGGAGTCCTGGATGATGTCAAGGGTGACTTCCTTCGATCCCAGAATCCAAATGTCGTGCCTGCCAGCAATTGCTGTTGGCAGGCCAAGAGCCAGTTGGGTGGATTTTAGGCGTTTGGGCTGGATTTTTGGTTCTATGATGATGAAGATGTCGATTTTGTGAATTTTCCGAAGGCTGGAAATTCTTCTAAGAGTCGGTTTGTTGGCCAGCCCTCGCACATTCCATGATAGGATGTTAAGCATGTATGGGATGGTGCGATGGTTTTTTGTTCCGCCTTGCGGCAGATCTGGTTAGGATGGTGACGGACTTTTCTGTGCCTTCCAAGCTCCGTTTAGGGGTTGTTGTTGGGGGAATGAGGTTGTGGTGTTCGTTCGGGCTTGGGGAGGGGCCTATTGGATCGCCCGCTGAGTCTACAATTGGATCCTCCGGAGGGAAGGCCAGGGAGTCGTTAGCGCGCTCGTTCAGCACCTGCTGAAGGGGAACACCTGCATCAAGGACCTGCTTTCCTCTCCTCGCTTGGTCGGGACCAAGGAGGGCTAGAGCGTCTACGACTGAAATCTCATTGGGAGCCTGAAGATCTGTGACGTTGGGGGGAGATGCCTCGGGGTCTGCCTCCTTACCACTGTGGGGGAGACATTGTTCTGCGCTGCCTGGGGTGCAACCCTTCTTCGCTCGCGGGAGGATGGGGGAGGGTGGGGGAGGTGGCTGAGACTCAGAAAGTCTAGCGCCTTCAGGGATGCTTTCCGACTCCGGTTCCTCTGAATCGAGAATGGCGAATTGGTTGGAGGTTGCTATGTTCTGGGGAATGTACGGGATCATTGCTTTGCTCGGAGGATCTCTGTAGGCTAGCTCGCTAGGACTGGATTCGAATCGGATGTGGGAATTCGGGAGAGGTAAGATGGGTGACTTTGGGGAACTACCCTTGGAAGGGACTCTCTCTTTCCTGGATTGCTTATTTTTGAGCTCCGGGTGAAGGCGGTGGCAAAACTTCGGAAGGTGGCCTCTAAGGTGGCAGTGGTTGCAAAACTGTATGTGGTTGTCGTAGATAATTTGTTGGGTATGAGAGTGATTGCCTAGCTCGATGGTAATGGCGCTGGGTGGATCTGAGGAGAGGTCTAGCTCGACGCAGATTTTGGCGTAATGGGCTTTGGTGAGGTTGCTTGTTTCGGGTGCCGTGGCCACGTACGTCCCGAACGAGTTGGCGATGCGTTTTAGAGCCACAGGGACAAAGCAAATGAGAGGGAGGTTAGGGAGGGTAACCCACGCTGCCACGGTGGGCGAATCTTCCTTGGTGTTGAATCCCGGAGTCCACTTAATAATCTTCATCTGGTGACCCTCAATCCTGGCAGTGCCCTTGGACCACACTGACCTGTGATCGACATCCGAAGATAGGTGAAGAAGGATGTGCCTGGGGTCTAGGGGGGCCACACGATAGGCAAACGATAGCTTCCACCTGGCGATCTCTTCCTGGACCTTGGCAAGTTTGGGGCATCCCGTGGAAAATTTCAGAATGAAGGTGTGAGGGAAGGCCTCAGCTAACGATGATATCTCCACTTCAGAAAAGGGGATGACAGGGGCCGGGGAGTCTAGAGAATAGTCAATGTCCGCCAGATGCACGTCAGGGAGAGTCATTCCCTTCGAGGGGGAAAGGTCCGGGCGCAGCACTGCGGCATAGGACGGCTGAGCCGACCCCGGGACAGGTAAACCCTTGGAGCTGGAGTGGGCAGAGGATGGGCCGCTCGGAGGAAGGACGGACCCGACACAAGGATCGGAGGGGGAGGGATCCTGGGGGGAGCAGCCAGGAAGGGGGCGATGGGGTCCGGGGGGCGGCGCAAGGGGTACACCGCTTGGACCAGAGTTCGGGTCTCCGCCAGGGGGGGGGAGGAAGGGGCGCACTGCGCCGGCCGCCACTCCGAAAGAGGTGCCCCGGAGGGACAGCTCCAGAGAGGGAGGGGGCAGAGGGGCCTCAAGAGCGGGAGCGATGGAGCAGGGGATCGCCTGGGAGGAAGTGGGGACAGCCGGAAGGCTGATGGACGGGGGGGGAATCGAAGAGGGGAGGGAAGAAGGGGCGCTGGGACAAGGGAGAGGCAGCCCCATGGGAGGCGGGAGGTCAGCGCGCAGGGGGGGTGGGGCGGAGGGAGGCGCAGAAGGAAGGGGGGACGGGTTGGAGAAGCGGGTCGGAGGAGGGGGGGGCGGATTGCGCAGGGAGGAGGGGGTCAAATTGCGCCGGGGGGGGAGGGGATGAAAAGGGATATTGCGCAAGGGCGGGATGCTCGCACTGGGGAAGCACTCCCGAAAAAGACGCAGCAGGTGATTGCGCATGGGCGGGCCCACCCTGAGGAACCGCGACCCAAGCGGATGGGGCAGGATCGGAATGCGCCTGATTGGAAAGAGCAGATTGCGCAATGAAGGGGGACCCACCCTGCGGGACCACGCCCCAAGGGGAAGGAGCAGATAGCGCAGGGGCTGGGGGCCCACCCTGAGACACCGCATCCCGAGGGGGGGAAAGGGAGCGGCCTGCGCGTGGGATGGGGGTCCACTCTGGGAAAGTAAAAGCAAAAACTGCTGCACAAAGTGAGAAGATGCCATCTCCAGCAGCTGCGCAACAGAGGTTGAGCCCGCACCTGAGCTGACAGCGTGCTCGAGAAGGGACTCCTTGGGACACGCGCCAAAGGCAGAGAGCCCGAGGGGCGTGGAGGCGGGGGGCCCGAGGACGTCCGGACCGAAGGGCGCTGCACCCGAGGGGGGGAAGCCCAAATTCGAATAGTAGGAAGGACGGGGATCTCGGGGGAGAAGCGGGCGGGGGGCGGTGGCGTCCAAGCAGCCACCCGGGGCGGAGGAAAGGTGGGAGCCTGAGAATGGGGCCAGCGAGGAGCCAAGAGAGCCGCCCCCTGGATCCGACAATGGGCGAACAAGGGGCTGTGCGGAGGGTGGGTCAGCCAGCAAAGGGGAGGAGAGCAATGGCGGAAGAGGAGAGGGGCGAGGTTGGAGGTCAGCGGAGAGGAGGTGACGACGGAACAAAGCCACAACATCGGGAGGCCAGGAGGGAGACATCGGGGAAACGGGAGGGAGAGGACGGGAGAGGAATGGGGGAAGGGGCGGCCGGCCTAGGCCGGCCCGGGGATGGGGGGAGAGCTCGCGGGAGCCTGGGGAAGGAGAAGAGCCATCTCTCTAGCATATATAAATATATATATATATATATATATATATATATATATATATATATATATATATATATATATATATATATATATAATTTAAATTTCGTAGTTTTTTTTCGATGCTTCTTCTTCCTGAGCGCGCTCCCCCTTCCTTTCCCTCCCGGGAAGCCCCTAGGGCTTCCCTTTTCAGGCTTTCCCCGGTGGTTAGTGCCAGCCGATAGCCCATCCATGGCCGGCCGACTGTATGGAGTTGATCAGTCAACTCTCCCCCCTCATTTTCCCCCTCGTCTCGTGCTTCCCCTACTCCTCATCTGCTCTCCCTCCTTCCAGTTCTCTTTCCATCCCCCCGGCGTCCGCCCCTCAGGCCGCCCTCCCTAGCTCTCTGCTCCTCCCCCCTCTGGCCCCAGTTCTTTTACTTGCAGCCCTTCGCCATCTCTCGTTCCCCTCGCCCCACCAACCGTGTCCGTACTTGCTGCTCCCACGTCTGGCATGGCTGGTTTCCCAGCTCCTGTGTACGCCCGCAGCCCCTATCCTCTTTACCAGCTCCCCACAGCCCACATGCCCACTCCCGCTTCGGTTCGAAATTCGAACGGAGCTACCTTCTCCTCGGGGGAGTCGTCCACCTGCGGTGCAGACATGGGATGCCTTCCCCTCTGGCACCACGTGAACGGTTCTGTACACCTTCTCAACGTGGTGGGCCACTCCCAATTAATGCCTGCTGTGCGTAATACTCGCTCACTAGCAGTTTATCCTGGTAGGGCCCGCCCCCCATAGATTCTACGCACCTAGCACTATCGTTCAGCCCTCGGGCGGGGCCCTCCCTGTCAACAAATTTTATGCGCCTGGTGGGGCCCTCCCTTTCAACGAATTTTACGCGCCTGCCTTATTCGATGGTTTTTACGTTCCTGGTACTTTTTTTGCGTATTCCTATTCCTCCACCCCATCTCCTTCAGGCGGGCCCACTCCTTTGTCCGACCTCCACGCGCAGTACTCCCTCTACGCCTATCCTTCTCTCGCCCCATTCACTGCGCTCTACGCCCCCTACACCGATCCTCCTCTCGTCCCATCCTCTTCGCTTTGCGCCTCTTCTACCTCCCCTCCCATTCAACCCATCCAGGCCCTCACCCTTCCTACTCATTCAGCCTACCCCATCGTTGCCCCCCCAGCCCCTGGCATCCCCTCAGAGGCCCCCGGCCCCCCTCCTGTACCATCAATTATTCCCTCAGAGGCCCCCGGCCTTCCCCCTGTCCCTTCTATTATTCTTCCACCGCCTCTTTGATTACAGCGGGCCGCCCCCCGAATCCCAACCTTCTCGTCCTCAGCACGTCCGAGCCAGGGGACCCCGCTGGGGTCGTCCCGGACATTCACCATCCCCCTTTTCCAGTTGTCGTTGGTCCGTCTGCGGTGCCTTCCTCTGCGAGCGGGGCGAATCCTGCTCATGGGAGGTCTCTACCGACCATTCCCCAACCAGAGTGCATCCCCCAGGCAGCCCCCTCAGTCAACACCCACCGTCCCAAGCTGATACCCACCTCGAATGCTCCTCCTTCCAGTAGCTCTTCCCTGATCCCTCCCTCGGCCGACCCCTCTCCGCCGACCTTCGCAGCCAAGCTTCGCCCGGATCTGGCGTCAGCCAAGGCGCCTCTCATCCCAGACATCAATCTTCCGGACATTGAGTACTCTCAGGAGTCACCGGTGCCCTCGGTTCCATTCACCGACATGGATATGTCCTCACTATCGAATTCATTCCCCCACACTTTCATCCTCAAATTTTCATCAGAATGTCCCAAGCTCCCAAGGGTGCAGGAGATGATAGCCAGCTGGAGACTCACTGCGGATTACCGTTTAGGTCCCCTTGATCCCAAACACATTCTTCTTCACATCTCATCCGACTTAGACCATAAGACAGTCTGGTCCAAAGGCACGTGCAGGATTGATTCCCATAAGATGAAGATCATCAAGTGGTCAGCCAGTTTTAGCACTAAAGAAGACTCAGCGACAGTCGCCGCCTGGATTACTCTGCCTAATCTGCCACTCATTTGCTTCGTCCTAGCAGCTCTCAGGCGTATCGCTAACTCTATCGGCACGTATGTGGCCTCAGCCCCTGAGACCAACAACCTCACCAAAGCCCACTACGCCAAAATCTGTGTGAAACTCGACCTCACCACCGAACCAACCAATTTTATCAATATCGATCTGGGCAACCGAACCCACACCCAACAAATCCTCTACGATAACCACATCATGTTCTGTAACCACTGTCATTTAAGAGGTCATCTCCCGAAGCACTGCCACCGACTTCATCCAGAACTAAAGAAGAAACCACCCAAAAATGACAGCGAGCCAACTGAGGAGAGGACACCCTTGCCACCTCTCCTACCCAGCCCAAACTCGCACACTCGATTCAGCTCCGGAGGCACCTCGTCTGTCATGAGCGAATCTCCCAGCAAAGCATTCATCCCCCACAGCACCCAAGCTCTCACCCTATCCAACCAATTCGATGCTCTAGAATTGGAGGACGCGAAAGACCCAGAGGAGACAGCCTCTCCCCCTGTCGATCGTGCGCTCACCGAGATTCTCCCCAACCCGGAAGGCGCAGAACAGTTCACCGACATCGCCGAAGCTGTCACGCCCTAGTACCAAAATACGGAGACGGACTAGGCCAGCTACTCCATATGAGGTATTCAAACGTCATACGGCGATCGTGGCTGTCAAGAGACAAGGGGGTGTATGCTACATTCAAGTCACCAATGGTCACACAGAACATCTACGTCTCAATCATTTAAAGCAAGAAAACATCAATTAATGAACATATAAGATAAAGCAGTAAGGCATCCCTGACGCTTCATCAAAATGGTCATGGGGTTCTAGATTTATAAGGTAGCTAGCCCAGAGAGTCAAAGATACATAATTGTATTCAGCTGCAGTCTAATTTAATTACAATTATGTAAAAGACAAAATGTCTAGATTAGCCGGCTAAACAGGTGCCGGTGGCTAAACGCCAGGACATAAATAAAGATACAAGAGTGGTGGAGAAGAAACCCACTCGAGTCCCCTGCCAGTCATGCTTCTAGTATGTACCATTTATGTCAGAAAAGAAAGTCGGATCCTCAGGCTCTGCTACGCGATCTGGCCAAACAAAACCAGCCGGGTCAGCCCCGAAATAGCAAGTACCACAAGGGAGCACAAAAGAGTAAGATAAAACCCAGTCATAAAATAATAATAGTAAGCTTCCGGTCGTAACCTCGGTCCACAGCCTGTCCTAGCACGATAGATCAACCCAACAACCAAACAAGGACATGGGTTGGACCACGTACCATGACGGTCCGTATCCTTCGGCAACTAGCGGAAGGCCTAAGCATAGTCAAGTCGTTTTTCAAGCGGCCGTTCATTCTTGCGGCTTTCTATATTTGACGGAGTTATCCCCGTTATACTGATTAAAAAGAATCCTCAGATCGTGTCAACCCAGCAGGACAAGCCAAACCATAAGACTTATAATACTTTGATTATGCACCAGTCCCCCGAAGGGCTACCGCACTAAAACATTTAACACATAGCTCGTAGGAGTCGGATATAGCTATTCGCTATAGGAGAATGAAACCATATCTGTGACGGCCAATCCGACACGTCAGGACGGGACCTGGGGTGGCTAGTATGGCACGATCTCGGGATTCTTCCCACCCAATGAATCTACTAAGTTAGTTGTCTAGTTAATCCCTATGTTATCCTCAGAGTTCACATATCGTGGTCACATGCTCATTCCCTTAGATGTCGTATATCGTACGAGTACCCCAAGAAGAGATCCGTACTGACTCAATGATTCATACGTATGTTTTTCCCTTCTTGGTGTAATGCAACACATAACACATACCAAGTCATTGCTACCGACCTTTACTATATAAAAGCTGGACTCTTGAAAGTACTGACAGGTATCATGTAGGAACACTTAGCGCTTAGGATAACACCTCGGTGCTCACATAAATTGTACCTTAGTACACACATAGGAATATCCAGCCATCACATAGGTAGTCAGCTCAGAAATGAGGACTAAGACACATGGTGGCAGGCGACTGAGGCTCATGCGGCCAGAAATAGCTTATATGGCCAGAAAACAGCTTATGAGGCCAGAAATGGCTTATGCGGCCAGAAAATAGTTTATACGGCCAGAAATGGCTTATGCGGCCAGAAAATCGCTTATGCGGCCAGAAATGGCTTATGCGGCCAGAAATGGCTTATGCGGCCAGAAAACAGCTTATGCGGTCAGAAATGGCTTATGCGGCCAGAAATGGCTTATGCGGCCAGAAAACAGCTTATGCGGCCAGAGGGGACTATTCATTATCCCTGCCAGAGCCAGCATAGGCGAACCTCGGAGAAATCCGAATATTGCTTCGGCCAAAACTTTCTCCAAACAAGTCGAAATCTAACTTTACAAATGTCAAAACTGTGTAGAATCAAATTTCCTACAATATAGGACCATTGGTTTTCGAATTTAGCCAAGTATGATAGATCAAAACCATGAAAATCTATGAAACCCTAGATTTTAGGAACTTAGATCTACACAAATCTAGCCATCAAAATCAAAAGCTTCAAGAACTAAACTTGTAGAGAATGAAGAGGAGAACATTTTAGCCAAATAATATCAAAGAAAAATCAAGAATATAAAATGTACAAAATCGCCTCTTTTGAGCAAGTTGTACTTGCCTGTGGAGTGGTAGTTGAGAAAAATAAATGGAGGAGTGAATGAAAAGAGAGAGAGAGAGAGAGGAAAAGATATTAAATAGGGGTTGGGTTGGTTTAAGAAAACCCTAATCCCTAACAACTCCACTAATGACAAGGCAAAAAAGGCTACATGCCATCATTAATAAATAATAGACAAAATTTATGCACATGCTAAATACAGATACCGTCTACAGAATTCATGAAGATTACGTATATCGGGATCGGGGAGTAACATCTCTATCCTCCTTAGAAAAATTTCGTCCTCAGAATTTCACCCAAGATAAAGATAGAGGTATCCAGGCAAGTAAGGTACAAATACAAACTACGCAAGCAACCTATCATTAGCAATCATTGATCATACATTTCAAAATCTACCAAGGCATGAGGAGAAACATACCTTCCGAGTCGAACAAGTGCGGATACCGAGATTTAATCTCATCCTCGTGCTCCCAGGTCGACTCTCCCAGAGAGTGATGGCCCCAAGCGACACGGACAGGGCTAATAGTTCAGTTCTTGAGCACCTTCTCTCGCCGGTCCAAAATAGACACGGGTTGTTCCTCGTAAGTTAGGTCGATACCAACGACTAACTCTGAATGGCCGTAGATATGACTCGGATTCGGGACGTACCCACGTAATTGAGATACATGAAACACATCATGTACGCCAGATAACGAGGGAGGAAGGGCAAGCCGATAAGCAACATCGCCTACCCGAGCGAGAATCTCAAAAGGACCAACGAATCTCGGACTAAGCTTTCCTCGAGTTCCAAATCTAATGACACCCCGAGTCGGCAAAATCCGCAGAAACACTTAGTCACCGACACCAAACTCTAGAGGTCTTCGATGCTGATCTGCCCAGTGGCGGTGTCTCTTTTGCGCGACTCGAAGTTGCTCTCTGATCAACTTGACTGTTTCTACGGTCTACGTGATCATCTCTGGTCCCAACAATTTTTGTTCGCCCACATCGTCCCATGCCAAAGGGGACCTGTACTTCATTCCATATAATGCTTTAAACGGCACCATCTGTATACTTGTCTGATAACTATTATTGTAAGAGAACTCTACTAAATGAAGATGATCTTCCCAAGTTCTGCCAAAGTCTAAGGTACAAGCCCGTAGCATATCTTCCAGGGTCTGAATGGTTCTCTCCGATTGTCCGTCCGTCTGAGGATGATAAGCTGTGCTGAACCTCAACTTGGTACCCAGGCTTTGGTACAGACTTCGCCAAAAGTGAGAGGTGAACCGCGTGTCTCGATCTGATACTATGCTGACTGGAATACCGTACTGCCTCACAATCAGCTTCATATACATTTTTGCCAGCTGCTCAGTAGACTGCCCAACTCTGAAAGGATGGAAATGTGCAACCTTCATGAGCCGATCCACGATTACCCAAACTGTATTTCGGCCGGTCGGAGATCTAGGTAAACCTGTCACAAAGTCCATCGTTATGTGCTCCCACTTCCACTCCGGAATGGGAAGCGGTTGTAACAATCCTGCTGGCCTCTGCTGCTCTGCCTTCACTTGCTGACACACTAGACATCGGGATACGAATCTCGCTATCTCCCTCTTCATACTATTCCACCAAAAGTGCTGTTTCATATCCTGATACATCTTTGTGCCTCCGGAATGAATGGAATAAGGGAAACTATGAGCTTCTGACATAACTTCATGCCGAAGATCTCCACCTGGTACACAAAGACGGTTTTCGAACCTAAGTGTACCATCCTCATGGATTACTAACTCCTTCCTGAGACCTGACTCACACTCCGATCGAAGCTTCTGGATTCGCGGATCCTCTGCCTGAGCTGCTCTGATCCTCTCTATAAAAGTGGACTGAATCTGCAAACTGGCCATAACTCTCGTATCTTGCGGCAAGATCACTTCAATTCCTATTTCCTGAAGATCTTCTAAAATATGCCTCTGCGTGGTTAGAATGAATGCACCACCTCTCCTGCTCAAGGCATCTGCTACCGCATTCGCCTTGCCTGGGTGATACTGAAGATTTACATCAAAGTCTTTCAGAAATTCCAACCATATTCTCTGTCTTATGTTCAGGTCCCTCTGGGTAAACACATACTTTTAACTCTTGTAAATCTCCACTCGATCCCCATATAAGTAGTGCCTCCATAACTTAAGCGAGAACACTACAGCTGCTAATTCCAGGTCATGAGTTGGATAGTTCTTCTCATGATCTCGAAGCTGTCGCGATGCATATGCTATTACCTTACCATGCTGCATCAACACACATCCAAGCCCCTTCTCGGATGCGTCATAATATACTGTAAACCCTTCCGATCCTACTGGAAGTGTCAAGATCGGGGCTGAGATTAATCTCTTCTTCAACTCTTCAAATGATGTCTGACATTCTGCCGACCAAACAAACTCTACATCCTTACGCGTCAAACGCGTCAAGGGTGCCGAAATCCTGGCAAAGTCTGCCACGAATCTCCTGTAGTAACCTGCCAATCCCAAGAAACTACGTACATCTGCTACCGTCTTCGGAACTGGCCAATTCTCTACTGCCTCAATCTTCTTCGGATCTATAGACACTCCTGCTCCAGAAATAATGTGTCCCAGGAACGAAATATGATCCAAACAGAACTCACATTTACAAAGCTTCGCATAAAGTTGATGCTCCCTCAAGGTCTGTAAAACTATCCGAAGGTGTTTCTCATGTTCCTCCTCACTACTGGAATAGACAAGGATGTCATCTATAAACACTACTATAAACTTATCTAAATAGGGCAGAAAGATACGATTAATCAAATCCATGAATACTGCTGGGGCATTAGTCAGTCCAAATGGCATCACCAGAAACTCATAATGCCCATACCATGATCTAAAGGCTGTCTTGGGTATGTCCTGCTCCCGGACCCTCACTTGGTAATATCCAGATCTAAGATCAATCTTAGAGAAGATGCAAGCCTTACTCAATTGATCAAACAAGTCATCAATCCTTGGTAACGGATATTTGTTCTTCACAGTTACTGTATTCAACTGTCAGTAATCAATGCACATCCGCGTCGATCCATCATTCTTAGGTACCAAAATCATCGGTGCTGCCCAGGGCAAATTACTGTCTCTGATAAACTGCTTCGCCTTCAATTCTTCTTCATGCTGGTACAACTTGTCCAACTCTGACTGCGACATCCTGTAAACTCTACCGACCTTTGGCTCTGTCCCAGGATTCAGCTCAATGTAAAACTCTACATCTCTGACTGGTGGCAAACCTGGAAGCTCATCTGAAAATACATCGACAAACTCTCTGACTACTCTGGGAATCTGCTCCTGCTCTGACAATGCTTCTGCAATGATGCCCTTGGGTCGATCCTCCAATGATCGAACAAAGACAAACTCCTCTATGCCAGGTACATTAAATACTACCCTACCTCTCCGACAATCTATTATCGCATGATTGTCTCTCAACCAATCCATGCCTAGGACAACGTCAAAGTTTTCCATAGGGAACTCAATCAAAGATGCGGGCAATAATCGCGCACTCACTATTACTGGACACGCTAAGCATACTCTGTTAACTCCTACGAGCCCATTACCAGTGAGTATATTCATCCTCTCTGGCAATGCCTCAAATTTTAATCCAATACGTGTCGCAAATCGTGCAGATATAAAAGAGTGGGTAGCCCCCGAATCAAACAATGCTACTGCAGGAAAAGAGGTAACAGAAATATTACCTGCAACCACGTCGCCTGAAGCTAGTGTATCCTCCAGTGATAATATGAAGGCCTGGCCCTGGCCTTGCTGAGCTCCCTCCTGCTGCCTTCCTTGACCATGCTGTCGCTGCAGCCTCTGCGGGTCTTCCTGGTTCTGTGCCTGGCGGTATATCTGAGCCTGCGTGGGTAGACGCTGGGCTAGCGGCCTTACGGCCAATGCTGGCCCTCTACTTGGTGCTGCCCCTGGAGCTGGCAATGTCGAAAACTGCTGAACAGGCCCTCCTGGCATCTGCATCATAGGACAATTGGCAATCCGGTGGTCTGGACTGCCACACCTCATACATAACCCATTAGCTGAACGACACACATCCCTAGTGTGCCCTCCCTTACCACAGTTAGTACATCCAATAGGCGCCCCCTGGCGCTGCTGCTGGTTCTTTGGCTGCTGATGCCGAACTGGTGCTGATATCTCAGATACTGCCTTCCTCCGCGGTGCTCCTGACTCATGAATATGGATGCCGGGCGCTGGCGCCGATGTTCGCTGTACTGCTCCTCCGCCCCTGCTCTGAGAATGAGTCCTCTTCTGGTCCCCATGTCTTGTCACCAGCCTTTGTTGGGTGAGTTCATGCCTCCAGACTGCCGTTAAAACGACATCAAAAGTCTGATAGACGTGCCCCTCTACAAGCTGTAGAATTTCCAAATGAAGTCCCTGTTGGAACCTTATCGCCTTCTCTGGCTCTGTAGCTACCATCATCGGTGCAAACCGACTCAGTCTGTAGAACTCTGCTGCATATCCATCCACTGTCTTTCCAGCCTGCTTGAGACTGATAAACCTCTGCTGTAGCTCATACCGTGCTACCACGCCAAAGTACTTGGCCTTGAATCTGGTACGAAAGCTATCCCATGGAACAGGGCACCTCAGTCCAACCTTTTCTGATGCCCACCAATCGCGGGCGAGATCCTGAAGTATCAGTCTGACCTGGTCAACCTTCTCTTCTGCTGGAACCTTAGCTGCAGTCAATATGGCCTTAGTGTCCTGAAGCCAAGCATCCGCCATGATGGCGTCCTCCGTGCCGTCAAAATATTTCGGGTTAAGTCGACAAAACCTCCCCGATGCTCCTGAATCATTCCTTACACTCTTCTCAAGGGCCAATTGCAACCCCTGATTCAGTAGCACATTCTGTTCCTGCTGTCGGGTCTGCTGTTGCTGATGGGCTGCCACCTATTGCTGCTGAGTAGCCAAGAATCCCCAGATGACCTCCAGGAGTACTGCAGCATCAGGTACGGGCGTCGCTGCTGGCACCGCTGGGGGTACAGGAATTTCCAGAACCTGCGGTTGCACTGGCTCTGATATTATTTCCACTCGGATATGATCATGAGATTGCACTCCTTCCGGCTGCTGTCCCGTCGAGCCATACTTCACTGATTGTTCCTCCATGTTGGCCTCGCCAGCTACTGAGAAAGAAGCACCCCTATATGGAAAAGTACATAATATTAATTGTCAGGACGAGGAAGATTCGAGGATACAATTCAAGGGGGCAATCAAGGTGAGGAAAGAGAAATCGAATCAAGAGATTCAAAGGGAACAAGTTTTGATTGAGACTCCTATAATAGTAACACCCCACAAGTCTGAAAAGTCAGATCTGCATGGGCCACCAAAAAAACCTTATCACGCCCCAGTACCAAAATACGGAGACGGACTAAGCCAGCTACTCCATATGAGATATTCAAACGTCATACGGCGATCGTGGCTGTCAAGAGACAAGGGGGTGTATGCTACATTCAAGTCACCTATGGTCACACAGAACATCTACGTCTCAATCATTCAAAGCAAGAAAACATTAATTAATGAACATATAAGATAAAGCAGTAAGGCGTCCCTGACGCTTCATCAAAATGGTCATGGGGTTCTAGCTTTATAAGGTAGCTAGCCCAGAGAGTCAAAGATACATAATTGTATTCAACTGCAGTCTGATTTAATTATAATTATGCAAAAGACAAAATGTCTAGATTAGCTGGCTAAACAGGTGCCGGTGGCTAAACGTCAGGACATAAATAAAGATACAAGAGTGGTGGAGAAGAAACCCACTCGAGTCCTCCGCCAGTCATGCTCCTAGTATGCACCATTTACGTCAGGGAAGAAAGTCGGATCCTCAGGCTCTGCTACGCGATCTGGCCAAACAAAACCAGCCGGGTCAGCCCCGAAATATCAAATACCACAAGGGAGCACAAAAGAGTAAAATAAAACCCAATCATAAAATAATAATAGTAAGCTTCCGGTCATAACCTCGGTCTACAGCCTGTCCTAGCACGATAGACCAACCCAACAACCAAACAAGGACATGGGTTGGACCACGCACCATGACAGTCTGTGTCCCTCGGCTACTAGCGGAAGGTCCGAGCACAGTCAAGTCATTTTTCAAGCGGCCATTCATTCCTGCGGCTTTCTATATTTGGCGGAGTTATCCCCGTTATACTGATTAAAAGGAATCCACAGATCGTGTCAACCCAGCAGGGCTAGCCAAACCATAAGACTTATAATACTTTGATTATGCACCAGTCCCCCGAAGGGCTACCACGCTAAAACATTTAACACATAGCTCGTAGGAGTCGGATATAGCTATTCGCTATAGGCGAATGAAACCATATCCGTGGCGGCCAACCCGGCACGTCAGGACGGGACCTGGGGTGGCTAGTATGGCACGATCTCGGGATTCTTCCCACCCAATGCATCTACTAAGTTAGTTGCCTAGTTAATCCCTAGGTTATCCTCAGAGTTCACATGTCGTGGTCACATGCTCATTCCCTTAGATGTCGTACATCGTACGAGTACCCCAAGAAGAGATCCGTACTGACTTAATGATTCATACGTATGTTCCCCCTTCTTGGTGTAATGCAACACACAACACATACTACGCCATTGCTACCGACCTTTACTATATAAAAGCTGGACTCTTGAAAGTACTGGCAGGTATCACGTAGGAACACTTAGTGCTTAGGATAGCACCTCGATGCTCACATAAATTGTACCTTATTATACACATAGGAATATCCAGCCATCACATAGGTAGTCAGCTCAGAAATGAGGACTAAGACACATGGGGGCAGGCGGCTGAGGCTCATGCGGCCAGTGTCACGACCCGCACCCACTGTGAGGGTACGAGTACGTAACAGCGCCCAGCCTATGCCACAATGTCGACGGTAGAACACTGTCCTAGGTCAATCATCTAACAATATATAAGGTACCTGTACAGTATATACACTCCGAATGGAGGTAACATAGCAGAATACAGTCTCAATCACATCTAAGGTGGAATGTAGCACGATGGAAGTAGATAAGAAAATCCTCAAACTGAGGTATAACAAGAAGTGAAATAATCAAAGTCTCAACAACTCTAAATATACAACTCTGAAAATAAGGACAACAGCTAAAAATGAAAAGAAAGAACAGTCTAAGCTATCTACACTATGCAAGATATCATCCTCAGCAGCTGCCTGAACCTCCCCAGGGGTCCAGGTCGCGAGTGTCATCTAAGCAAGCTCGAAGTAAGGGGTGCAGGGTTCCTCATCATCCTCTGTAAAAATTTTAACAGGTCCAGTCAGGACGAGAGCGAGCACAATACATCTCACGCAGATCATAACAGGTTAGAAAATATAAACATGCAAGAGAGTACAATACGTGAAACTGAAAGAAAGTACATTATGTAAACAGAGAGAGAACTGTAATAGAAATATCTACTATAAGTAGAGAGCTACCAGTGACTAGTGATTTAGAGTACAAAGTCGATATATGAACGGCTTGATTTGCACATGGCTATACTAAAGAGGCGTACATGGCTATACTACTTTGGAATTGTTCACATGACTATTTATACTCCTCCATACCCCAATCAATACACAAGGATCCAGACAAGTTATGTTACGTACATGGTTTTCACATGAAGCCCATAAATGGGTGCACATGAAGTATACATAAGAGCTCATAATGAGTGTACATGAAGTTCACATGGGGCCCCATAAATGGGATCACATAAAATTCACATGGAGGCTCATAAATGAGTGCACATGAAGTATATCTTATACATGAGATACATAGAAAACATGACCGAACATGAAAGCACATGAGAGTACACGAGCATGCATGAACGAGCATGAAGCACATGAGAGACATGAATAACATGAGAGCGAGGAATACATGATGTACATGTAACACATGACATGATGTATCCGATGCTCCCGAGGGGAATAATATCTTAATATAGGGATCCATATAGTACCAATCCGTGATAATATCGTGACAGCATCAAATAAGGTAAACTAGAGCAGGAATATAATTCTAAGCAAGTTATGAAATGATCAGAGAATGTACTCGCCTGGTATCTGAATGTATGTAGTGAATATACTGTCCGAGATAAGGTACATGACTCCTAGTTAGAGCAACACAAGTCAAGATGTATACAGGAAATGATAAATGTAATCTACAATGCATCTGCATGCTGCCTAGGTCAAACTAGACTAAAGTCAACACTTGGTCAACTCTAGTAAACCACACTAGTCAAATTAGGTCAACTAAGTCAAGTCCTAGCCCAAACAACTCTAACAAGTCTCACTAGGCCTAACCAAGCCTAGGCTAGCACTCACACAATCACAAGGCAATGTGAACCACAACAATGCATAATATAAAATAGATAATATATATAAATATATACCTTCATACATACATACATGCATATCCATATTATATACATATTTATATATATAGGCATATCTTACATCATGCATATTTATATAGTTACATAGATATATACATTCATGCACATTTACATACATATTTTTATACATTATATATGTTAACATTCATTACAATGCATTATATTTTACTTATACCTTTGATTGATTCATTCATTCATATATGACATTCATTCATGCATTTATACATTCATTCATATCCCATATGCATGCATATTTCAGTTCAGGCAATATATCCATTCACATATCATTAAGTTGCATACATATACTTATTTTTATTACATACATGTCATTCATGCATATTACATACTTACATGCATCTATACATTATATACATGGTATACAACATATAAAAATAGAAGAGGGAAAATGGAAGAAAAAACTGAAATGGAAAGGGAAGGAAAGAAAAATGTAAGGAAAAGAAAAAACAGTGGACATATACATGCTTGCATCATATATTCTACATTACCATACATGCTATCATTATATATTACATTATATTATTTATATATTATCCATTCATATCTATCATTACATGTATACCTTGTATTCATATCTAGCATTCATTATATACTTTCATGCATACATTGTATATCATTCTTTCATTCATGCATTTATGCATTGCTTACATACATTATATTAATTGCATTCCTACATGCTTGCATTCAACCATATATATGAATTAATGTAAAGAGGATATATATCATATATATATCATTTTATTCATCTAACATATCATGCATTACGTACTCTATATTCATTTAATATACATACTACATAGGCTCATAGGTTACACAAAATACCTATATCGTATAGTCACTCATCTACTTAAAATTAATACTGTACCAATTGGGCATTCACTAAATTCTAGGATTAAAGTATGTTGTAGTACTTCGTGTTAGCTTTCCGAAACTTCAAACGGATCTCATTTTCGTGTCCGGAAGCTCCCGAAATCGTAAAAATACCGAAATGCGTTCGTCTTTCATACAGCTGACACTCAAATAATTCTACAGAAAGTTACATAAAGAATTTGGCTTATTAAAATATATATTTGGAAATCTAACTTCGATACGGTTCTTTTAAAAAAAATAGAAGATAAATCGGAGTTCTAAGCTAAAAGTTATGACATTTCTAAGTTGCTTTGGTTAATAAAAACGTGGATGAATATTATGACAAATTTGAGTTGTTTTGGACAAAAGAACACATATAGGCCAAGATACTTGGATACAAACATAGGTATCCAAATGAAACTCATTCTAACCATCCTAACTAAGATCAATTCACTCTCTAACCATTCTAAAACTGAATTTAAATATCTATTTAAACTATTATCATACATACATACACATGGGATGTCCTGATTTTGGATCTATCAAGTAGGACACAAGACACATATCTAAAATACTCAAGAGAGCTCCAAATGGCCTCAAATTTGAATCTAAATGGGACACATGCATGAGGATGAATCCTACGAATTCAAAACTAATTTATACGCAAAAAAAATCGATTTAGAGGATGGGTTTTACCTATTGGGAGTGGAATCCCAATGAAATCCTTTAGGACACGGCTCCGATATGAAGATCCCTCAAAGTGGACACTCCTCCTTGCACTTCTCTTCCAATCCATGGTAGCACCATTCCCTTGGAGAATAGGAATGATTGAGGGAAGATTTGGTGAAGGAATGATTTGATTTGGAGATCAAATCAAAGGGAAGACTCTCTAAAATTAGGGAAGAACAAAAGAAAAATAAAAGAGGCAAGATTGAAATGAATGAAATGAATCATTCTCCCCTAAAGATGGCTGCCATAAAGAGTCCATTAGGGCTAATAGGAAATGTCCTAATTGCCCCTCTCTAGTCTCATATAGTTAAGTCTAGACTAGGTTCAAGTTTGGGGTCAAAATGATCTAGTTTTGAGTCTCTAACTTAACCATTCTAACATGATAAAAATTAGTTTAATTAACTAACTTAAATGTTGGATTTTGTGGGCCATGCTTAAATTAATATTGGGTCCCATCTAGAGTTTAAGCTGCCCGGGTCATAATACAAGTCGGAACGAGACGAAACTCAAACCCGACTAAACAAATCCAATAAAAACAATATTAAAAATATAAAATTTACCCAAAATATTAAAATATAAAAAATGACCAAAATCATAATACATCAATTTAAATATTATTAAAATAATCTAAAATTCACCAATTAATTAAAATCCTAAATAATTCAAAAGTCACAAAATGACCAAAATAACCTTAACCTAAAAAGTTGTAAATAGTCATTCTAATCACATGGTTAGGTCCCCATGGTCGTGGTTAGTCTCTAGGCCCAACAGTTCTAGGGTTCACTAGCTAACACATCAAAATTATAATTCACTAATTTTAAATAGTATTAAATTAATTAAAAATTCCCATAAATCATAAATCCTATTATTAAATAATAAACTTTTATAAAAGTTCAAAATTATCCTCATTTTAGAAAAGTGGGTGTTACAAGTCTACCCTCCTTAGAAAATTTCGTCCTCGAAATTAAAATGTTCCTACCCTTTCTAGGTCAAACCCCCACAATCAAAGTCTCAAAACTTAATCAATCATACAATTTAAAAGGACGGCATACAGGGTCATGGCATACAGTGGTAATGAAAGTCTCATCTAGGTATACTAGTCACACTAGACCAAAACAATCACAGGGTATCAAAACATACAAGCAATCAAGGGTGTTGAACTAGAAAAGTTACAAAACAACAATCATCAAGGCTGTAAGGCAGTCTACCATCCTATATGAAAACTGGTAATTATCAAAAATAAAATAAGATAACTACGAATCATCTATAAAGGGGTACTATTTAAGAAAAATCAAAACCAAAATTTTAAAGAACGAAAGTCAATAGCATTGAATCCAATCACAATATAATATATATAGAAAGAGAGAGTGTTAGAGAGGGAAAAGCTAACATTATATAAAGGTTATGTGGTTAGTGTGTGTATGGGTGTATATGGACATGTTCATATGGTTAGATAGTAGGCTTGTGTGTGTAAAATATACATAAAAGTGTATAGGAGGATTTGGGTCTCAAAACAATAGCTATCAAGTTGCACTATTCATGGCATATTGGTTAAACAGTCTACAAGGCACAAGCTATTTACTCCTAACATGCATGGCTAACCATATATATATGTATATCTATATGTATAGAGAGGTAGAGATTTAATTATGTATCTATATACATTATAACATGTATGCATAAACTATATATATATATATATATATATATATATATATATATATATATATATATATTTATGAACATAACATGGAGATGAAGGGTTAGGTTTACATGGCACACTACCAAAATAAGTCATATTAGCGACGTAATTAGCGACGTTTATGAAAGACGTCGCTATATTTTAGCAATTTAGCGACGTAAATTTATAACATCGCAATATGTCACTATTAGCGACGTTCAACGACGTATTGCGACTAAGTTTTGTATTGTAAAAACGTACGTCGTGGATATGTCGGTGAACGTCGCTAAAATCACTGATATTAGCGACGTTTACCGACGTCTTCGTATGACGTCGCTAAATATTTCATATAGGGTTCTGCTGGCCAGATCGATTTCATTTTTTTACCCAAAATTTTATTCTCCCGCTCGAGCCCCAAATCTTTCTCCCTTTCCCCCTCTCGTCTCCGGCGACCCCCTCCCACCAGCGAGCCCCTCCCCCCGGCGACCCCTCCCTCCGGAGACACCCCTCTCCCTCGTTCCCCACCTCGGCGACCCCGCTCGCCCACTGGTGTCCTCGTCCCTCTTGCGTCCCCTTCCTCCGACGACCACCCCCCCCCCCCCCCGCGGCGACCACCCCCCCACACGGCGACCCCCCTCCCTGCGGCGACCCCCTCCCCACGGTGACCTCTTTTCCCGCGGCGTCCGGCGACCCTCCATCGCTCCTCCACCGTCAAGTCTCCTCGTCGACGTCGACCCGACTAGTCCCCTCTGCCGCTGCTCCATCCCCGACCCCGACCCAATTCTGACCAAGGAAGGTAAATCCTAACCCTATCTCCCTCCTCCTGATGTGCTGACATAGACACGATACGACAGGCTGACACGACATAATATTCGTACACAATATTGTCAATTAAGTAATTATTTCGAAGGTAAAAAAATACTAGAATACTTAAAATGTAGTCTACTACCAAATATGAAAGCTTTCAAGGAGAGTCGTATACACTGACACAGAAATGACTCTTCAAAGTCGAGAGTTTTGAAATACTAGATTAGTATTTGTATGTATATGATTATGTGTGTGTGAGTTATTAGTGTGAGATGAAAAGCGGGATATTAGTGTTATTTTATATGTGGTAAAGAGTATATTTGGCATGTATCGATAGAAATGAAAGAGATTACTCAAAATAATTGTCAGTTTGAGATAGTTGCATGAATAGGTGGTCTTCTAAATATGTTGTTGCTTAAGCAGTTTATAGCTACAAAATGCGTAAGTGCAACATGAAAATCTCATCTGTTAAATATGTTACCTAAGAGCATCATTAGTAAGGCTCATCCCAATTTCTAGATTCTAGATTTCAAATGTAGGAGCTCATTTTGTAGAATAGTAAGACCCATAGGTTTTAAATTATAAAATATAGGAGAATGTAGGAGATTCACAACTCTCCACATTTGTTCAAGACATAACATTCATTTCCATAAAAACTTTCATAGATAATATAATATATCCCAATTGTCAAAGATTCTGTAAAGTCAGTCAGAATCACAAATATGAAGCATCCATCACAACTACACAACATATCCAAAACACAAAAGAATTGACTTTGATGAAAACTAGAGCATAACCTCTAAATGAAAACATGAACTAATTAACACATAATCCATAAACTTTTAAATTATCGCTATCGGTATCGGACTATCGCTATCGGTATCGAACTATCGGTATCGATCGAACTATCGGTATCGGACTATCGCTATCGGTATCGGACTATCGCTATCGGTATCGACCGTATATACTTAGTATCGGGCGTAGCGGATTAGTATCGATCAGTATATAGGTTTGGGTTAAGATCAAGGTTCAAAGTATCGGTATCGGAATAGTAGGCCGAATAGGAGGCCGAGATAGTCGAATGAGAAGAAGGGAAGAAGGGAGGAGCAGATGGGTCCAGAGCCATGGTGGAGGAGGAGAAGTAACATGAGAGCAGTTTCCGCCGTAACATCTCCTGGCTCTGCTGGCAACTGAAGTCCAGATGCTACAAAGGACGATCCTTCGCTGAAATCGACTACAACACCCATCAGTTCAAGTTCATTCCTATATGAGTAGATTCCAATGCCATAGAAGCCATCAGTTTGTTGACCTTCCTCTATGGCATTGGAATATATTCATCTAGGAATGAACTTGAACTGATGGGTGTTGTAGTCGATTTCAACGAAGGATCGTCCTTTGTAGCATCTGGACTTCAGTTGCCAGCAGAGCCAGGAGATGTTACGGCGGAAACTGCTCTCATGTTACTTCTCCTCCTCCACCATGGCTCTGGACCCATCTGCTCCTCCCTTCTTCCCTTCTTCTCATTCGACTATCTCGGCCTCCTATTCGGCCTACTATTCCGATATACGTTTGATACGGTCTACCTAACCTATATACTGATACTAATCTGATACTCTCTGATATTAAGTACATCCGGCTTACTAGCTAGCGGATCCACCAGTTACATGATTATATACTAATTATGTTTAGTTTGTCTTACGATACAGATTTTCACATCCAATGTAATCCAGTTGACCAATGTAACCCAAGATGTTGTCTTATTGACCTAGTTTAGCCTTGTTTTACTAGATTGTTGATCGAGTTGACCAATAGTTGACTTTGACCTTGATTGGCCTAGAAATCATATAGAATTGCATGTATACTTCTTTTATTTTATATTGACTTCCATGATATGACAGCTCCTCAAAAAAAAGAATCCTCTACTAGACATCGCACTCTCCTTTTTAGAACATCAACTAGTATTACTACCTTGATGTATATATAAAGTATGCATGTATAATAGTAGGTAATGATATGCAAAACTGAAAAGATAAATGCAATGCATGAATGAATGGATGAAAAGATAAATGCAATCCATCGAAAAAGCTTTGACACTTGCATATCATTCACTACCTTGATGTATCTATCTTACAGAATTATGGAGCTGAATTACTATCTGCAGAATCGTACTTGGATGTACAACCGTCATCCTGATGACATGTGCGGTGTGCGGGATGAATTCATAGAGGGTGTACACCAGTTCCTGCAGTTTGCCAAGGCGTTCCCTCAGTACATGGACGGTACCAAAATTAAGTGTCCGTGTGTGAGATGTCGCAACTTGAAATATCATCCAGAAGTGGATGTCACGTATCATTTGTACTCGAAGGGTTTCACGCCGAATTACTATCAGTGGAGCGAGCACGGAGAACTTGTGTCTTTAGCATCGGAGTACGAGCCTTATGTGGATGTCCACAACAACGCTCCTTACGACGATGGGTTGGTGAACATGGTTTTTGACGCGGCCGGGCCTAGTTTCGATCCGGATGATCATGATGCACCTGAGGAGGCACCGAACCCCGATGCTGCACAGTTCATGGAGTTGCTGGAGAATGCAAGGAGAACAAACTGACATTTCAAGGTCTAAAATTTCCAGATGGGTATGTTTCAAACTTGAGAAGATGCGTCGACCTCAAGGAGAACAAACTGACAGATATGAAGAGCCATGATTGTCACGTATTCATGGAGCGGTTAATTCCGATTGCATTTCGGGAATTCTTACCGCAGGCAGTTTGGGATCCATTGACGGAGCTTAGCATATTCTTCAGGGACCTTTGTTCTAAGAAATTGCTCGTTGATCGTCTAGAAAAGCAAGAGAAGGACATTGCGGTAACACTGTACAAGCTAGAGAGGGTGTTTCCTCCTGGATTCTTCGACTCTATGGAGCATTTGCCGATTCATCTTTCCTACGAGGCACGTGTTGGTGGACCCGTCGAATATCGATGGATGTACCCGTTCGAGCGACATTTGAATCACCTAAAAAGAAAGGTAAAAAATAAGGCTCGGGTCGAGGGTTATATTTGTGAAGCCTATATTCTCGAGGAGATTACAAATTTCTGCTCCTCCTATTTCAAACCTCATGTTGCTACGAATAGAACGAGGGCTCCGAAAAACGACGACGGATATCAAGAATTTAATGATGGAATACTGAAAGTATTCAATGCGTCCGGAAAGCCTTCGGGGAAAATGAAGAAGAGATATTTGAATGACGAAGAGCTAAGGGCTACTCAGTTGTATGTATTACTCAATTGCGACGAGGATGAAGTGGAGAAGCTAGAGGGGTAAGTAAGGAATGATGAGTTTACGTCATCTCAATGTAATAGTATAAGCTAATATTATTGTACTAATCGTTCTAATGCTTCGTTGTTTTCCAGCACATATAATGATGAGTTGAGGCTGGTTAGACCCTACCTAACAGACGAAGCATTAGAACAAGAAATGAGACGTCATTTTCCTTCTTGGTTGAGCGAATATGTAAGCAGTTCGGTAATATTTACTGGCCTCTTCTAATGCAACTGCGCAATAAATAACTTATTATCTCTTCTTTGATATTCAGGTCGATCGTCTAATTTCACCCGAGATTGAATTAATTAGAACTCTTGCCAAGGGACCAATTACTTTTGTTAAAACATGGCCAAGTTATTGTGTCAATGGCTTTCGGTTCAAGTCGACAAATGCTCCGATCAGAGACAGCTTCCTGGATCTTGATTCCACGAAGAACAGTTGTTTGTGTATCAAGTCTTCGAACTACAAAGACGTCGATCCAGGAAATGATTTCTTTGGCATCTTGCGAGAGATTGTGGAGTTGTCATATAATTATGGCAGAGAACCTGCAAAGATCGTGTTGTTCAAGTGTGAATGGTTCGATCCGATTGAAAATCAAGGCTGGAAAATTGACAAGCATGGTCTTGTGGATATAAACTACAAGCGTAGATATCAAGGCTACGAACCGTTTGTCCTAGCAACTCAGACTCAGCTCGTGTATTTCACAGCTTATCCGAGACGGGGAGCAACGAAGTCTGACTGGTGGGCAGTATGCAAGACTAAAGCTAGAGATACTTTTGATGTTGATGAAAAAGCTTACCAGGAGGACGAGCTACCTCCTGTAACCAATATTGTCGATGTGGACTCCACGGAAGTTACGCATTACACGACACATAATGTAGAAGATGTAGAATTATCCGAAGAGGAAGACGAATCCGACGAAGGTGAAGACGAAAGTGAAGATGAGGAGGAAGAGGAAGATGAGGTCGAGGAAGACGAACAAGATGATTATTCTGAAGATGATTGAGAGAGATATACTTATCTGGACTTAGATGTTTCTTCTAGAATATATTATCTGGACTTAGATGTTTATTGTAGAATGTATCATCATATGTTACCTTGGTTATTATCTTTGTTGTACTGTCATATTTCTATTCTCTATTATTTGTTGTACTGTCATATTTCTAGTCTCTAATATTTGTTGCACTGTCATATTTCTAGTCTCTATTATTTGTTGTACTGTCATATTTCTAGTCTCTATTATATCTTGTACTATCATATGCTGTTATCAGGTATGGCAGGTCGTCACGGACATTTGCGAGGGCCACGAGGAGGTCGGGATCCTCCGGTACTTCCTACAGGTACTGCTAGGGGACGGAGTTTGCCTTCGGTACCTTCTATTGGTACCGGCTCTGGATCCTCGTCGCCGATTACTCCTCCATATCGGACAGTAGCTGGGCCGGTTGGGACGACGTCACGTGGCATATCTCCTAGGACGAGTAGTTCCAGACCTGTTGAGATTGCTCCCCCGTCTAGCGTTCCTGATGTTGATACGACGATGGAGACGGATGAGCAGATGGCTGAGGAGGATGCGCCGACGGCCGACCAGCATCATGAAGATGATGCGTGCGCACCTCCGGAGGAGGGGAGGACGGAGATCTGGGCCGACGGTACAAAGTAGGTATTTTGGTTTATGATTTTTTTTTCTTCTGTTTTTATCATAAATTAATTTTTTTCATGAATATAATATGTATGTATAGATATCGTCCTCCAGGGGTACAGAGACGCCTAGGCGATATGCTGAGGCATAATTATGGTGGTCCCTGGATTAACTACTCTGATGCTCCAGACGAAAGGAAGAACTTCTGGTTTACGCGCTTCAAGGTTAAAATAGATTTGTTTTTAACATGAATCATTTAATTTATGCATATTATATATAACTGATAAATATTTGGTTTCGTACTGTTCTAGGATATGTTTTACTATCCGCCGCACCGGGCCGAGCAGATCGAGGGGATGTTTCCTTCCGTCGCTGCTAAGCTTATCCGCGACTCTATTAATGATCAGAAGGAACGTGATCGTGCCAGAAAGCCGATCAAAGGTTGGATCACCCCTGATCAGTGGAATGAGATGAAGGCTCGATTCAACGAGCCAAGGTACAAGGAGAAGTCGGAGAAGGCTAAGGCGGCTAGGCAACATGCCTCGAAGTGGTGCGGTGGGTCGATTCCGATGACGGAACATTTCCGTCGTCTGGTATGTCTTTCTCTTTTAGAAATATTATTTTAATGCAAATCCGATAAATTATTACTAAGATAATATATTTAATTACAGGTAAGGAAGGTCGGTAACGCCGACATGGTGACCGTCTTCCTGGCCACCCATCGGAAGGGCGGAGTCCTTATTGACGAGAGGGCCGAGCAGACCTATGTAAGTATTACAATACGTTATCTTAATTTAATACTTCGTGTCCATTTTAATATAACTTAGTAAATATGATGCAAATAAATATTCATGAAGTTAGTAAAAATAAGTACATTAATTAGAAATTAGAAATCATAGAGTACTATCCATACTTTCTAGGCCGAGTATACGAGGCTGCGGGAACGGGCGGCTGCTAGTGCACCTGATGCAGGAGAGGTCGGTACTTCCTCGCAGCCCACTCAAGCTCCGTCGGCGGACGAGCTGTGGATGACCGCCGCTGGTGGCCTCCGTAGGGGTACGTACTACGGTACGGGATCCTATGGCGCCCTAGTTGCGACCCAGTCCTCTAGGACATCTCCTGCTAGTGTGCATGGTCCACAGCCGTCCCAGGAGTCTGCCCGAGTCCACCAGATGATGGAGTCTCTCCGTGATGACCTGCTACGACGGATCGAGCAGCAGTCTCAGCATCCTACGGACGATCCTGCGCTGCTAGCACGATTGGAAGCGCTCGACCGCGGTATTATAGACCTCAGGGAGACGACTGAGAGGATAGAGCGCGCCGTTGGAGGGTTAGAGCGCACGGTGACGGAGTTGCAGACAGGACAGGTGACCATGGCCGAGATGGTGAGATTGGCGCAGGATTCGATGGTCCAGAGCAGTGGTAGAATGTTATCTATCATGGATTCATACAACCAGCGACTTACAGCGTTGGAGCATGCTGGTACTCTGGGTGCGCCTTCATCGTCGTCGACTCCGCCGCCTCCACCGCCTTCTTCTTCGACACCGACTCCACAGACGTCACAGCCTGGCGCTCCATCTGTATCGATTTCACTTGCGGAGTATGAGGAGTTTTTACGCCTTCGTCGCGGCGGTGCCCCTCCTGCACCAGATCACTAGTAGTCCTAGTTAGGACTTTTGTTTGTGTTTGTATCATCTTATGTTTGTGACTTATGATTGGATGTTTGTATTGGATGTTAGTTGTGTTTGTATCGAATTGACTTGTGACTTGTTTGGATTAGATGTTAATTCCTTCGTCGATAAATGTTAATTGTGTTTGGATTGGATGTTAATTAACTTAGATTAAAGCTATCTGTGATTTGGAATTGTGAGTGGGGGTTTGAATGCGCTGTGATTTGGAATTGTGAGTGGGGATTTGAATGTGTACCTATATGTATTTTATAGAATTGTGAGTGGTAATATAGAATCTGTATTTTATTTTTTTTATTTTTTTTACAACTTTAGCGACGTTTAGCGACGCTTACTGACGTTTAGCGACGTCTTTTTCCGACGTTTACCGACGACAAGCTGCAAATAATATATTTTTCTGACGTTTTACCGACATTTACCGACGACTAACTGCAAAAAAGTACAGCTCTCCGACGTATTTACCGACGTTTACCGACACTAGCTGCAAAAATGTACAGGACCTTTACCGACGTCTAGCGACAACATTCACGTCGCTATATTACCGACGAAACGACGGTAGACGTCGGTAACTATTCCAGGTATTTACCGACGTGTAGCGACTACATATACGTCGCTAATATACCGACGGAACGACGATAAACGTCGATAACTCACCGACGTACTGTTACGTCGCTGAATGTCGGTAATTGCGACGTTCAGCGACGTTTTTGTAATCAGCGACTAAGAAAACGGCGACAAAACCTAAACGTCGGTAAATACGTCGGTGATACATATTAGCGACGGATTTTGTTGTTTTTCCGACGTTTTTGGGCGTCGCTAAAACCACTTATTTTGGTAGTGGCAGTTGTGAACATTAGTGTAGAGTGTCAAGTGTACATGGGTTAAAACTTGAAATGAAGGGTTCAATCATTCAGTTTAGTTCAACATTACATATTAATCCGAAATTGAACTACACATTTGAAAGCAATGTAAAAATGTTAACATGTATTCAGTTTTCAGGATTTTGGAGAAATTCGAACATCAAAACCAACCCAACATTTACCACAACCACAACCTAACATGTAAGAATATGAAACCTAACATTATATCCCTACATACAACAATGTATACGGTTGAAAATATTACATTTAAAAAAAACTGCAAATTGACTAATCACTTAGAATTCAGGCTTAAAGAGTTAATATGCACACAGTCTCAGATTTGACAAATTCAAACACAAAACTCAACCAATTTCTTTAAAACTTGAAACCCTGTATATAATATACATGTGCAGTGATATAAACAACGACTAATAACATGAAATTTATATTTAATTTACGAATTTAATCTGGAAAACAGAGAACTAGTCACTGATACTGTACTATATTAGAAATATTGGGATTTTGAGAAATTAACATCAAACATATTAATATACATTTAGATAGGTTGGTAATCAAGTGTAGCATGCATACGTGTCAGGCAAGTATCTGTGTCCACTATATATATATATTTTAAGGTAATACAAGAAATAATGGCAAGAAGAAAATAATAATAAAATATGTTCTGCTTATCTGTTTAAAAGAAGGAACCATTTTGAAACCAGAGCTATAATATCAAATCCAAGTTAAGGTCTAGCAAAATCATCGATTCATTGTATTAGGAAAAAAAATTATAGCAATAATTTACACTAGATTTATAATAACAGCTAAGCTACTCCTACTTATACACCTACTCCTAAGTTATTTGATGATGGAATACAATTTATAACAACAGAATGGTATGATAGAGATGATATGTTTAAAAACCTTCTCAAGATACAATTTGATAATCATATGCGTCTGTCCAAAATCATGTTACTCAGAGCCCTCGCCATGCCAGTAAGTAAGGCTACGATAAATGCTAGATTCCATAACTGGGGCATGCACCTCTATAATCATGTCGTCTAGAATTCTCTCTACGTCGACTAGTATAGCTGTGAGAAATTCTAAATCTCATAACCAAGATACGTACATCCGAAGTCAGGTCCCTATGTTTTCGCCACGCCAGCTAATATGGCTGCGATAAACTACAGGTTCCATAATCAAGTAGACGTTTTACCATCCCTGTATTCCCGTCAACGTATGTTATCAGAAAATATCGTAACTCAGGCCATAAAATTTATCCCGATAGGAAAATCAAAATCAACAACGATCCAATAAAAACAAATTCAATAATCAAGGAGTGAGAGCAACAAACAAGGGAAATGATTTCAAATTGAAGTTTAAATAAGATTCTCAAGGGTCATCCCAGGAATCTCTCAAGAAATCCTAACTGTGATTGAGTACCTTCAAAAATATCCTAATCCTACTGTAGGCTGTAGTGATACTCTAGTTCGAATACCACTACATAAACTCGACCTGCATGGGCCACCACTAAAAACGTGTCACGATCCGCACCCACTGTGAGGGTACGAGTACGTAACAGCGCCCAACCTACGCCGCAGTGTCGACGGTAGAACGCTGTCCTAGGTCAATCATCTAACAATATATAAGGTACCTGTACAGTATATATACTCCGAATGGAGGTGACATAGTAGAATACAGTCTCAATCACATCTAAGGTAGAATATAGTACGATGGAAGTAGATAAGAAAATCCTCAAACTGAGGTATAACAAGAAGTGAAACAATCAAAGTCTCAACAACTCTAAATATACAACTCTGAAAATAAGGACAACAGCTAAACATGAAAAGAAAGAATAGTCTAAGCTATCTACACTATGCAAGGTATCATCCTCAGCAGCTGCCTGAACCTCCCCAGGGGTCCAGGTCGCAAGTGTCATCTAGGCAAGCTCCAAGTAAGGGGTACAGGGTTCCTCATCATCCTCTGTAAAAATTTTAATAGGTCCAGTCAGGACGGGAGCGAGCACAATACATCTCACACAGATCATAACTGGTTAGAAAATATAAACATGCAAGAGAGTACAATACGTGAAACTGAAAGAAAGTACATGATGTAAACAGAGAGAGAACTGTAATAGAAATATCTACTATAAGTAGAGAGCCACCAGTGACTAGTGATTTAGAGTACAAAGTCGACATGTGAACGGCTTGATTTGCACATGGCTATACTAAAGAGGCGTACATGGCTATACTACTTTGCAATTGTTCACATGACTATTTATACTCCCCCATACCCCAATCAATATACAAGGATCCAGACAAGTTATGTTACGCACATGGTTTTTACATGAAGCCCATAAATGGGAGCACATAAAGTATACATGAGAGCTCATAATGAGTGTACATGAAGTTCACATGGGGGTCCATAAATGGGTGCACATAAAATTTATATGGAGGCTCATAAATGAGTGCACATGAAGTATATGTTATACATGAGATACATGGAAAACATGACCGAACATGAAAGTACATGAGAGTACACGAGCATGCATGAACAAGCATGAAGCACATGAGAGACATGAATAACATGAGAGCGAGGAATACATAATGTACATGAAACACATGACATGATGTATCCGATGCTCCTGAGGAAAATAACATCTCAATGTAGGGATCCATATAGTACCAATCCGTGATAATATCGTGACAGCATCAAATAAGGTAAACTAGAGCAGGAATATAATTCTAAACAAGTTATGAAATGATCAGAGAATGTACTCGCCTGGTATCTGAATGTCTGTAGTAAATATACTGTCCGGGATGAGGTACATGACTCCTAGTTAGAGCAACACAAGTCAAGATGTATACAGGGGATGATAAATGTAATCTATAATGCATCTGCATGCTGCCTAGGTCAAACTAGACTAAAGTCAACACTTGGTCAACTCTAGTCAACCACACTAGTCAAATTAGGTCAACTAGGTCAAGTCCTAGCCCAAACAAGTCTAACAAGTCTCACTAGGCCTAACCAAGCCTAGGCTAGCAGTCACACAATCACAAGACAATGTGAACCACAACAATGCATAATATAAAACAGATAATATATATAAATATATACCTTCATACATACATGCATATCCACATTACATACATATTTATATATATAGGCATATGTTACATCATGCATATTTACATAGTTACATAGATATATACATTCATGCACATTTACATACATATTTTTATACATTATATATGTTAACATTCATTACAATGCATTATATTTTACTTATACCTTTGATTGATTCATTCATTCATGCATTTATACATTCATTCATATCCCATATACATGCATATTTTAGTTCAGGCATTATATCCATTCACATATCATTAAGTTGCATACATATACTTATTTTTATTACATACATGTCATTCATGCATATTACATACTTACATGCATCTATACATTATATACATGGTATACAACATGTAAAAATAGAAGAGGGAAAATGGGAGAAAAAATTGAAATGGAAAGGGAAGGGAAGAAAAATGTAAGAAAAAGGAAAAACAGTGGACATATACATGCTTGCATCATATATTCTACATTACCATACATGCTATCATTATATATTACATTATATTATTTATATATTATGCATTCTTATCTATCATTACATGTATACCTTGCATTCATATCTAGCATTCATTATATACTTTCATGCATACATTGTATATCATTCTTTCATTCATGTATTTATGCATTGCTTACATACATTATCTTAATTGTATTCCTACATGCTTGCATTCAACCATATATATGCATTAATGTAAAAAGGATATATATCATATATATCATTTCATTCATCTAACATATCATGCATTACGTACTCTATATTCATTTAATATACATACTACATAGGCTCATAGGTTACACAAAATACCTATATCGTATAGTCACTCTTCTACTTAAAATTAATACTGTACCATTGGGCATTCACTAAATTCTAGGATTAAAGTATGTTGTAGTACTTCGTGATAGCTTTCCGAAACTTCAAACGGATCGCATTTTCGGGTCCGAAAGCTCCCGAAATCGCGAAAATACCGAAACGCGTTCGTCTTTCGTACAGCTGATACTCAAATAATTCTACAGAAAGTTACATAAAGAATTTGGCTTATTAAAATATATATTTGGAAAGCTAACTGCGATACGGTTCTTTTAAAAAATGAAAGATAAATCAGAGTTCTAAGCTAAAGGTTATGACATTTCTAAGTTGTTTTGGTTAATAAAAACGTGGATGAATATTATGACGAATTTGAGTTATTTTGGACAAAAGAACACATGTAGGCCAAGATACTTGGATACAAACATAGGTATCCAAATGAAACTCATTCTAACCATCCTAACTAAAATCAATCCACTCTCTAACCATTCTAAAACTGAATTTAAATATCTATTTAAACTATTATCATACATACATACACATGGGATGTCCTGATTTTGGATCTATCAAGTAGGACACAAAATACATATCTAAAATCCTCAAGAGAGCTCCAAATGGCCTCAAATTTGAATCTAAATGGGACACATGCATGAGGATGGATCCTACGGATTCAAAACTAATTTATATGCAAAGAAAATCGATTTAGAGGATGGGTTTTACCTATTGGGAGTGGAATCCCAATGAAATCCTTTAGGACACGGCTCCGATACAAAGATCCCTCAAAGTGGACACTCCTCCTTGCACTTCTCTTCCAATCCATGGTAGCACCCTTCCCTTGGAGAATAGGAATGATTGAGGGAAGATTTGGTGAAAGAATGATTTGATTTAGAGATCAAATCAAAGGGAAGGCTCTCTAAAATTAGGGAAGAACAAAAGGAAAATAAAAGAGGCAAGATTGAAATGAATGAAATGAATCATTCTCCCCTAAAGATGGCTGCCATAAAGAGTCCATTAGGGCTAATAGGAAATGTCCTAATTGTCCCTCTCTAGTCTCATATGGTTAAGTCTAGACTAGGTTCAAGTTTGGGGTCAAAATGATCTAGTTTTGAGTCTCTAACTTAACCATTCTAACATGATAAAAATTAGTTTAATTAACTAACTTAAATGTTGGGTTTTGTGGGCCATGCTTAAATTAATATTGGGTCCCATCTAAAGTTTAAGCGACCCGGGTCATAATACAAGTCGGAACGAGACGAAACTCAAACCCGACTAAACAAATCCAATAAAAACAATATTAAAAATATAAATTTTTTCCAAAATATTAAAATATGAAAAATGACCAAAATCATAATACATCAATTTAAATATTATTAAAATAATCTAAAATTCACCAATTAATTAAAATCCTAAATAATTCAAAAGTCACAAAATGACCAAAATAACCTTAGCCTAAAAAGTTGTAAATAGTCATTCTAATCACATGTTAGGTCCCCACGGTCATGGTTAGTTCTAGGCCCAACAGTTCTAGGGTTCACTAGCTAACACATCAAAATTATAATTCACTAATTTTAAATAGTATTAAATTAATTAAAAATTCCCATAAATCATAAATTCTATTATTAAATAATAAACTTTTACAAAAGTTCAAAATTACCCTCATTTTACAAAAGTGGGTGTTACAGTCAGAAATAGCTTATGCGGCCAGAAAACAGCTTATACGACCAGAAATGGCTTATGCGGCCAGAAAACAGCTTATACGGCCAGAAATGGCTTATGCGGCCAGAAAACAGCTTATGCGGCCAGAAATAGCTTATGCGGCCAGAAAACAGCTTATGCGGCCTGAAAACAGCTTATGCGGCCAGAAATGGCTTATGCGGCTAGAAATGGCTTATGCAGCTAGAAATGGCTTATGCGGCCAGAAAACAGCTTATGCGGCCAGAAGGGACTGTTCAGCATCCCTGCCAGAGCCAGCATAGGCGAACCTCGGAGAAATCCGAATATTGTTTCAGCTATAACTTCCTCCAAACAAGTCGAAATCTAACTTTACAAAGGTCAAAACTGTGTAGAATCAAATTTCCTACAACATAGGACCATTGGTTTTCGAATTTAGCCAAGTATGATAGATCAAAACCATGAAAACCCATGAAATCCTAGATTTTAGGAACTTAGATCTACACAAATCTAGCCATCAAAATCAAAAGCTTTAAGAACTAAAATAGAGAATGAAGAGGAGAACATTTTAGACAAATAATATCAAAGAAAAATCAAGAATGTAAAATACATAAAATCTCCTCTTTTGAGCAAGTTGTACTTGCCTGTGGAGTGGTAGTTGAGAAAAATAAATGGAGGAGTGAATGAAGAAAGAGAGAGAAAGAGATATTAAATAGGGGTTGGGTTGGTTTAAGAAAACCCTAATCCCTAACCAATCTACTAATAACAAGGCAAAAAAAGGCTACATGCCATCATTAATAAATAATAGACAAAATTTATGCACATGCTAAATACAGATACCGTCTACAGAATTTATGAAGATTACGTATATCAGGATCGGGAAGTGACAGAAGCTAATCAACAGCTCATCGTCGAAGACCCCGTGGTAGTGGCCCTAGCTATTCTAGGGCCAGACCTAGTTCAGAGAGGGCTCCAGGTCCTTACTATGGGTTTTCCTCTTTAGCAAACAAATCTTCTGACAGGGAGCACTAGTGACTTCATAATCATCCCACCAGAGAATCATATCCTGGAATCTGCCGGAGAATCGGTCAATCAGCTACCGACCCCACAGGAGCAGCCATGTAACGATCACCCCCCTCAACGGAGGCAGGACTTTCTACCTCGAGTGAGGCCAGTGCTAACCATGGACCCACTGTCACCACTACCATCCAAACCAGATCTGCCGCCAAGCGGAACAAAAAACCCCCCACAACATCCTTAATGCTTAACTTCTTATCCTAGAATGTCCGCGGTCTGGCGAATAAACCGACGTTAAGGAGAATAACCAATCTGCAAAAAATCCACAAGATAGACATACTCATCATTCTTGAACCCAAAATCCCCCCCAAAAGATTAAAATCCATCCAACTGCAACTGAGCCTTCCCATGGCCATAGCTACAGACACGATATTTGGATCCTCTGCACGAAGGACGTCAAATTAGAAGTCATCCAGGACTCCCAGCAGGCCCCCTCCTGTTGGTTCGATCACCCAAGTCTTCCCAACCGTGCCATCCTTTCAGCGATCCATGGCAGCTGCGATGTTGCGGAGATGAAACAACTCTGGGATGACCTCCTTGACATCCATCACCTCCACACCAACTTCCCTTGTCTTTGTATTGGAAACTTCAACGCGATCACCTGCAGCGAGGAGAAAACGGAGACCCCCCCCCGCTCCGGCCATGCTTGACTTCAACAATTTCATCTTCAATGCCCACTTAACCACTCTCCAGTTCACTGGCAATGCATTCATCTGGTGCAACATGCAGGATGGCGACCGTCGTCAATACTCTAGGCTAAACAGGGCCCTCACGAACACCTTCTGGCACGGAATGGGGATCACCACCAATCTGTCCCACCTCAACTCCACAGAATCAGACCACACTCCCTTGTTGGTTGAGATCAAAAACAAGACTAACTCGTCCAAAAAGAACTTCTAATTTCTCAACTTCTGGACCGGGCATCCCCATTTTCTGGGTATCGTTGCGGGAGCATGGAACCGCAAGGATTCCCCCAACCCCCTAGTTCGGGTGAGCAACAAGCTTAAAGCCACCAGGAAAGCCTTGTCCGTCTAGAGAAAGCTCGCCTACGGAGATATCTTTCAAGCCATTCGCATCGTCGAGGATGACGTCACCCGCGCCAAGGCCCTGGTCATCACGGATCGCTCCCTAGCGGCTAGTAGAGCCCTCAGCCTCACCAAGGCTATGCTTAAATTCATGATCAAAGTGGAGACCGATTTTTGGAAACAGAAAGCGAGGTTGAAATAGGACGGCGAGGGGGACAAAAACTCGAAGTACTTTCATGCATGCGTTAACGGGCGCAGACAGAAGCTCTCGATTCACAGGACAGCTGATGACAATAGGAACATCATTACCGACCAAAAGAGCATCCATGAGGCAGCCACAGATTTCTATTCCAAACTATTCTCCAAAGAGACGGTTCACAAAGATACATCATTCCTAGACCAAATTCCCCTCCTTATTAACGACACCGACAATGCCCAGTTGAACCGCCCTCCCTCAGTTCAGGAAGTTAAAGATGCAGTTTGGGCTCTGAACGAGCACAGTACGCCAGGTCTGGACTGGTTCTCGGGGGTATTCTTCCGCACATGCTGGAATATTATCAAGCAAGACATCACCGAAGCGGCGATCGCTTTCTTCGAAGGTACTATTTACCCCAAAGCCATTTCTAGTGCCAACGTGATCCTAATCTCTAAAAAAGATAACCCAGAGTCCTTCCATGACTTTCGACCCATCAGTCTTTGTAACTTCATAAACAAGATCATATCCAAGGTCATCGCGACCAGAATGGCTGGTATTCTTCCTAAGATCATTTCGGAGGAGCAAAGCGGGTTTGTTCACGGGAGGAACATCTAGGACAATATTATGCTGGCCCAAGAGTTAATCACCTGCATGAAATTTTCGGTGAGGGGAGGCAACATTGCCGTCAAAATTGACATGGAGAAAGCCTATGACAGACTGGATTGGCAATTCATGATCTGGGTTTTCAGAGCTTTCGGATTTTCGGAAACTTGGACCAATATCGTCTGGAGATCCATCAGCAACTCGTGGTTCTCGACGGTCATCAATGGCCACGCTGAGGGATTTTTTAAATCCCACCACGGGGTGAGACTAGGCGACCCACTATCCTCCACAGTTTTCATCATAGCAGCTGACGCTCTGAGTAGGAACCTTAACAATATGGTCAACACCCCTAACTTCCAGCACTATCATACATCCAATGGCTGCCCTATCATCACCCATCTGGCATTCGCAGATGACCTACTCATCTTCTCCTCCGGAAATGAAGGCACGGTGGCAGTGGTTCACAATACCCTCATGATGAGATACTCTAGATGCTTCGGCCAGAAAATCAATCATTCCAAGAGCGTTATCTACGTCCACCACAACACCAATAGAGAGCACGCCAACAACCTCTCCAACTTAACATCCTTTTCAGTTGCTAAGCCCCCGTTCAACTATCTCGGTTGCCTTTTAGTGTACGGGAAATCCAACGTCGGCATTTTCGAGGCCTTAATCACCAGAATCAGAAAGAAACTGGAAGGGTGGCACAATGCCACCTTATCCCCAGGTGGCAAGATAATCCTTATCAATCACGTGCTATCCTCCATCCCCATCCACACCCTAGCCGCGTGTTCGCCGCCTATTAAGGTTCTTTCTTCGATCGAACAGATCTTTTGTAATTTCTTCTGGGGGCATAGCAACGGCCAGGATAAGCATCACTGGGCTAGCTGGGAATCAATGGCTCACCCGACTGGCGAGGGGGGTTTGGGATTCACAAAACTCACTCATATTGTTAAAGCATTCTCGATGAAACTGTGGTAGAAACTCCGTACGAGCAACAACTTATGGAGCAGGTTTTTGAAAGCCAGATGTAGCCTCCCTTCCCGGAATTTTTGAAATAATTTGTTTTTATTATTTAATTTAAATGCTAATTTTTATATTTTTTATAAATAATTATTTAGTTAATTATTACGGTGGGAGACTTTAGCCATAGTTGAGTTTTGGAGTACCAGACGACTAGGAATCATGGCACAGATAGTGCAGTGGCGTACTTTGACTAGTGTATTAGCCCTTGTAGGGAAGGCCGAGCCATAGTGATATCCTAACTAGGAAAACCAGACCAAGTTGCGACATAACCACTATAAATAATTTAAGTATTTATTATTAATATTGAGTATATTTAATATATTTTATTGTCTATATAGAATTTGTGGTATACATATATGTATAAATATCAGGATATACATGTTGAATATATAGGCCTGTAAATGTAATTATAATTTATTAAAGTATATACATATATATATTATATATATATATATATGTGTGTGAATGTGTATGTATATATAAATATATATTACATGTGTGTATTTGTATGTATATATAAATATATCATATAGATGGGTGTAATTCTATGTATATATAAATATATTATATAAATATGTGTGTATATATTTATATATATAAATATATATAAATATGTGTGTGTGTATATATATATATATATATATATATATATATATATATATATATATATATATATATATATATATATATATATATATATATATATATATATATAAGTATGTATGTATATACATACAAATATATATACGGATACGTATATATATATATATATATATATATATATATATATATATATATATATATATATATATATATATATATATATATATACGTATCCGTATATATATTTGTATGTATATACATACATACATACTTATATATATATATATATATATATATATATATATATATATGCATTAGTTTAAGTGTAAAGAAAACAAAAGGAGTAAATTTTGGCCCAGCCCAAGCCCTGAGGCCAAACCGAGCCCATACAATTTGTATGCTTCCCACAAGCAAAACCACAGAAGCATCAAAGTCCATACAAAACTTCCCCCAGGCTCAGCCAAACTGGCCCCCACCCTATCAACTCAAGTCCCAGCCCAGCTATGCCAAGGGAACAAACCGACTATGCTCACCCTCTTTCGGCTTGACAGTTCGACACCTATATTAACATCGAGAAAAAGGAAAGAAGGAATACACAGCAAACCCTAAACCACCGTGCCACCTTTTCCACACCTCAGCGACCACCCCGGCGGCCCTGCACCACCGCCAAGTCGTCGGAGTCGGCCGGGACCGCCGTGCACAGTGCGCAAGCTGAAGCAGGAGCGACAGTCAACTGAGAGCAACAGCAATATCGCTTTTAGACTCGACTTTGTAGGTTCGTTTCTTCCTCGTCTCACTGAGTTTTATCGAACCGATTATTTCCATGCGTTTACAACCTATAGAGCTATAGACTACTTCAAATAGGTTGAGTTTGAGGGTTGTAGATTGCTCAAAATTTTGATGCGAAGTTGTCGAGAATCTGTTTCGAACAGGACAGATCTTTTATCCCTTGGACCCCTTTTGGAACACAGTTTTCGGTGAAACCTTCGACAGTTTCGAAAATTCACTTGAAGGGATTTATAGACAACCTAACCATGATCAAAATACATTAATTAGTTTATTTATTTGTCTATTGTACTCTGTTTAAATCGGGATAGAAGTTGACCAAAAACTATTATCTAAAATAGTTAAAAAAACTAAAAAACTCATCCACACGACGTACGTCCCGCCAATCCGGGCGATGTGGTCGTGACCCGAAAGCATCGAAAGGTACGTAACAGCTTCGTGGACGTGTGGGCTTTGACGGAATTCAAATTGATCGTGTGTGCGCGACGAATTTGATGTGTATCCGTCGAAATTCACCGTATCGATCTCCGTGCAAGTTTCTCAATTACTTCGTGCACGCTCGTCAGATCGAGACGAAACTGACGCCAACAGGACCGTATCATTTTTTTGGTCCTGCATGCCAAGTTTGGTCCAATTCTGAGACAGTTGATTGGATCGCCGTTTCGCGGGCCCCACGATCCGATTCAATGGGCAAAGTTGTGCACGGCCCACCGAAATCCAAAATTGGACATATCGTTGGGTTTATATCATCAAAATTAATTTGTAGACATGTAGTTTGATGACTTTAGAGACCATTGACTCTGGTATACTTTTTGGTGCAAAGCGGGTCCAACGACGGACATCATTTTTGTCCGAAATTACCGTTTTGCTCCTATGTTCAGAATTGAACTTAAGGACAGGCAATTCTAGATAATTTGACTATTCTGAGACTGTTAGCATTGTCTGTTATAGCTTTCGGAGACAGTTGTGATGATTTAGACTTTATGGCTTAGCAGTGGACTAGATTGTTATTGGATCTGCGTGCAACCTCCAGGCAAGATACCTTGCCTCCCTCTACAGTTTATTTACATGCATTGTATTTTATTTTCCAGTTTTGATTGTTTATGGACATGTGCTCTTCGTGTTATATTCTGCTGAGTTGTTTTTATTGCATATAGCCGTGTTCATGTTTGGTCTTGTGTTTCATGCTTGGAGTTTCTCACCAGTACCTTGCTTAAGTCGTGTCATAGAACAAGTACGTGTAGTGAACTGCCATAGCTTTGATTATCATTTTATACAACCAGAGAGTCCACACTCGGGACGAGGGTGTTTGGTGCACCAGAGAGTCCACACTCGGGACGAGGGTGTTTGTCGTGATCATTGGCACCAGAGAGGCCACATTCGAGACGAGGGTTGACCAATTACACCAGAGAGTCTACACACGGGACGAGGGTGTCTTGCCATGAGCTAATCAGAGAGTCCACACTCGGGATGAGGGTTAGTGCTTAGTTCAAACCAGAGAGTCCACACTCGAGACGGGGATTTGGTTTCTTCTATTGATCTCGTGTATTCGTTCATCCGGCAGTTCATTTATGCGTAGTTGTTCTAGTGTTCGTGTGTTCGTATTCGTGTGTTCGTATTCGTGTTCGTATTTATGTTCGTGTTCGTGTTCGTAGTCATTTGTCTTGTCCTTATTCTTTCTTGTTATTTCTTGCGCATGATAAAACTGTTAGATTGGCATGTATATTATGTGTCTTGCTATGTCCTTTGAGGACCTGATGATCTTCTCAGGTTTAGCGATTGCATGGAGTTAGCTAGTAGTTCTGGATGGCGGAGGATTTATGGTTCTTACAGGATTCAGGTATCGTTATCGTGTTTATTATCCGCTCATGCTTTCATACCTTATCATGAGTTATCTTGTTCCTTGATTCAGTTTTTAGACTCTTATTATTTCCTTTAGAGTCTTATCGGGTATTTATGCTAGTGGGCTGCAGACCACGACCCATAGTGTTCATTCATGTTTCATATTCTTATTGTGGATTGAGATATAGATTTGTTTGCCATGATTTGGCAGTATACCATAGCCTTGACATCGTTTACGTATTCGAGTCGGGCTGGAGTCCGTTCGATACGTAGCTGGCTTACTCATGAGCTCGCGTCCGAAAACCGGGTGCGGGTCGTGACAAGTTTTTTGGTGGCCTATGCAGGTCTAGAGCATATCGTATCGGTTACGTAACTGTACTGATACGAGCCTGCGACTATAACTAAACCTTAGAAATCTCAATCCACACTGCCTTGAAAATTCTCCTAGAAATTCTCCACGTCCTTGAAAACTCTATATTTGCTTGAAAACTCTATATTTGCTCTCGATTATACTTCCTTGCTTCCTGTGCCATTGATTCTCGTCCCTTTTATTTCAGGGTGACGAATGATCGTGCTATCTAGGATTCATCAGAAATTCTTAAATTATAGTATAATATTACATGATTATTGAGTATTGGTTGTTTATAGATATGAGGATTATAGAGCCATATGTCCTAGATAGCTGTTGGTAATAAGTTAACAACTATTTGGAAGATTATAAAGTCTAGTGACCTGTGTTTTGAGGAGTAGTGTGACCGAAGGTAGGTAGAAGTCCTCGAAGTTTCGTAGTTACGGGATGACTAGAGAAGGTTATAAAATAGTTTGAGGAATTAAATTGAGGAGATTAAGGTAATAGTGGACTTTAAATTTTAAGAAATAGTTATGAATTAGAATTTCGAGGACGAAATTATTTTAAGGTGGGTAGATTTGTAGCCTCCCTTCCCGAAATTTTTGAAATAATTTTTTTATTATTTAATTTAAATGGCGATTTTTAGATTTTTTTTATAAATAATTATTTAGTTAATTATTACGGTAGGAGACTTTAGCCATAGTTGAGTTTTGGAGTACCAGACGACTAGGAATCATGGCACAGATAGTGCAGTGGCGTACTTTGACTAGTGTATTAGCCCTGGTAGGGAAGGCCGAGCCATAGTGATGTCCTAACTAGGAAAACCAGACCAAGTTGCGACGTGACCACTATAAATAATTTAAGTATTTATTATTAATATTGAGTATATTTAATATGTTTTATTGTCTATATGGAATTTGTGGTATACATATATGTTTTTTTTTGTGGTATACATATATGTATAAATATCAGGATATACATGTTGAATATATAGGCCTGTAAATATAATTATAATTTATTAAAGTATATACATATATACAAATTATATATATGTGTGAATGTGTATGTATATATAAATATATATTATATGTGTGTATTTGTATGTATATATAAATATATCATATAGATGGGTGTAATTCTATGTATATATAAATATATTATATAAATATGTGTATATATATATATATATATATATATATATATATATATATATATATATATATATATATATATATATATATATATATAAGTATGTATGTATATACATACGACTATATATACGGATACGTATATATATATATATATATGTATTAGTTTAAGTGTAAATAAAACAAAAGGAGTAAATTCTGGCCCAGTCCAAGCCCTGAGGCCAAACCGAGCCCATACAATTTGTATGCTCCCCACAAGCAAAACCACAGCAGCATCAAAGTCCATACAAAACTTTTCCAAGGCTCAGCCAAATCGGCCCCCACCCTATCAACTCAAGTCCCAGCCCAGCTATGCCAAGGGAACAAACCGACTATGCTCACCCTCTTTCGGCTTGACAGTTCGACACTTATATTAACATCGAGAGAAAGGAAAGAAGGAATCCATAGCAAACCCTAAACCACCGCGCCACCTTCTCCATACCTCGGCGACCACCCCGGCGGCCCTGCACTACCGCCAAGTCGCCGGAGTCGGCCGGGACCGCCATGCACAGTCGCGCAAGCCGAAGCAGGAGCGGCAGTCAACTGAGAGCAACAGCAATATCGCTTTTAGACTCGACTTTGCAGGTTCGTTTCTTCCCCGTCTCACTGAGATTTATCGAACCGATTGTTTCTGTGCATTTACAACCTATAGGGCTATAGACTACTTCAAATAGGTTGAGTTTGAGGGTTGTAGATCGCTCGAAATTTTGATGCGAAGTTGTCGAGAATCTGTCTCGAACAGGACAGATCTCTTATCCCTCGGACCCCTTTTGGAACGCAGTTTCCGGCGAAACCTTCGACAGTTTCAAAAATCCACTTGAAGGGATTTATAGACAACCTAACCATGATCAAAACACAGTAATTAATTTATTTATTTGTCTATTGTACTCTGTTTAAATTGGGATAGAAGTTGACCAAAAACCATTATCTAAAATAGTTAAAAAAATAGAAAACTCATCCACACGACATGCGTCCCGCCAATCCGGGCGACGTGGTTGCGAACCAAAAGCATCGAAAGGTGCAATAACGGCTTCGTGGACATGTGGGCTTTGACGGAATTCAAATTAGTCGCGTGTGCGCGACGAATTTGATGCGTATCCGTCGAAATTTACCGTATCGACCTCCGTGTAAGTTTCTCAATTACTTCGTACACGCTCGTCAGATCGAGACAAAACTTGCGCCAACAGGACTGTATCATTTTTCTGGTCCTGCACGCCAAGTTTGGTCCGATTTTGAGATAGTTGATTGGATCGCCGTTTCGCGGGCCCCACGATCCGATTCAACGGGCAAGGTTGTGCACGGCCCACCGGAATCCAAAATTGGACATACCTTGGGTTCGAATCATCAAAACAAATTCGTAGACATATAGTTTGACAATTTTAGAGACCATTGACTCTGGCACGCTTTTCGGTACAAAGCGGGTCCAACGGCGGACATTATTTTTGTCCGAAATTACCATTTTGCCCCTGTGTTCAAAATTGAAGTTAAGGACAGGCAATTCTAACTAATTTGACTATTCTGAGACTGTTGGCAATGTCTATTACAGCTTTCGGAGACAGTTGTGATGATTTGGACTTTATGGCTTAGTTGTGGACTAGATTGTTATTGGATCTGCGTGCAACCTCCAGGCAAGATACCTTGCCTCCCTCTACAGTTTATTTACATGTATTGTATTTCATTTTCCAGTTTTGATTGTTTATGGACATGTGCTCTTCGTGTTATATTCTGCTGAGTTATTTTCATTACATATAGCCGTGTTCATGTTTGATCTTGTGTTTCATGCTTGGAGTTTCTCACCAGTACCTTGCTTGAGTCGTGTCATAGAACAAGTGCGTGTAGTGAACTGCCATAGCCTTGATTATCGTTTTACACAACCAAAGAGTCCACACTCGGGACGAGGGTTGTTTGGTGCATCGGAGAGTCCACACTCGGGACGAGGGTGTTTGTCGTGATCATTGGCACCAGAGAGTCCACACTCGGGACGAGGGTTGACCAATTACACCAGAGAGTCCACACACGGGACAAGGGTGTCTTGCCGTGAGCTAACCAGAGAGTCCACACTCGGGACGAGGGTTAGTGCTTAGTTCAAACCAGAGAGTCCACATTCGGGATGAGTGTTTGGTTTCTTCCATTGATCTCGTGTATTCGTTCATCGGGCAGTTCATTTATGCGTAGTTGTTCTAGTGTTCGTGTGTTCGTATTCGTGTGTTCGTATTCGTGTTCGTATTCATGTTCGTGTTCGTGTTCGTAGTCATTTGTCTTATCCTTGTTCTTTCTTGTTTATTTCTTGTGCATGATAAAACTGTTAGATATGCATGTATATTATGTATCTTGCTATGTCCTCTGAGGACCTGATGATCTCCTCATGTTTAGCGATTTCATGGAGTTAGCTAGTAGTTCTGGATGGAGGAGGATTTGTGGTTCTTGCGGGATTCAGGTATCGTTATCGTGTTTATTATCCGCTCGTACTTTTATACCTTATCATGAGTTATCTTGTTCCTTTATTCAGTTTTTAGACTCTTGTTATTTCCTTTAGAGTCTTATCGGGCATTTATGCTAGTGGGCTGCAGACCACGACCCATAGTGTTCATTCATGTTTCATATTCTTATTGTGGATTGAGATATAGATTTGTTTGCCATGATTTGGCAGTATACCATAGCCTTGATAGCATTTACGTATTCGAGTCGGGCTGGAGTCCGTTCGATACGTAGCAGGCTTGCTCATGAGCTCGCGTCCGAAAACCAGATGCGGGTCGTGACACCAGATACTTCAAACAAATCCACCCCTCTATGGCCATATCCAACTGCAGATCCTCAGCGACTTGGCGTCGCATCCTCATCGGCCGCGACCTTGTCGAGCCAGCGATGAGACTCCAACTGGGAGCGGGCGACTCGAACCCATTCCTTGAGAGGTGGGCAGCATGATCCCGAGTCTTACAGAGACCCCAAGAGACTGTAGGATTAGAGACTTGTGGAACCCCTCTACCAACGACTGGAACTGGAACCAGGTTCGTGAGTGGTCCGGTAACGACGCGGCAGACGCCATCCGTGAGAGAGGGTTACGCATCAGTGGCGACGAGGATGCGTTGAGATGGTCCCTCGAGGCGTCGGGGGCATTCTCGGTAAGGTCAACGAGAATCGCCATCCAGGGTGCCGGTCGGCCGTACCTCTCCATAGCACACTATTGGCATTCCTGCTTCCCTACGAAGTGGTCCTCCCTCTTGTGGAGAGTCATCCGCAAGAAACTGCCGACAGACGACATCCTTAACACCATCGGGATTAGCTTAGCATCAGCTTGCTCATGCTGCTCCGAGTGTCAGACGAAGACTATCGATCACATCTTCCGCCAGGGGATGCTGCCAGACAGGACTTGGACAATCCTTAACCAGCTATTCAGCATTAAGCAAGGCGGTGGACGCTTCCACGATCTACTGGCTTCCTGGGGTTCTGCCTTCCATGGCCACCAGATCGTCGCAGCGGCCGCTACTTGGGTCATTTGGAAGAATCGTAACAAGACGAGATACGAAGGTCACCTATACTCGGCAGACCAGCTCTTACGGGAAGTTTTCTGCCAATGCCGTAAGCGGAGCGCCCTGTGTTCCTACAGTTCGAGAGCATTCTGGTCAGTGCTCCCCCTAGCCCCTGGCGATTGTTTCGCTTTCCCCCTCCTTCTTTTTGTGGTATACCTGTATAGGCGTCGGCATTTTGCGCCTTGTATACGGTTTTTGTCTGCTGTTTTTGAGCCGCCTTTAATTAATTGAGGGTGTTTTCTTTATATATATATATATATATATATATATATATATATATATATATATATATATATATATATATTTTATATATATATATATTTACACACATATTTACACACATATACATACATATATTTATCTATACATACACACCTATATATATATTTATATACACATATACGTATACAGGTATATAATATATATTTATGTATACATACACACACACACACACACACACATATATTTTTTTATTTTATTTTTTTTTTACACACACACACACACACACACACACACACACACACACACACATATATATATATATATATATATATATATATATATATATATATATATATATATATATATATATATATATATATATATATATATTTTTTTTTAATATACATATACACGTATATCGTATCTATTTATATATACATACACATATATCTATATACACATTTATATGTATATAATTATATAACTCTATGTATATATATACTTTATTTTATAAATAATAATAAGGGTATATATTTACAATTATTTAATAGGCACCCTTATACCCATATATTCATATATATATATACCTATATAGTAATCTCCATAAATCTAAACAAAACTTCAATATTATCTATTTCTAGTATAGGACCCATTCATGTAAATAGGAATATATACCATAACATTTATCTGACAAAATAATATAACTAATAAAATAATAATATTAAATAACAATTCTAATAAAATAATAATCATAATAATAATAGCAAAAATTAATAAACCAATAATGGTGTATATACCATTTTGTACAGTCTACTAATCCCAAAATGTACAAGGGTCTATTTTATACAAATATCACTGAATGTCAACTAATAACGATATTTATAATATTTATTTAAGAATACTTAGAAAATACTCATTAGATTATTGAAACGGAATACGGCACCATCATACCAAAATACGTCATCACGAATGTCATTGGACGTTCTGCATGACTACATGGGCTTGGGCTTGGTACGTGTCACGACCCGCACCCGGATATACGGATACGAATACGTGGTTCACGCCCAGCCTACGCTGCAGTATCGGCGGTAGAACGCTGTCTAGTACCCAGTAAATATACACTACATCTAAAAGGTCCATAAACTACAAATGTACTCAATCACAACCCAACATCTAAAGAAGATAAGACAGGAAAGATAACTAAGGCACAAGAACAATAAAAACTACTAGAAGGAATCATAAGACAGAAAAAAAGAAGGAAAAACAAGACAAACTAAGGATAACTACCAGACAACTCACATAGAAGAATAGTGAGATCCACCTCAGCTAGCAACATCATGAAGTCCAATAATGGTATAACAACTCCTAAAATATTATCAGCGGTATCCTGTCAGGAAAATGAGCAAGTACAAGCACTAACAGCAGTTCCATGTGAATTGACAAATTTTATAAGAGACAGTATAATGAACTACAAGACAAAGATATATGAAGACTTGGGAACCGTTCGGAAGCTGAGTTACAACCCTTAAACTAAACAAGGATCGGGGTTGTAACTCTTCTCCCGAGCAGAACTTAGTCTCCAATCAAGGTATAACATAAAGGCATGTAGAACATGTGAGTAACTGAATAACATAGCATGGTGAGAAAGTACTAAATGTAGAATAGAGCAGGATATATTATAAGATAAACTAAATATAAAATGTGCCTTGAATTATTAGAGCGTTATGTGATCGGCTTGGAATAAGTGACAGGACAGGCTATCCACTTGGCCCGACAATCCGCGGTGACCTCAACGGAAAGTCATGCCGGCCAACCTGGATAACGAGCAAAGGTAAATAGGATCTCGCTACACCCTACGTGAGGGAAGAGTGGCGCGAGCACAAGAATATAGTGACAGGGTGGCTTGGATCACATAGCCCCTAATAATTCCCCATCCCCGAATAGTATAATGGACCTGGACATAACACGTCATGACACGGGATTCCCTAAGAGGATAGCTGAAATAACGTGTAGGCAACTCTAGAGGGGGGTGAATAGAGTTTGTGTCGATAATCACCAAAAAAAAATTAACTCTATATTACCTCCACAAAACAACTATCAAGATAGTAAATAAATCAGAGAAAAATGCGAAAGTAAATAAAGATCAGAAGAGCATACGCAAACACAGCAGTTTTAACCTGGTTTCCCTCGTGGAGGACTAGTCCAGGCCTGAGAACTCTAGCTCAGGATTAAATCCACTATTTGTAAAATAGTAGTTACACCCCGTGCCTTTTCTTCAGAAGAGCACGTCAACTTCTTACAGATTCGCAGGTGGCGAAACTTGGAATTGTCCAAGTGACTTTTCTTTTCAACTCTTGCACAAAAACTTCTAGCTGAATCGCAGTTGAGCACCTTGGGGCTTAGGAAGTTTTGTGGCTAGTAGATTGGAAGAATAAGGCTTAGATAGTATAAGGCTTAGATGATTGAGAGTGAGAGATATAAAGATGATGATGAGATGAATGAAAATGGTTGAAATCATGTCCTACACATACTAGTCTGGAAGGCAGAATTCGGTCAGAATTCTGTCCTAAAAAATCAAAAATATGGCCGTTATACCAACTAGCAATTGGTAACCCTAAAAATCAGTTCCTGGAAATCAGGGGACAGAGTTCGGTCCGAACTCTGTGTGGGGGCAGAGTTCGGCCCGAACTCTGCCTCCTAGGTGGCAGAATGGACTTTTGGCCTTTGGGCTTTATTGAGCTTGGACTTGGTTCAGGAATTGGTCTGTTTGTATGGTAGAGCTTGGAGAGATATGTCTAGGGGTTGAGATGACTCAGTGCGACTCAACGTACACATTCTCCTAGACTCAATAAATTGAAGATTACAGACTTGGAACAAGTAGGAAAACCAAGAGCCCTTTGATGACGCCTTTCTTCTGATATTTGAGCAGTCCTGAAGACGTCTTTTTCCTTGACAGCAGTCGTCTAAAGATAAACAGATCTGGAAATCTGAATACCTTTCGGGGGCTTCGCCCCCGAACCCCCGACGGAACCCCCGATGCGAGGCCCCGGATAGGTCACTAGGCGGTTCGAAAAAATCTCTTTGTATGACGCCGTCTTTGATCCATCATTAATTCTTCATTGCCTATGTCCTGGTTTGATCATGTTTGATCATGCTTACTGCATGTCTACAAATACATGTTAGGCCATCAAAATATGTTGCAGTACGATACAAGCATAGCAATAGGACAATTAGGACAATGCTAAGTTTAAGTAGCAACATGATAGTAAGTATATGAATATTAGTGACATCATTATGTTAAACTTAACTGATTAGCCATATTCAAAAACACAATGTAATCATTGGGCCAACAATAGCTACTCCCTCTCAGGAATCGGTGTCTATACAAGTACAGGGAACAAGACAGGAAATGTACATATATACCAAAAAAATCCAGGAACAACATCTCATGTCATGATCCAACGTATACTAGTCCGTGAACTATCGTGACAGAAAATTGAGTAAGATACTACAACTGAATCGGATATAGCAGATATCAAGACAATGAAAACTATCAGTGAATGTACTCGCCTACGGTCCTGAGCTATCAAATGGGGTCGATGCTCAGAGTGATGCCACAGACCTAAAGATAAGATACATATAAGCTAATTAGGGTTCAACAGTGTTAGGCTTGATTCTATGGTATAAGCTACGTAATCTAGGTCAGTCTCAGTCAACTAAGTCAAACTAGATCACATTGAGTCACACTAGGTCACAAAAAGTCAAACCAAGTCAAACTATGTCAAACTGGGTCAATGGTTGACTTACAGTTGACTTTTAGTCAACTGGTCAACTCTGGTCAAGTTCTAGACATTTCTAGGCCAAGTGTTGACTGATAGTTGACTTCTGGTCAAAGCAGTCAAACTTGGTCAACCAAGGTCAAAACTAGCCTAAGCATACTATTCCTAATATTTATCTACCAAGATACCATATATCTTGGTCAAACAGGATCACTCTAAATTAAGAATTAAAATATCAAGTTGTACCTCGTTATTCGTACATCGAAATCTACGACACGTAAATCGAGATAAGATAATCAACAGTAAGGTTAATAATTTTATCACAGTGATCCACATGATCATCTTGCCAATTTTAGCGATGTGAGATCACTGGAATCGACTGATCTCAGTTTTGTTGTACTAATTCCGAAATACGAACTAAATAAGAATTAATTATAATAAAAGGTAATACACAGAAAAATATCTACAAACATTGTTGGATGATAAAACAAACATCACCAACGTGTCCAGAATGGTCAAATCAGCTAGGATATCCTATTCATAAGTCCAATTTGGACACAAGGGCAAAAAGGTAATTTCGGGTCAAAACGGTGTCCGTGTCGGACCCACTTTGTACCGAAAAATGTGCAAGAATACTAGTCCACTACACCTAACAAATTATATTTCCAAGAATCCAGAATGATGATACGAACCCAACGGTATATCCAGAATTGGATTCCGTTGACCCGATCTCAAATTGGTCCGTTGACCCGGATATTGGAATTCTGATTTTCTCGGAAAAGCGTGTCGGAGCCAATGTCCTCAAAACTCAGCAAATTATATGTCAACGAGTCCAGAATGACGATACGAACTCAACGGTATATCCGGAATTGGATTCCGATGAGCCGAACGCAAAATGACCCGTTGACCCAGATATTGGTATCCGACTTGCACCGAAATACGTGCCAAAACCAATGTCCACTAAAATCTAGCAAATTATATGTCAACGAGTCCAGAATGACGATACGAACTCAACGGTATATCCAAAATTGGATTCCGATGAGCCGATCTCAAAATGACCCGTTGACCCGGATATTGGTATCCGACTTGCACCGAAATGCGTGCCGGAACCAATGTCCACCAAATTTAAGAAAATTTATATGAAAATATGCCAGAACGATGCTACGAGTCTACTGGTGGTGTCAGAAATTGAATCCGGAGTCCCGGGTTCAAAAATAGAATTTTACAAGTTGGAAAATTAGAAATTCAGACGGCCAACTTTGGCATCGAATTCAACCAATCAAACATGCTCACAATGAAACGAAACTGAAATGGCAGGAAGAGGGTTATACTAGCTATGTACAGGAACTGACGGCGCACCAGATGGAGCTGCGAAGATGAAGATACGATCTCGCGAAGTTGGCTCCACGAAACTGTCCAAAAATAGTTTAAATTAAAACGTCAACTTGGTGGCCGGTTTTGATGTATCAAACGATAAAATTAAGGGACAAAAATTGAGGGGAGTGAAGAGCTATATATCAAGATTGTAATGGAGGAAGGAATGCGGCGATCCAACGGTTGGATTGTCCAAAAAATACGCACGAAGTCGCTGTTTCGGGACGCGTATTCTGGCTTAACCATTCGCGTGCGTCGACGGAACTTCAATTTCGAAGTCGAAATCGACCTCCTGTGAGGCTCGGGGAGGCGACCCACTGCCAGGGGGTGGCACGCCGGGCTGCGTGCGACCAAGGTGCGATGGCAACGACGACCGAAGGCGGCTGGCGACGGTGGTTGGCCGTCGGCGAGCGCGACCGCCGGCGCTGCTACAGCTGCTGTTTGCTGCTGCTGCCGTGTTGCTTCGCGCAACTGCTGTTGCAGTGTGCACCAGGGCGGTGGCGATGCGGCCAGGGCGGCAGCGGTGCAGCGCTACGGCGGCGGCACGGCTGGAGAGGGAGAAGGATGAGGAGAAGAAGTGGGATGATGGTGGTGACGACTGTGGTGGTGCTTGGGTTGGTGGTGATGGTGTGGTTGTGAATATGGTAATAGTGTTAATGGTGTTTGAATGGAAGAAAATAATGGAGTGAGGAAGAAGAAAAGAATGGGGGGTATGGTTCAGCTGATGGGAGAGGGGAGTGGTGTGTGTGTGTTAATAAGAGAGAGAGAGAGAGGAGTTGTATATTTGTGTGTGTGTGTATATATTTATATAATAAGAGAGTGGGATATTTAGAGAAAGAGAGATATAGATATTTAGAGAGAGAGAGAGACATTTAGAGAGAGGGGGGCTGTACTGTCGGCTATGGGGGTGATGGGGGTGCTGGTATGGTGGGAATGAGAGAGAGTGTGAGAGAGAGAGTTATCTATATATATGTATATATTATATATATCTTTGAAATGGAGAAAGAAAGAGATATTTATATACAAGGAGGGTACTTTTGAGTAGGGAAAAAGGCAATTACAATTGTGAGATGTAGGGGTAGTCATGACAGGGGTTACACCAAATTGGGTTGGGTGGTGGGCCAAGTTTGGACAAGCTTGGGGCCAAGATTTAATTAAATAATAAATTAAACCAATTAAAATCATGGACGAAATGGGAGCACAAGGGAGATCAAATCGGTGGCACGCAAGTGGCACGTGCATAGTAGACTCAAAACAGGCCAGGGCCATATATTGGGTCGATTAGATTGGACCGATGTCGGGTCCCGAAATTAAGTTGGAAATTAAATCACAAATTACGACAGACGATAAATTGGTCTAATTTGACCCGCAGTTGCGCGAATCAAATGGAGCACAAGGTAACAAGTTCGAGTGGGATACGAAATATCAACATGAAGATAATCTCGTCTACTACAAACTTCAAGAAGGAAGTTCCCAGAGACTGACATCCCTGATGCTCTAGAATTCCAAGTCACGGTAAAGAGCATTTAAAGATCAAAATTAATTAAATAAAATAAATTATCGAGAATAAATTATTTAGAAAATTCAAAAATAAATCCCAAAAATTTAGGGGGCTTACATCCTACCCACCTTATAAAAATTTTGTCCTCGAAATTAAAGGTTGGTAGTAGGGTTAAAACATGATAGAAGATTTAAGCAATATTTTAGGCACGATCCAAAAATGATGAGTTTTGCACGATCAAGAAAATCAATTCAAAATTGTTCAGACACGATGAGGGATTTGGCACGATAGAATCATGATATGAACAAAACCATATGTGAATGATTTCAGAAATAGTCAAGTCATTGGGGCACGATTTTAGAGACGATTAGGAGAATCGAAGATATAAATAAAGTTCAAGTACGGGATGATTTGTAGGACTTAGGTTGATGGAGAATCAACCTGAAAGTCGCACATGCCCGATCAAGATGAAAAGCTAACCATGACCAAAACAAGGTTTGGTATGGTTGAGATAAAATTTCAGACACAACAAAATCGAAGTCAAGGTCTTATAGGCCCGATCAAAGATTAAGGAGTATGATTAATAAAATCATGAAATACGATCCAAGTTCGAACGTGATTAAAATTGGAAATAGTCTAAGTTCACTTGGCACGATAGAGGTATGACAACGAAATCGAAACTTGAGCTTCATCCGATTACAATCAAGTCAAAAATTTGATTAACAAGATTTCAGCTCGATGAAATTAGATTTAGGATTATACATAGGCACGATCAAGACGAAAATGATGTGGTTAGGTATTGTTAGGAATAATCAGATGTTTAGCACAACATTGATCAAGGATTAACCATCTGGTCATGAATGAAATCAAGACCCAGACGCGTTCAGGAATTTTGGAATGATTAACCACTTAGGCACGAAGTAGAGTAGAGCGACGAAAATTGCAAACCTAGTCATGATCAGGAATAAAACCTGAGCACGAGTGACTAGAGAATCAAAACTCAAGTACGAAGGAGATCTATTTTGACACAGTCGATTAGGGTTCAAGATTTTTAACACGATTTGAGGGTTAAGATTATCAAGATTATGAAAATCAAAGTCGGATAGTCATGATCTAAAACAGGGCTAAGATAAGCAAATGGAGAGAAAATTTTGAGTATAGCACGATTGAGAGATAGATTTGATAGAAATCGGATTATAGGTCACATAAGCACAATCAAGATCCAAGTTCAGTTGTGAAAGACGATAAATCATGAATTCAAAATCAATGTCTTAGAAGCATAATTTAGGAAGAAACCCAAGTCAATTAGGCACAGTAGAAAGTCAGACATGTTCAATTCTAACACGAATAATTTCGTAGTCACACTAGTTAGTCGTGATTGAAAGTCAAAAATTTTAGGCACGAGTTTGAGGCAAGATGAAATGTATAGTTATGATTGTTAAAATCACGGTCAAGGAAATCCCAAGTTGTCTTAGTCATGCCAAGTCATCTAGGCACGACTAATCACAAGGAATTTAGATGTAATCAGGAAATAAAATCAAGGTCGAAAAGAGTTTAGACACGAGTGTCCAAAATCCAAACATGATCAAAATCGGAAGTCAATGCACGAGGGTTAATAGCATTGAAATCCAACCACGATAAAGAAATTTGTCTCAACACGATCTAAGTTGATCAACTTTTGAGTAAATCAGAATTTGGGCAAGATGGAGAATAAGATCAACGAAGGCTGGGCACGAACATCCAAGGATCAAAATCCAAGTCACAAAGGAATTTAAAGTCATCTAGAGTCTAGTCAGCAACCAAGACTCTTTGGCACGATAAATAAGACAACCAAAATTGATTGGTCACGGACAGAAGGGAATCAAAATCTTAACAGTATCGAAATTTAAGAAACAATTTAGATATGAAAATTTTAAAATTTTTAGAGTTTTCAAGTGTAGATGACAGATGTAGATATGAGATAGGTGATTGGTGTAATCAAGACATAGCTAAACAAGGCAAAGGAAATGACGGTAAGATGAGAAAATCATCATGCGATGGGAGAGAAAATAATGATAAACAAGAAATAATGGTAGGAATTATCTTGCTCAATTGGTAAAAGAAGTGAATCAACTTAAGATATGACCTGATAACCATACACGTCCATCCAAATTCATGTTGCCAGAATTTTTGCCACGCAAGTAAAAATAGTTGCAATAAACGATAGAGTCCATAACTAAGGTATACACCCTATAATCATGTCATCTAGATTCCTTACCACGCCAACCGGTATGGCTGCAAGAGAATCTAAATGCCATAACTAGGATAGCATATCTAAAATCAGGCTCCATGTCCCTGTCAGGCTAGCTAATATGACTGCGATAAATTCTAAACTCCATAAGTAAAGTAGACATTTATCGTTTCCATCGTCCTCATCAAATATGTTTATCAGAATATCTTGACTCAATCCAGAAAAACGTATCTTCAACAAAATCAAAATCGAAGTCAACAACGAACATCAAGATTCAAAATTTTTAACAACGAATCAAGGATAATTAGATGGAAACTAGCGAAAACAGATCCTGAGGTAGAGTTTAGAAAAAAATTCTCAGGAGATGTCCAAAGGTACTATCTAGGTCAAGATAAAAGGAAATCATTGGAATATAATCTAAAACAATCTCAACCTGATATGAGACTGGCAAATCATATTCTCGTCTTAACCTAGAAGATATATAAGTCCAACTTATACCTTCCCTCTGGGGTCCATAAACTCAAACCAAAGAAGAATACAGTTGATAACGGACAGATGTTTCAGAAATCAGGACGGACAAGAACAAATGGAAAAAGTTTCGAAAGGTTCAAAATAAGATTTCCAGGGGTCATCCCTGGAATCTACCAAGAGTTCCTAAAATGTGACTGAGTACCAATTTTCTAAAATATTTCATGACTCAACCTTAATCCTAGGACAAGCTCGCAGTAGTACAGAAAAGATCAAGTACTACCACGACTTCGTATTAATTGCAAAGACGACCTGCATGGGCCACCACTAAAAACGTGTCACGACCCACACCCGGATATACGGATATGAATACGTGGGCCACGCCCAGCCTACGCCACAGTATCGACGGTAGAACGCTGTCTAGTACCCAGTAAATATACACTACGTCTAGAAGGTCCATAAACTATAAATGTACTCAATCACAACCCAACATCTAAAGAAAATAAGACATGAAAGATAACTAAGGCACAAGAACAATAGAAACTACTAGAAGAAATCATAAGACAAAAAAAAGAAGGAAAAACAAGACAAACTAAGGATAACTACCAGGCAACTCACATAGAAGAATAGTGAGATCCACCTCAACTAGCAACATCATAAAGTCCAATAATGGTATAACAACTCCTAAAATATTATCAATGGTATCCTGTCAGGAAAATGAGCAAGTACAAGCACTAACAGCAGTTCCATGTGAATTGACAAATTTTATAAGAGACAGTATAATGAACTACAAGATAAAGATATATGAAGACTTGGGAACCGTTCGAAAGCTGAGTTACAACCCTTAAACCAAACAAGGACCGGTATTGTAACTCTTCTCCCGAGCAGAACTTAGTCTCCAATCAAGGTATAACATAAAGGCATATAGAACATGTGAGTAACTGAATAACATAGCATGGTGAGAAAGTACTGAATGTAGAACAGAGCAGGATATATGATAAGATAAAGTAAATATAAAATGTGCCTTGAATTATTAGAGCGTTATGTGATCGGCTTAGGATAAGTGACAGGACATGCTATCCACTTGGCCTGGCAATCCGCGGTGACCTCAACGGAAAGTCATATCGGCCAACCTGGATAACGAGCACAAGGTAAATAGGATCTCGCTACACCCTACGTGAGGGAAGAGTGGCGCGAGCACAAGAATATAGTGACAGGGTGGCTTGGATCACATAGCCCCTAATAATTTTCCATCCCCGAATAGTATAATGGACCTGGACATGACACGTCATGACACGGGATTCCCTAAGAGGATAGCTACTCCCTCTCAGGAATCGGTATCTATACAAGTACAGGGAACAAGACAGGAAATGTACATATATACCAAGAAAATCCAGGAATAACATCTCATGTCATGATCCAACGTATACTAGTCCGTGAACTATCGTGACTGAAAATCGAGTAAGACACTACAACTGAATCGGATATAGCAGATATCAAGACAATGAAAACTATCAGTGAATGTACTCACCTGCAGTCCTGAGCTGTCAAATGGGGTCGATGCTCAGAGTGATGCCACAGACCTAAAGATAAGATAAATATAAGCTAATTAGGGTTCAACAGTGTTAGGCTTGATTCTATGGTATAAGCTACGTAATCTAGGTCAGTCTCAGTCAACTAAGTCAAACTAGGTCACACTGAGTCATACTAGGTCATAAGAAGTCAAACCAAGTCAAACTAGGTCAAACTGGGTCAATGGTTGACTTACAGTTGATTTTTAGTCAACTGGTCAACTTTGGTTAAGTTCTAGACATTTCTAGGCCATGTGTTGACTGATAGTTAACTTTTGGTCAAAGCAGTCAAACTTGATCAACCAAGGTCAAAACTAGCCTAAGCATACTTTTCTAATATTTATCTACCAAGATACTATATATCTTGGTCAAACAGGATCACTCTAAATTAAGAATTAAAATATCAAGTTGTACCTCGTTATTCGTACATCGAAACCTACGACACGTAAATCGAGATAAGATAATCAACAGTAAGGTTAATAATCTTATCACAGTGATCCACATGATCATCTTGCCAATTTTAGCGATGTGAGATCACTGGAATCGACTGATCTCAGTTTCGTTGTACTAATTCCGAAATACGAACTAAATAAGAATTAATTATAATAAAAGGTAATACACAGATAAATGTCTACAAAAAATTGTCGGATGATAAAACAAACATCACCAACGTGTCCAGAATGGTCAAATCAGCTAGGATAGCCTATCCATAAGTCCAATTTGGACACATGGGCAAAAAGGTAATTTTGGGTCAAAACGGTATCCGTGTCGGACCCACTTTGTACCAAAAAATGTGCAAGAATACTAGTCCATAAATCTAACAAATTATATGTCCACGAATCCAGAATGACGATACGAACCCAACGATATATCCAGAATTGGATTTCGTTTACCCGATCTCAAATTGGTCCGTTGACCCGGATATTAGAATTCCGATTTGCATGAAAAAGCGTGTCAGAGCAAATGTTCTCAAAACTCAGCAAATTATATGTCAACGAGTCCAGAATGACGATACGAACACAACGGTATATCCGGAATTGGATTCCGATGAGCCGAACTCAAAATGACCCGTTGAACCGGATATTGGTATCCGACTTGCACCGAAATGCGTGCCGAAACCAATGTCCACTAAAACCTAGCAAATTATATGTCAACGAGTCCAGAATTACGATACGAACTCAAAGGTATATCCAGAATTGGATTTCGATGAGCCGATCTCAAAATGACCCGTTGACCCAGATATTGGTATCCGACTTGCACCGAAATGCGTACCAGAACCAATGTCCACCAAATCTAACAAACTTTATATGAAAACAAGCCAGAACGACGCCACGAGTCTATTGGTGGTGTCAGAAATTGAATCCGGAGTCCCGCGTTCAAAAACAAAATTTTACAAGTTAGAAAATTAGGAATTCGGACGGCCAACTTTGGCGTCGAATTCAACCAATCAAACATGCTCAAAATGAACCAGCTATGCACAGGAACTGACGGTGCACCAGATGGAGCTGCGAAGATGAAGATACGATCTCGCGAAGTTGGCTCCACGAAACTGCCCAAAAATAGTTCAAATTAAAATGTCAACTTAGTGGCCGGTTTTGATGTATCAAACGATAAAATTAACAGACGAAAATTGAGGGGAGTGAAGAGCTATATATCAAGATTGTAATAGAGAAAGGAATGCGGCGATCCAACGGCTAGATTGTCCAGAAAATGCACACGAAGTTGCTGTTTCGGGACGCGTATTCTGGCTTAACCATTCGCGCGCGTCGACAGAACTTCAATTTCGAAGTCGAAATCGACCTCCTGTGAGGCTCGGGGAGGCGACCCACTGCCAGGGGGAACGCCGGACTGCGTGCGACCAAGGTACGACGGCGACGACGACCGGAGGTGGCTGGCTGCGGTGGTTGGCCGTCGGCGAGCGCGACCGTCGGCGCTGCTGCAGCTGCTGTTTGCTGTTGCTGTCGCGTTGCTTCGCACAACTGCTGCTGCAGCGCACGCCAGGACGGCGGTGACACGGCCAGGGCGGCAGCGACACGGCCACGGCGATGCGGCGCTGCGACGGCGGCACGGCTGGAGAGGAAAGAGGCGGAAGAGGAGGAGGAGGAGAAGAAGTGGGATGATGGTGGTGGCGACTGTGGTGGTGCTTGGGTTGGTGGTGATGGTGTAGTTGTGATGATGGTAATGGTGTTAATGGTGTTTGAATGGAAGAAAATAATGGACTGAGGAAGAAGAAAGGAATGGGGGGGTATGGTTCGGCTGATGGGAGAGGGGAGTGGGGTGTGTGTGTTAATAAGAGAGAGAGAGAGAGAGAAGGAGTTGTATATTTGTGTGTGTGTGTGTGTATATATATTTATATAATAAGAGAGTGGGATATTTAGAGAGAGAGAGATATAGATATTTAGAGAGAGGTGGGGCTGTACTGTAGGCTATGAGGGTGAGGGGGTACTGGTATGGTGGAAAAGAGAGAGAGTGTGAGAGAGAGAGAGTTATATATATATATATATATATATATATATATATATATATATATATATATATATATATATCTTTGAAATGGAGAAAGAAAGAGATATTTATATACAAGGAGGGTATTTTTTAGTAGGGAAAAAGGCAATTACAATAGTGAGATGTAGGGGTAGTCATGACAGGGGTTACACCAAATTGGGTTGGGTGTTGGGCCAAGTTTGGACAAGCTTGGGGCCAAGATTTAATTAAATAATAAATTAAACCAATAAAAATCATGGACGAAATGGGAGCACAAGGGAGATCAAATCGATGGCACGCAAGTGGCACGTGCATAGTAGACTCAAAACAGGCCAGGACCATATATTGGGTCGACTAGATTGGACCGATGTCGGGTCCCGAAATTAAGTCGAAAATTAAATCATAAATTACGACAGACGATAAATTGGTCTAATTTGACCCGCAGTTGCGCGAATCAAATGGAACACAATGGAACAAGTTCGAGTGGGACACAAAATATCAACATGAAGATAATCTCGTCTACTACAAACTTAAAGACGGAAGTTCCCAGAGACTGGCATCCCTGATGCTCTAGAATTCCAAGTCACGGTAAAGAATATTTAAAGATCAAAATTAATTAAATAAAATGAATTATCGAGAATAAATTATTTAGAAAATTCGAAAATAAATCCCAAAAATTCATGGGGCTTACAGTACGGGTTCAGTATGGGCTGGTTTGATACAACCGGGTCTCCTAAACGTCAAATAATATTAATAATGAATAATTAAACTATTTATAATGGATATGTCACCACTTAGTCTGGTTTTCCTAGTTAGGACATCACTATGGCTCGACCTTCCCTGGCATGGCTAATATACTAGTCAAGGCACGCCACTGAACTATCCGTGCCACGATTTCTAGTCACCTTATACTTCAAATTTAATCATGACTAAAGACATCTACCGTAATAATAATTAAATAATTATTTACAACAATCTAAAAATCACCATTTAAATCAATTAAATAATAATAAAAATATTTTAAAATTTTCGGAAAAAAAGGAGCTACAAATCTACCCACCTTAAAAATAATTTCGTCCTCGAAATTCTAATTCATAACTATTCCTTAAAATTCAAAGTCTACTATTACCTTAATCTCCTCAATTTAATTCCTCAAAATATTTTATAACCTTCTCTAGCTATTTTACAACTTCGAATACTTGAGGACTTCTACCCACCTTTGGTCACACTACTCCCTCAAATCTCATGTCGCTAAAATTTTATAATCATCCAACTAATTACTAAAATTGCTACCAATGGATATCTATGACATAGGACATCTATAATCCTCTCCTATCTATCAAGCAACCCAAAATCAAGCAACAAATTTACACAAGTAGCTGAGAGATATTGATAAATTCTAATAAGCATGACCATTCGTCGCTCTAAAATAGGAATGACAGGAAGATAAGAAAAAAATAATTGAGAGCAAATATGAGGCTTCAAGAGCGGTAGAGAGTATCCAATGATACAGATAGAAATAGAGTTTATAAACCATTGACTTATTTGCTAGATTGGGCTACTCTAGTCTAGTCACTTGCTAAATCGAAAAACTCTTCGTTTCCTAAAGAGGCTTGCAATCCATGCAATACATAAATTCCGTTCTCAAAATTTTATCTGAACAAGATTTCATAATGGAATAAAATTTGAGAAATCAAGATTGTGATCTTTTCCGTGTTTATTTAAACACACGAGTAAGGGATATAAATGCAATACAAGATCGTATCGCGACTCCCAGGTAGATGGAATAAGGGTTGCGAATGACTTCACATTCTGAGGGATGGAGACTACATAATAGGTACAGGGATCTATTTCAAATAGTTCGGTTTTATTAGTCCAAAAATGGTGGTATGCTTGGATGGGTTTCACTGGGTCTTAATGGGCTCCCTGATTGGACTTCAATCGTTGGTTGAATGAACCTTGGATTTCAATCTATGTTGACTGGACAAGATCCCGATGGTTAAACTATTTCTACTAGGTTAGGGTATCCTAGAATAGGTTTTCACCCAAGTAGTCGAGCTAGTTGCCAGTCAGGTTGGTTAGCTAGGTCCCTAAAGCCCAAAAATGCGTCTTTCGTGACTTTTGTGTTTAAGTAGCACGAGAAGACACAATTGAGTGGAACATTAGTGACAGTGCGTAGTGGGCTTCGAGTGAATCATAACCATATATTGGGTCGAAGAAATTGGGTCGAGGTCAAGGCTCTAATGGAAGTCGGGAAGTATACCGGTATTACTGTAAGGGTCATAGCTAGTCTTTTTGACCTGAAAGTCGTACCATAAAAATAGAGTACAAGGGGACGGGTTTGAGTGGGACATGATATACCTAGATGACGGTGGACTCGCCTAGATCTTGCATATGAAATTTGTTGGAAGGTAACAGCTGGTCTCGTGCTCCAAATATTAATGGTACAGCCGGGGACACAAAATAATCTAAATGAAAAGTGGGAGTCCATGGGGCACTAATTATCATTCTAATGGAAATTATTCTAATCAATCGATAATCCTCGTATATCCCAAAGTTTTAGAAGGCTTACTGTCTACCCACCTTAGAAGCTAAGATATGGTTTTAGGAATAATGAGGCTAGAAGAATTCCAAAGTCCGAATATTGTACCTCGACTCTTGTTAATAAAGAATAAGGCACGACGTAACGGAATACGGTAGATGTCACGACCCGCACCCACTGTGAGGGTACGAGTACGTAACAGCGCCCAGCCTACGCCGCAGCGTCGGCGGTAGAACGCTGTTCTAAGTCTCTAACTAACAATCAACTCATGCAGTATATAATGTACTCATCATGATCAACTCCGAACGGAGGACAAGTATAAGATATGGTGTATCTCAATCACAGTCTAAGCACGATAAGATAACACAGAATTGTAACTAAGAATTTGAAGACAAAAGTAAGTACTGAAATAGTAACAATATCTGAAAATCTCAAATACATCTCAAGTCTCAAATCTCTATACAACAAGCTCTAAATAAAAAAAATAAATGCAAGTCTACTAGACTAAATCCCGATCACTCCTGAGTGTCGGGGCCATAGGTAGCTAAGCCATCTCCTCAGTAAAATGTAGGGCATGTGTCCTCAGGGCAATCATCTGTAAAATTTTCAACAGGTCCAGTCAGGACAGGAACGAGCACAATCTCATCTAGAAAACCCAAGTAAATGACAGAGAACTATAAAGCAGTTATAGGCAGTTGTATTGATGAAAAATGGCAGTTTATATTTAGGTGATGGTAAGAAGACAGATAAAGTACAAGGAAAGTAAATACTAAACAAGAGAAGAATCATAGCAATGAAGACTGAAAAAATAGAACTAGCTGAACCAGGGTAATATGGTATAAAGTCCAGACAACATGTAGACCAGTGTAACTCCAATGTAAGTCCAGTACAGGATGAATCTCATACAAGATGAATCCAGCAAGGGACAATTCCAGTCATAGTGATCAATGATTCCAGGGTGAGTCCAGCCTATACTCTAGCAGTGTGTTTTAAAATACCGAGATCGACATGTAAACGGCTATGGGTAATCCGGCACATCACACACCTGGCCGGGTGTGAGATGGCTATCATTCCAGTAGATTCCAGTAGGGGTGATTCCAGTAAGGGGTATGTCTACATGTCTTACTCTAGTATTTCCCCTCCCAGCAAGTGAATCCAGAAATTCCGACACAATGATTCAAGATGAGTCCAGCCAAGTACAATGATACCAGTAAATGATTCCGGGGTGATTCCAGTAAATGATTCCAGTAAATGAAGCCGGAAACGATGATACCAGTAAATGAGGCCAGAAACTAAATGTGTGTCGTATACATGAATCCAGAATAATAGTACGTGTTTGTAACAGAGAATCACATACAGCTAACTAGAACTGAAATACAGTAATTGACAAATAAATGAGAGAACTATCAGAGAATGTACTCGCCTGATACTCTGAAAAGAGTGGTGTAATGTCAGATGCCTGCACCAGAGTCACAATGTCCTAAACAGAGTAATATGGGTCATGATATGTAAAATACAAGAGAAATGAAAGCTACAATGCAAACTACATGATTTCTAGGTCAATCTAGGTCAAAGTCAACTCTAAGTCAACCCTGGTCAACTATCTAGATCAATCCTAGTCTAGTCAAGTCTCACTAGGCCTAACCAAGCTTAGACTAGTAAGCACACAACAAAACTGGGCTATACAAGCCAACAACACATATTCATATGTATGCATATACCATATATATATATATGTACACATAGGCTAAGGTATTTATACATGCATTCATTCATACATACATACAATCATACCTATATATTTAGCATACTAGCATTCTTCATTACCCTTATTCATGCTTGTTTATGTCATCATGCATCCATACATATATACCCTCATGCATTTATTCAACAACCTAACTATCTAGCATTTATGCCTATCATTATGAAGTCAACATGCATACCTATAAATTACATATAGGTATAGAGATGATATATGGCAAACAATATGAAAATCAGTGCTATATAACAATGGGAATTCTGTAATTTAAAGAATGCCAAAAAAACTCATTAAAATGGAACTCAATCTCAGGTTTTATACATTGGAAAGAATCTCAGTTTTTACATAAATGAACTCAGGATTCCAGTAAATGGTTATCAGGAAATGTGGCAAAACAACATGAAAATCAGTGTGTGTGGGTGTGATGTTTCAGATTTAAACAACCAATCAGATTTACAAAGACAGTGAGCAATACATCTCAGGTTTTTATGTCAGTTAAAAAATAATAGTTCAATAGAACTCAAATCATGAAACCAGTAAATGCCTACAGCTAATGAAATGCCAAACCAAACCAGGCCAAGGCTGCTACAAAGCAATGCCAAACCAAACCAGGTCAAGGCTGCTGCCTAGCCACTGCTTGCTGTTGCATCAGTTGTATAGGTACTGCAGTGCAATGCTGCACTGAGAAGCCAGGCAATACAACTAGGATCTCCCTCAATATCTATACCTGACATCAATCTAACAGTTAGCTAATGTGTACATGTGTGTGTTCTCAGGAACTCAAAACAGTGAATCCCAAACAAAACATTAGCCTCTCCTATATATATAAACATGAAAAACCAAATCAACATGCAAAGGGGGTTTGATGCACATTGATGCAATCTCAGGAAACAGGGAAACCTAATAGGTTTGAGCACATATTTCCAGAATTTCCAAAACAGTTCAGACAACAAGTGACAGTTCATATGTTCAACCCCCAACACAAATTCGAAAACCCCACATCAAAATCTCAGAAATTTCAATAACTGAAATCTCATTAAAATCATATGAAAACTCAGTCTAACCTTTCATTCTCAGGAAGAATCAATATCAGTTATGGAAAACCCAAACCAATTTGCAAAAACTAAAACAATGATCCCCTGTCATTAAAATGAACCCAAAAACGAATTGAAAGAATCAAGCCAACAGGAAACCAAATCTTAGAAACAACTAACCTAGGTAATGTAACTAAAAACTCATTTGAAACCTCAAGTTATACCATGTATCAGTTTAAAAAGAAGGGATGAAAATTCAGGATTACTTAACAGTGATATACTTCCAGGATGTGTCAGTTCAGTGTTCAAAAACTGAAATCGAAACCAAAAAGCCTAATACTAACCAATAATCAACCTTGCAATAGCTTAACACACATGTAGGTGAACTTAATGGAATAATTAAACACCAAGAATCAGTAAAAAATGGAATTAACAGTTCAAAATCTCAAAACAGGGAAGTATGTATCAGACATTTAGGAAATTGAATTTCGAACTATCAATCATGCTAATGTGACCAATAAAGGGTTGGTAAGCACAACAATACTTGTGCTCGTGTCTTGGGGGTGTCTTCGTGTCCAGGAAACTGGACACGAAGTGTCTCAAGTGGCTAAAACCTGGAACAGTGCACACTGTGCAACCCAGGCCTCGTGCTGAAGTGTCGACTAGTCTAGGACACTACACAGTGAACCATCGACCTCGTGTACGTGCCTAAGTGTTCGTCAGGACTAGGAGAGCGTGTCCCACAGCCTGCACAGTGTCCACGTGGATCGTGTCGCGTGCACGAGACGCGTATCCGAGCGTGTCAGTGCACGCGCGTGTAAGTGTGCAAACCCAGTGCGGGTCGATTCTCTCCGTGCACACAAAACGAGATCCCACGAAACTTTGTGGGTGGTATGTCAGTCATAGCCCCTAGGTCAGTACAAAGTATCGTGTCCAGATATGCTGTGTCGTGTCCTACAGGACACTCGAGCAGCAGGGCACTGCATGGTGTCCTCGTGCACGCGTGTGTGTCCCAATATGGACACGAACGTGTCCAGAAATATGCTCAGAAGGACACGAAGTTAAGTACACATATAATACAACATTTTCATTCAAAAAGATTTGGAAAAACAGAAAGAAAATCCCTCTTAGGCATTTCATCAAACACTTAGCATACAATACGACACGTGTCCGATACGGACACCAAACGGACACGAAATTCACCCAAATTTCAGGGACACCTAGGGGACTCCTAGATCTAGCCCTACATGCAAAGAAAACTGAAATTTGAATCAATTTGGAGAGTTTTACCTATAGGTGCAAAAAGCTTGGAAAAGCCTCAAATGGGGGATTCTTCCTCTTGGTGCCAAATGCTCCAAATTGTCCCAAAGCTGGGATTAAACTCAGAAATCAGAAAATAGGGGAGTGTTAGGTTCTAATGCAAGAAACTAGGATCAAAAAGGAATTAAAATGGATTTATGGGGATTTTTGCAAGAGGGACAATACCTTTCCTTCTCCAATGATAAAATGAATGAAAGAAGGAGGCAAGCCCTAGGAAATAAGTGTTTTTATAGGGTGGGGATCCCTATGGCTGGTCATTTAGGGTTTAGTTAGGGTTAGGGCTTCTAGTTATGGGCCATGGGCCAAGTCATGATCAAAATAAATCACTTAGCCATAAGTCATTTCATGAAAATATAAACCATGACTCAAATCCACTAAACCAAGTCCCCTCATCCCAAAATTAGTTTCTAATGACTAAATGTAGGTTAACCTAAGTTAGGCTAGGGTTACCATGACTAGGGTTAGCTTCTAGGCTAGCTCACTAGGTCTCAACAAGTCAAGTCAACCAGAAATTCACCAATTCAACAAATCACCAAATAAATCAAATAAGTCAAAATAACCAAAATACCCCTAGCTAAAAATAACAATTAAATCATCTTAATGACGTGATTAGGCTCTAGGTCATGCAGTCTCTCAGGTTTCACTAGCAGCACATCAAAATCACAAGTCATGACCTAAACCAGTTTTTAAATAGTTTAAAAATAATTGAAAATCACCAAAAATTACTATGTAAAATAAATATCAATAAATAATAATTATAATTATAAAATTTCAAAAATACCCTCATCTGGAAAACTGGGTGTTACAATCCTACCCACCTTATAAAAATTTTCGTCCTCGAAATTAAGATGATCGCACCTCTCCTAGGTCAAACCCCCAAGCAATCAAAGTCGAAGCAATACAATCCTACTGGTCGTAATTCCACAGTCTCGAGCAGGGTAGCTACACTATCTAGCAATCACAAGAAATATCCTGGCAGGTACTAAGGGAAATCACACATGGAAGTGGGGAGGAAGAACAAGAAGGTCAAACCTGCTAATCCATCACCTGCGATGTGAGTCTCCTCAGCTGCCATCGCAAAAGCTCCACCCCTCTGGTGCTGAGCTACAGGTGGCCTAGCCCCCTCAAAAGGAGGTGCAATGGGACAATCTATCTTCTGGTGGGCAGCTGACCCACAGAAATAGCAAACCCTCAACCTCTTCCTGCACTGCTCCCAGATGTGTCCCGGCTTCTTGCAGTAGGAACAACTGATCGCCTTCGGGTCCTGACCCCGATACTGATGCTGCACCTGCTGAACTCCCACTGGTGCCTGCGTCTGCTGAGTCTGTACATGAGGCCTCTTGGCCTGGCCTTCGCTGCTGCTGGTACCGTGAGCGTCCCGTCCCCTCTTGAGCCTAAGCTCAAGATCATCCTCTGCCAATAAGGCTCCCGTCAAGATCTCCTCAAAAGTAGCATCTCTGTTCCCCTTGGTCAGGGACTTGACCTCCTTGACCAGACCCTTCCGGAACCTCTGGGCCTTCGCCGCCTCGCTCAAGCCCTCTACGAATCTGCTGAGGCGGCCGAACTCTCCAGCGTACTCCTCCACTGACAGGCTCCCCTGTACTAGGCTCTCGAACTGCGACTCCAAAGCTCTGAGCGCTGAATCTGGGAAGAACTTCTTCTTGAAGAAGCCCCTGAACTGCTCCCAAGTCTGCCCTGGTACTCCCACCCTGGGGTCCGACTGATACCAGGTGCGAGCAAGATCTCGCATCCGGCTAGCTGCTGCCTCGATCTGAAGGTCTGCTGGAATCCTGGCCAAGCGGAAGATCTCCTCCATATGCTCGATCCACTCATCGGCATATATGATCCCCTCTGTCCCCAGAAAATCTCTGGGGCTCATCTTCTGAAAGTGCTCGATTCCCGGTGTCTTCGGCTGCTGTATCACTGGTCGGGCTGCGACTATCGTCAGGACCAACTCCATGCCTCGGTCCTGTCGGGCCTGCTGCCGGTCCATAAACTGCTGGAAGTAGGCAAACATCTGTGCCGCATCCACGTGTCCTGTAGGCGGCGGCTGCTGGAACTCCATCTCTGGGATGACTGGGTCCTGCCCCAGAGCTGGTGGAGGCACACCCTCTGCTGCTGCTGCTGAAGTCTCAATATGGACAGAGGTAGCAAGAGCTGCATTCACCTGACCCTGCTGATCTGGTTGAGAGGTGGCAGTCCCCTCTACAACAACTGCTGCACCCGAGCGATGTGATCGTATCTCCACCATCCTGAAGACAGATCGAACAAGGAAGTCAATACTGAGCAGGAATCGATATATCAAAGGAGGACAGTTATTTCAAAGAAGGCAAATCAGTACGATATGTAGATGGCATGATTCAAAGCAGAATTTTCCTAACTGTGATTGAGTGCCTCTCCGGTAAAGCCTATCTCTCAGTCCTATCGCAGGCTCGCAGCAGTACAACTAAGTCGCCGTACTACTACGATATCGCACTAATGCGACTCTCGACCTGCATGGGCCACCACTAAAAACATGTCACGACCCGCACCCACTGTGAGGGTACGAGTACGTAACAGCGCCCAGCCTACGCCGCAGCGTCGGCGGTAGAACGCTGTTCTAAGTCTCTAACTAACAATCAACTCATGCAGTATATAATGTACTCATCATGATCAACTCCGAACGGAGGACAAGTATAAGATATGGTGTATCTCAATCACAGTCTAAGCACGATAAGATAACACAGAATTGTAACTAAGAATTTGAAGACAAAAGTAAGTACTGAAATAGTAACAATATCTGAAAATCTCAAATACATCTCAAGTCTCAAATCTCTATACAACAAGCTCTAAATAAAAAAAATAAATGCAAGTCTACTAGACTAAATCCCGATCACTCCTGAGTGTCGGGGCCATAGGTAGCTAAGCCATCTCCTCAGTAAAATGTAGGGCATGTGTCCTCAGGGCAATCATCTGTAAAATTTTCAACAGGTCCAGTCAGGACAGGAACGAGCACAATCTCATCTAGAAAACCCAAGTAAATGACAGAGAACTATAAAGCAGTTATAGGCAGTTGTATTGATGAAAAATGGCAGTTTATATTTAGGTGATGGTAAGAAGACAGATAAAGTACAAGGAAAGTAAATACTAAACAAGAGAAGAATCATAGCAATGAAGACTGGAAAAATAGAACTAGCTGAACCAGGGTAATATGGTATAAAGTCCAGACAACATGTAGACCAGTGTAACTCCAATGTAAGTCCAGTACAGGATGAATCTCATACAAGATGAATCCAGCAAGGGACAATTCCAGTCATAGTGATCAATGATTCCAGGGTGAGTCCAGCCTATACTCTAGCAGTGTGTTTTAAAATACCGAGATCGACATATAAACGGCTATGGGTAATCCGGCATATCACACACCTGGCCGGGTGTGAGATGGCTATCATTCCAGTAGATTCCAGTAGGGGTGATTCCAGTAAGGGGTATGTCTACATGTCTTACTCTAGTATTTCCCCTCCCAGCAAGTGAATCCAGAAATTCCGACACAATGATTCAAGATGAGTCCAGCCAAGTACAATGATACCAGTAAATGATTCCGGGGTGATTCCAGTAAATGATTCCAGTAAATGAAGCCGGAAATATAAAAATCAGTGCTATATAACAATGGGAATTCTGTAATTTAAAGAATGCCAAAAAAACTCATTAAAATGGAACTCAATCTCAGGTTTTATACATTGGAAAGAATCTCAGTTTTTACATAAATGAACTCAGGATTCCAGTAAATGGTTATCAGGAAATGTGGCAAAACAACATGAAAATCAGTGTGTGTGGGTGTGATATTTCAGATTTAAACAACCAATCAGATTTACAAAGACAGTGAGCAATACATCTCAGGTTTTTATGTCAGTTAAAAAATAATAGTTCAATAGAACTCAAATCATGAAACCAGTAAATGCCTACAGCTAATGAAATGCCAAACCAAACCAGGCCAAGGCTGCTACAAAGCAATGCCAAACCAAACCAGGTCAAGGCTGCTGCCTAGCCACTGCTTGCTGTTGCATCAGTTGCATAGGTACTGCAGTGCAATGCTGCACTGAGAAGCCAGGCAATGCAACTAGGATCTCCCTCAATATCTATACCTGACATCAATCTAACAGTTAGCTAATGTGTACATGTGTGTGTTCTCAGGAACTCAAAACAGTGAATCCCAAACAAAACATTAGCCTCTCCTATATATATGAAACATGAAAAACCAAATCAACATGCAAAGGGGGTTTGATGCACATTGATGCAATCTCAGGAAACAGGGAAACCTAATAGGTTTGAGCACATATTTCCAGAATTTCCAAAACAGTTCAGACAACAAGTGACAGTTCATATGTTCAACCCCCAACACAAATTCGAAAACCCCACATCAAAATCTCAGAAATTTCAATAACTGAAATCTCATTAAAATCATATGAAAACTCAGTCTAACCTTTCATTCTCAGGAAGAATCAATATCAGTTATGGAAAACCCAAACCAATTTGCAAAAACTAAAACAATGATCCCCTGTCATTAAAATGAACCCAAAAACGAATTGAAAGAATCAAGCCAACAGGAAACCAATCTTAGAAACAACTAACCTAGGTAATGTAACTAAAAACTCATTTGAAACCTCAAGTTATACCATGTATCAGTTTAAAAAGAAGGGATGAAAATTCAGGATTACTTAACAGTGATATACTTCCAGGATGTGTCAGTTCAGTGTTCAAAAACTGAAATCGAAACCAAAAAGCCTAATACTAACCAATAATCAACCTTGCAATAGCTTAACACACATGTAGGTGAACTTAATGGAATAATTAAACACCAAGAATCAGTAAAAAATGGAATTAACAGTTCAAAATCTCAAAACAGGGAAGTATGTATCAGACATTTAGGAAATTGAATTTCGAACTATCAATCATGCTAATGTGACCAATAAAGGGTTGGTAAGCACAACAATACTTGTGCTCGTGTCTTGGGGGTGTCTTCGTGTCCAGGAAACTGGACACGAAGTGTCTCAAGTGGCTAAAACCTGGAACAGTGCACACTGTGCAACCCAGGCCTCGTGCTGAAGTGTCGACTAGTCTAGGACACTACACAGTGAACCATCGACCTCGTGTACGTGCCTAAGTGTTCGTCAGGACTAGGAGAGCGTGTCCCACAGCCTGCACAGTGTCCACGTGGATCGTGTCGCGTGCACGAGACGCGTATCCGAGCGTGTCAGTGCACGCGCGTGTAAGTGTGCAAACCCAGTGCGGGTCGATTCTCTCCGTGCACACAAAACGAGATCCCACGAAACTTTGTGGGTGGTATGTCAGTCATAGCCCCTAGGTCAGTGCAAAGTATCGTGTCCAGATATGCTGTGTCGTGTCCTACAGGACACTCGAGCAGCAGGGCACTGCATGGTGTCCTCGTGCACGCGTGTGTGTCCCAATATGGACACGAACGTGTCCAGAAATATGCTCAGAAGGACACGAAGTTAAGTACACATATAATACAACATTTTCATTCAAAAAGATTTGGAAAAACAGAAAGAAAATCCCTCTTAGGCATTTCATCAAACACTTAGCATACAATACGACACGTGTCCGATACGGACACCAAACGGACACGAAATTCACCCAAATTTCAGGGACACCTAGGGGACTCCTAGATCTAGCCCTACATGCAAAGAAAACTGAAATTTGAATCAATTTGGAGAGTTTTACCTATAGGTGCAAAAAGCTTGGAAAAGCCTCAAATGGGGGATTCTTCCTCTTGGTGCCAAATGCTCCAAATTGTCCCAAAGCTGGGATTAAACTCAGAAATCAAAAATAGGGGAGTGTTAGGTTCTAATGCAAGAAACTAGGATCAAAAAGGAATTAAAATGGATTTATGGGGATTTTTGCAAGAGGGACAATACCTTTCCTTCTCCAATGATAAAATGAATGAAAGAAGGAGGCAAGCCCTAGGAAATAAGTGTTTTTATAGGGTGGGGATCCCTATGGCTGGTCATTTAGGGTTTAGTTAGGGTTAGGGCTTCTAGTTATGGGCCATGGGCCAAGTCATGATCAAAATAAATCACTTAGCCATAAGTCATTTCATGAAAATATAAACCATGACTCAAATCCACTAAACCAAGTCCCCTCATCCCAAAATTAGTTTCTAATGACTAAATGTAGGTTAACCTAAGTTAGGCTAGGGTTACCATGACTAGGGTTAGCTTCTAGGCTAGCTCACTAGGTCTCAACAAGTCAAGTCAACCAGAAATTCACCAATTCAACAAATCACCAAATAAATCAAATAAGTCAAAATGACCAAAATACCCCTAGCTAAAAATAACAATTAAATCATCTTAATGACGTGATTAGGCTCTAGGTCATGCAGTCTCTCAGGTTTCACTAGCAGCACATCAAAATCACAAGTCATGACCTAAACCAGTTTTTAAATAGTTTAAAAATAATTGAAAATCACCAAAAATTACTATGTAAAATAAATATCAATAAATAATAATTATAATTATAAAATTTCAAAAATACCCTCATCTGGAAAACTGGGTGTTACAATCCTATCCACCTTATAAAAATTTCGTCCTCGAAATTAAGATGATCGCACCTCTCCTAGGTCAAACCCCCAAGCAATCAAAGTCGAAGCAATACAATCCTACTGGTCGTAATTCCACAGTCTCGAGCAGGGTAGCTACACTATCTAGCAATCACAAGAAATATCCTGGCAGGTACTAAGGGAAATCACACATGGAAGTGGGGAGGAAGAACAAGAAGGTCAAACCTGCTAATCCATCACCTGCGATGTGAGTCTCCTCAGCTGCCATCGCAAAAGCTCCACCCCTCTGGTGCTGAGCTACAGGTGGCCTAGCCCCCTCAAAAGGAGGTGCAATGGGACAATCTATCTTCTGGTGGGCAGCTGACCCACAGAAATAGCAAACCCTCAACCTCTTCCTGCACTGCTCCCAGATGTGTCCCGGCTTCTTGCAGTAGGAACAACTGATCGCCTTCGGGTCCTGACCCCGATACTGATGCTGCACCTGCTGAACTCCCACTGGTGCCCTGCGTCTGCTGAGTCTGCACATGAGGCCTCTTGGCCTGGCCTCCGCTGCTGCTGGTACCGTGAGCGTCCCGTCCCCTCTTGAGCCTAAGCTCAAGATCATCCTCTGCCAATAAGGCTCCCGTCAAGATCTCCTCAAAAGTAGCATCTCTGTTCCCCTTGGTCAGGGACTTGACCTCCTTGACCAGACCCTTCCGGAACCTCTGGGCCTTCGCCGCCTCGCTCAAGCCCTCTACGAATCTGCTGAGGCGGCCGAACTCTCCAGCGTACTCCTCCACTGACAGGCTCCCCTGTACTAGGCTCTCGAACTGCGACTCCAAAGCTCTGAGCGCTGAATCTGGGAAGAACTTCTTCTTGAAGAAGCCCCTGAACTGCTCCCAAGTCTGCCCTGGTACTCCCACCCTGGGGTCCGACTGATACCAGATGCGAGCAAGATCTCGCATCCGGCTAGCTGCTGCCTCGATCTGAAGGTCTGCTGGAATCCTGGCCAAGCGGAAGATCTCCTCCATATGCTCGATCCACTCATCGGCATATATGATCCCCTCTGTCCCCAGAAAATCTCTGGGGCTCATCTTCTGAAAGTGCTCGATTCCCGGTGTCTTCGGCTGCTGTATCACTGGTCGGGCTGCGACTATCGTCAGGACCAACTCCATGCCTCGGTCCTGTCGGGCCTGCTGCCGGTCCATAAACTGCTGGAAGTAGGCAAACATCTGTGCCGCATCCACGTGTCCTGTAGGCGGCGGCTGCTGGAACTCCATCTCTGGGATGACTGGGTCCTGCCCCAGAGCTGGTGGAGGCACACCCTCTGCTGCTGCTGCTGAAGTCTCAATATGGGCAGAGGTAGCAAGAGCTGCATTCACCTGACCCTGCTGATCTGGTTGAGAGGTGGCAGTCCCCTCTACAACAACTGCTGCACCCGAGCGATGTGATCGTATCTCCACCATCCTGAAGACAGATCGAACAAGGAAGTCAATACTGAGCAGGAATCGATATATCAAAGGAGGACAGTTATTTCAAAGAAGGCAAATCAGTACGATATGTAGATGGCATGATTCAAAGCAGAATTTTCCTAACTGTGATTGAGTGCCTCTCCGGTAAAGCCTATCTCTCAGTCCTATCGCAGGCTCGCAGCAGTACAACTAAGTCGCCGTACTACTACGATATCGCACTAATGCGACTCTCGACCTGCATGGGCCACCACTAAAAACGTGTCACGACCCGCACCCACTGTGAGGGTACGAGTACGTAACAGCGCCCAGCCTACGCCGCAGCGTCGGCGGTAGAACGCTGTTCTAAGTCTCTAACTAACAATCAACTCATGCAGTATATAATGTACTCATCATGATCAACTCCGAACGGAGGACAAGTATAAGATATGGTGTATCTCAATCACAGTCTAAGCACGATAAGATAACACAGAATTGTAACTAAGAATTTGAAGACAAAAGTAAGTACTGAAATAGTAACAATATCTGAAAATCTCAAATACATCTCAAGTCTCAAATCTCTATACAACAAGCTCTAAATAAAAAAAAATAAATGCAAGTCTACTAGACTAAATCCCGATCACTCCTGAGTGTCGGGGCCATAGGTAGCTAAGCCATCTCCTCAGTAAAATGTAGGGCATGTGTCCTCAGGGCAATCATCTGTAAAATTTTCAACAGGTCCAGTCAGGACAGGAACGAGCACAATCTCATCTAGAAAACCCAAGTAAATGACAGAGAACTATAAAGCAGTTATAGGCAGTTGTATTGATGAAAAATGGCAGTTTATATTTAGGTGATGGTAAGAAGACAGATAAAGTACAAGGAAAGTAAATACTAAACAAGAGAAGAATCATAGCAATGAAGACTGGAAAAATAGAACTAGCTGAACCAGGGTAATATGATATAAAGTCCAGACAACATGTAGACCAGTGTAACTCCAATGTAAGTCCAGTACAGGATGAATCTCATACAAGATGAATCCAGCAAGGGACAATTCCAGTCATAGTGATCAATGATTCCAGGGTGAGTCCAGCCTATACTCTAGCAGTGTGTTTTAAAATACCGAGATCGACATATAAACGGCTATGGGTAATCCGGCACATCACACACCTGGCCGGGTGTGAGATGGCTATCATTCCAGTAGATTCCAGTAGGGGTGATTCCAGTAAGGGGTATGTCTACATGTCTTACTCTAGTATTTCCCCTCCCAGCAAGTGAATCCAGAAATTCCGACACAATGATTCAAGATGAGTCCAGCCAAGTACAATGATACCAGTAAATGATTCCGGGGTGATTCCAGTAAATGATTCCAGTAAATGAAGCCGGAAATATAAAAATCAGTGCTATATAACAATGGGAATTCTGTAATTTAAAGAATGCCAAAAAAACTCATTAAAATGGAACTCAATCTCAGGTTTTATACATTGGAAAGAATCTCAGTTTTTACATAAATGAACTCAGGATTCCAGTAAATGGTTATCAGGAAATGTGGCAAAACAACATGAAAATCAGTGTGTGTGGGTGTGATGTTTCAGATTTAAACAACCAATCAGATTTACAAAGACAGTGAGCAATACATCTCAGGTTTTTATGTCAGTTAAAAAATAATAGTTCAATAGAACTCAAATCATGAAACCAGTAAATGCCTACAGCTAATGAAATGCCAAACCAAACCAGGCCAAGGCTGCTACAAAGCAATGCCAAACCAAACCAGGTCAAGGCTGCTGCCTAGCCACTGCTTGCTGTTGCATCAGTTGCATAGGTACTGCAGTGCAATGCTGCACTGAGAAGCCAGGCAATGCAACTAGGATCTCCCTCAATATCTATACCTGACATCAATCTAACAGTTAGCTAATGTGTACATGTGTGTGTTTTCAGGAACTCAAAACAGTGAATCCCAAACAAAATATTAGCCTCTCCTATATATATGAAACATGAAAAACCAAATCAACATGCAAAGGGGGTTTGATGCACATTGATGCAATCTCAGAAAACAGGGAAACCTAATAGGTTTGAGCACATATTTCCAGAATTTCCAAAATAGTTCAGACAACAAGTGACAGTTCATATGTTCAACCCCCAACACAAATTCGAAAACCCCACATCAAAATCTCAGAAATTTCAATAACTGAAATCTCATTAAAATCATATGAAAACTCAGTCTAACCTTTCATTCTCAGGAAGAATCAATATCAGTTATGGAAAACCCAAACCAATTTGCAAAAACTAAAACAATGATCCCCTGTCATTAAAATGAACCCAAAAACGAATTGAAAGAATCAAGCCAACAGGAAACCAAATCTTAGAAACAACTAACCTAGGTAATGTAACTAAAAACTCATTTGAAACCTCAAGTTATACCATGTATCAGTTTAAAAAGAAGGGATGAAAATTCAGGATTACTTAACAGTGATATACTTCCAGGATGTGTCAGTTCAGTGTTCAAAAACTGAAATCGAAACCAAAAAGCCTAATACTAACCAATAATCAACCTTGCAATAGCTTAACACACATGTAGGTGAACTTAATGGAATAATTAAACACCAAGAATCAGTAAAAAATGGAATTAACAGTTCAAAATCTCAAAACAGGGAAGTATGTATCAGACATTTAGGAAATTGAATTTCGAACTATCAATCATGCTAATGTGACCAATAAAGGGTTGGTAAGCACAACAATACTTGTGCTCGTGTCTTGGGGGTGTCTTCGTGTCCAGGAAACTGGACACGAAGTGTCTCAAGTGGCTAAAACCTGGAACAGTGCACACTGTGCAACCCAGGCCTCGTGCTGAAGTGTCGACTAGTCTAGGACACTACACAGTGAACCATCGACCTCGTGTACATGCCTAAGTGTTCGTCAGGACTAGGAGAGCGTGTCCCACAGCCTGCACAGTGTCCACGTGGATCGTGTCGCGTGCACGAGACGCGTATCCGAGCGTGTCAGTGCACGCGCGTGTAAGTGTGCAAACCCAGTGCGGGTCGATTCTCTCCGTGCACACAAAACGAGATCCCACGAAACTTTGTGGGTGGTATGTCAGTCATAGCCCCTAGGTCAGTGCAAAGTATCGTGTCCAGATATGCTGTGTCGTGTCCTACAGGACACTCGAGCAGCAGGGCACTGCATGGTGTCCTCGTGCACGCGTGTGTGTCCCAATATGGACACGAACGTGTCCAGAAATATGCTCAGAAGGACACGAAGTTAAGTACACATATAATACAACATTTTCATTCAAAAAGATTTGGAAAAACAGAAAGAAAATCCCTCTTAGGCATTTCATCAAACACTTAGCATACAATACGACACGTGTCCGATACGGACACCAAACGGACACGAAATTCACCCAAATTTCAGGGACACCTAGGGGACTCCTAGATCTAGCCCTACATGCAAAGAAAACTGAAATTTGAATCAATTTGGAGAGTTTTACCTATAGGTGCAAAAAGCTTGGAAAAGCCTCAAATGGGGGATTCTTCCTCTTGGTGCCAAATGCTCCAAATTATCCCAAAGCTGGGATTAAACTCAGAAATCAGAAAATAGGGGAGTGTTAGGTTCTAATGCAAGAAACTAGGATCAAAAAGGAATTAAAATGGATTTATGGGGATTTTTGCAAGAGGGACAATACCTTTCCTTCTCCAATGATAAAATGAATGAAAGAAGGAGGCAAGCCCTAGGAAATAAGTGTTTTTATAGGGTGGAGATCCCTATGGCTGGTCATTTAGGGTTTAGTTAGGGTTAGGGCTTCTAGTTATGGGCCATGGGCCAAGTCATGATCAAAATAAATCACTTAGCCATAAGTCATTTCATGAAAATATAAACCATGACTCAAATCCACTAAACCAAGTCCCCTCATCCCAAAATTAGTTTCTAATGACTAAATGTAGGTTAACCTAAGTTAGGCTAGGGTTACCATGACTAGGGTTAGCTTCTAGGCTAGCTCACTAGGTCTCAACAAGTCAAGTCAACCAGAAATTCACCAATTCAACAAATCACCAAATAAATCAAATAAGTCAAAATGACCAAAATACCCCTAGCTAAAAATAACAATTAAATCATCTTAATGACGTGATTAGGCTCTAGGTCATGCAGTCTCTCAGGTTTCACTAGCAGCACATCAAAATCACAAGTCATGACCTAAACCAGTTTTTAAATAGTTTAAAAATAATTGAAAATCACCAAAAATTACTATGTAAAATAAATATCAATAAATAATAATTATAATTATAAAATTTCAAAAATACCCTCATCTGGAAAACTGGGTGTTACAGTAGATATAAGTCAGGTCAAGGATCGTTCCTCAATAAATAGAAAACGAGTGTGTACAATGACACATGGTCGATAAAAAGGGAACGATCTACTCGTCTATAGTATACAAGAGTTATCGACGGGGTAACCAACTCTAAGGCACACCATATGAAAAGATTTCTAACAACTGAGTCATGAATTTCTATTTGTGTCGAACCTGCCAGACTATTGTCACAAGGGTTCTAGTTAAACCAAGCTTCAAACAAATTATTAGAGGCTTACAACATTTGGTCTCTTGAGAATAGGTAGTCTCCTAGGTTGGCATTTGATCAAGGGAAAGATCCTAATCATTTTCGGAATCCAATGACTAGAAGATCAAGATAGTAGGTTTAGTGTCGAAGGAAGGATGAGTAACTCAAGGAAAGGTTCCAGTCACTAGACTGGCCGATGGTAGCTACACTTGCGTATACAACTATCATAGCCATGGGGAATACTCTGTATCTATCTATCAATTACGAGCTTTCGTCTTTCCACTCAGTGAAAGACAAAAATAATAAAGAGTTCAAGAGAGATGTCACTGAATATAATTACATGATTCAAAGGCGAAGGTATAATTCAAGAGGACTTGTCAACGCAGTCGCGGATGAGATCCTAGAGACATCTATATCTCAGTCCACGTAGGTTAATCAGAGGGAGAGCGAACCGAGTGCACTACGGTTGATCAGACCGTAATACGTCGATTCTGATTAGACAATATGTTAGTAGGCGTCCCCAATAACATATGTCTTGAATCAAGCTCGATAAAAGAGAGCTTACAAAACTAGGCTGTAATAGCAGCATTGGTCAAGATAGTCGAAAATATAAATATGCGAGATTTTTGAAAGGAGGCACAAATAGTTCAAGTTTTGAGAGAATCAAAGCCTTACCTGGTATTTTTGCTTATACATTCATCCTGTTATCTTCTTATTCATGAGGCCTTGGTCGACTAATGGGTTATGGGCCTCTAAATTCTATACTCTAGGTAAACCTATTAGTGTATGTCCTTTTACCTTGTCAATAGATGTCACGATCCGATCCCAAATAATTGGGTCGAACCGGATCATGCCCAGCCTGCACCGTTGTGAGACGGCGACAGTAAGCTGTTCTATATGCAAGTATTCACAACAACATCTATATATTTGTCACAACTCAATATACGAAAATTTTTAAACTTTTATTCAACATTTGAAAAGTACAACTGGAAATGAAAGAACTGAAATAAAATACTGAATTCAAAATTAACAAAACTCCAAAACTAAAAAAAACTGGAAACGACTAGCTAAGAGGTCGGCTCGTCGGCCTCAGGTCCTGCGTCCTCCAAGGGGAACTCCAACAACACCACAGGGTACAAAACTGGGTCATAATAGCTATTGTACAATAGCCCAGCATCCTCAATATCAACTAAAAATGTTGTCTCCAGTCAGGAGGGAGCAAGTACGAATATGTATCTCATATTTCAAGTAATAATGGAAAAGTGCAGGCTAAACAGTTGAAACAATATTTTCCAGTAATTCTATGATTAAAAACAATGTGATTTGAATGTGTAATCGTCTATGACCGGCTTGGGTTATACAATAGCGTCCTAGCGACGCGATACGGCTTATCCTCGTGTGTAAGAGGGGTAAGCTCGCACAATCATGCAATATGGGGGTATTGGCCATAAATGTTACACTATTCCCCCAATCCCCACAATCAATATCAATCAATATCTGAACCCTAAGAGAAGGTTTCGTGTAGCAATGTGGTTTAAACATGCAGCTTGACAATTATTAAATAAAATACAAGAAAACATAACCGTAACTTGCCTTTGTTTATGACTGGAGTAGGATGACGGTTCCGGGGAAGAAGTTAGTACCGTCCTTGGAAATCCTACAGTTGGAGAACTTGACTTAGAACTAAAATTGTAGCCATTCTAGGTGTGCTAGTTAAAATCTCTAGTAGTAGTGTCCTAGTCGGATTTTAAGTTCTTTTATTTAACCTACGGTAACGCTTTATGTCGCAAGCTACGTGCGTTGTCAATTAGTTTGTTAAACCGGTTAATTCAGTTAATTGGGGAAAAATAGAAATTACAGTTTAACTTAGGAAAACTTTGTATTTTTGTAATATATATATAAACTAGTTTTCTTCTAGTGATAAAACATGAACTTGTTATCTTGCTAATATTTTATTCATTTAATTAACTTGGGAAAATCTTTATTAATTTTATACAAAATAATTAATATCCTAATTATAAATTACGCGTCCAAATATGGAAACCAACCCAGAAAAGAAATAAAAATCAACCCAGAAAAGAAATGAAAATCAACCCAGAAAAGAAATAAAAAACCTAGTCTACACAATACAGGGGTACAACTAACAAAAATAGAAATCTGGGCTTATGCCCTTACAAACTTTACATAAATAAAATTAGAGGAAAATTAGTTAGCTCTAAAAAATGTTCCGTATTTTAAATACTGAAAACAAAACTAATAAATAAATTAAATTAAATATTAGGAGTCTCAGACTTGGTCCAATCGTCACTATTTTTAGCTAATGCCTCAACGTCCATGTAAAACTGGTTTCGTTTGCATTTTGCTAGGGCCCACGGACCGGTACGGTCGTCGCCCAAAAATCCAATTAATAAATATTCCCGAAAATTCATTTATAAAAATTTATAAAAATTTGGGCAACATTTCCTCTATATTTGGGACAACCCAATACTGGGAAAATGCGCCAAAACACCCAAAATATTTATCCCAAACCAGGGAAACCACAGAAATTAATTCTACCAAAAACTCGTAACCAATTCCCAACATAGGTCAAGCCAACAAAACCACAGAACATTCCGAAACGAAGTTCGGAAAATTTTTGAAAAGTCACAGAACCAGTATAGATTCGAAAATATCCGAATTTAACTCGAGAAATTCCAAGAAAACCAACAGAAGTCAACTAAGAAAATCTACAGAACTTTTTCGAAGGAAAGTTCGGAAATTTCGAAGGATCGAAATCACTACCGTAATCCTCAAAACCGATTCTTGTTGCGGGATCGGGACCGAAATCATCATCGACTACGTAAACGGAAACAAAAACGCAAAATTATACCTTGGGTTGCTCGACTAGAGCTCTCAGATGTTAAAATTGGAATAAAACCAAGTTTCTGCGGAATCGAGAAAATCCAGAGCTCGCGGACAGCAAAGAAAAATTGCGGAACGGGAGATCGGGGTCGAGATCCGGCACGGGGCACGCTGGACAGAGAAGGGGCCGGAACAGACCGAACAGCGGCACGGGACAACGGCGCAGGGGCCGCGGAGCGTGGAGTCGCGGGCGAAACAATGGCACAGGGCCGCGGGGTCAGCCCGGAGAGGTCGGCCTGTCAGGGGCATGCGCGCCGGAGGGGGCGCTGCGGGCGCGGGCCCGGCAGGGGAGGCCGTGGAAGCGACGTCGGAGGTGGGCGGCCCAGGGGCGCACGGGGAGACGCGGACGGGGCTGGGCGTCCGGCGGAGGTGGGGCCGCGCGGGGAGACGCAGACGAGGCTGGGGTCGGGGCGCTCGCGGGAAGGGCTCTGGAGGGGGGTGAGTGGAAGAGTTATGGAGAGATAGGGGGTTTGTGTTTGGGAGTGGTGATGAGTTGAGAATGAGGGGAAAGTGAAGGGTGCTAGAGCTTGTGTTCGTGAGAGAGAGTAGTGGTGGGAGTGGTGAGTTTGTGTGGGCTAATTAAAGGAAAGGTGGGAAAATAATGTGTGGAGTAGAGGAGAAAGGGGGCAGGAGAATAGGCAATTTAGCCTGGTCGTGGGTGACCAGGCCCAACGTGAGTATATATTTTTTTATAACAGATATTAATCAGAAATTGAAAGAATAAAAAAAAGGATTGGTTCGGACGGGATTGGGTTTCGGGAAATTGTACCGGGTTCGAACTCGGGTTCGGAGTCCGGACTCGGGATCGGGGCAGGGCCACAATCAAAATCCAATGATTAATTTTTAAAAATAATATTTTCCTAATCCAACTAATAAATAATAATAATAATAATAATAATAATATTAAAACTCTAACTGGGAATCCAGGACTATGCTGACAAAATCAAAATCCCAAAAATACAATAATTCAAATTTATCCAAAAAATTCTAAAAAAGTCAGGTTGATAGATCACAAGGACCACATAAAGCTAGGTTGGGAGACATGCTACTCAACTTACAGAACTTTCACTAGTATTGGCTTCGGGTATTATGGGACACGCAGGGTATTCTTCTATCCTCTATAGCATCCTAAACTTATTTCACCGAAAATTATGCCTCGCCCGTATACTCTGGCTGTGGTAAACCCTTGGTTCCATGATTCAGATATGATATGCTATCAGATACTCTATCCTACATTGACACAAGGTCTAAAGAGGTCAACGAAGATATAGTTTTAGCAATGCTCCATAACCTACGATTCCTAAAAACAATTTCAATTCTATGGGTCGTGCCTCGCTAGTGCGCTGCTGGCTGGCCATCGCAGTCATTGAAATTATTCCAACTATATTCCTAAGAACGTCAAGGAGCTGTTAAAGGTTCAAACTAATTGACTATGGTAGAAAGCGTAAACATCTACCTATAAGTCTCAATCCTTAAAGTAAAAGATTGATCGGGAAGGAAATAACCGAAGACAAGGGAAGTAAGAACATCATAATCTTTATTTCATATGCATTTCAAATGGCTGAGGGAAAACTTTGAATCAAATCTAACTCGAGGTTCATATATAAATAGCAGAATCAGAAATTATAAACTAGTTCCTTACCGCAAAATAGAATTTAAAATAGGCAATTCTAACTCATGATGTGATATTTATATCTAATAGAGCAAAATAAAATAGAACAGTTTATTAAGATTAGAGCCTGAATTCTAGGAAAGCCTAATATACCAAGTGAATAACATATCCACGTTGAATCACATTGTCATATCAAAAGTAATAGTGTATCTATAGAGATCTGGTAGGTTGTCTAAATTTAATGAACCCTTATCTAAATTGCACGGCCTATCAGACAATCTTAACTACCCAATTAATAAGGGACCCTTATCCTAGTTATCCTCCTAAATTATTTTAATCCTAATTGTGAATGAGCATTTCCTACGCGCAGGCTCGCAATGGTATGACTAACTTAAGTACCATCACGAGTTCGCAATCTTTTGCAAAAACTGACCTGTATGGGCCACCACAAAAACTTGTCACGACCCGCACCCGCTTTTCGGATACGAGCCGTGTCCAAGCCAGCCTACACCACAGAGTCGACGGTAGAACGCTGTCAAGACCGCAAGAAATAAATGCTCAAAATCACAAAAGTATAATATTTATTGCTCATTTACATTTCTAAGATTTATTACAACATTTACAACATTATATCTAAAAGAAAATACAAGGTCTCTCAAAATAGTAAAGACAGCTAGTTCCACTATCTAAGTTGACCTCAGCATACCCATGTCTTCCCAGTGCTAAGAGTGATCGCGGATAAACCTGAAAAATGTTGGTTTCCAGTCAGGAATGGAACGAGTACAATCTCACAACAGAATCAATAAATAACAAAATCCATAAATCTGTAATAATACTGAGATACATGATAAGGGATAAACAGGAATCATGGTAGGAATCATGCGAGTAAAAGCAGGGAGACATGGTACACAAGACAAGCAATGACAAGAAAACTGAAATGTAACAAGACTATATCTAACTAGTGATTTGAAATACACTTTCGACATGTAAACGGCTAAGGGGTAAATCCGGCACCCTGCACATGTCGTGTGCAGCTGCTATCAGGCAAAAATAGACATTTTGGGGATATTTTTGGGTATGTTTACATGTCTATTAATGTACTTCCCCGCCCGACCAGTACTCATGGATCCAAACAGGTCACGAACACGATAATAAATTGGTCACGAACAACATGCAAGAATCCATAACTACTATCTCGTCTGACACGCGTGTCAAGAATCGACATAATATCAATATAAAACAATATTAAATACAAGAAGTATAGAGATAATCAAATACGAAAACCATCAGAGATGTACTCGCCCGAGGTCCTGTGCTGGTGAAACCGATAATACTATACCACTCAAAGAGCCACAATCAGTCAACACATACAGAAGTCTTCGGATGCTGAAATAAATATTACCAACATTTTTAGAATAGTCAAATTAGCTAGAATTTCCTGTCCTTAAGTCCAATTCTGGATACAGGGGGAAAACGGTAATTTCGGGTTAAAATGGTGTCCGCCGTTGTACCTGTTTTGCACCGAAAAGCGTGCCAAAGTCTATGGTCTCTAAAGTCATCAAACTATATGTCAACGGATTCGATTTTCCGATACAAACCCAACCGTATGTCCAAAGTTGGATTTCGGCGGGCTGTGCACAAAATCACCCGTTGAGTCGAATTGTGGCTATACAGCGTTCTACTGCCGACACTACGGCGTAGGCTGGCTTGGACACGCATTCGTATCCCGGAAAGCGGGTGCGGGTCGTGACACCTTAGCTATGTGGATGCGTCTCTTTTATTATCAAGCCTAACTTATGCAAGTTGAAAACATGCGAGTTATTATGTGAAGGCTAAGATGAAGCAAGTTCATCGAAACTACCCCACCTGAGCGAGTCTTCGAGCGAGCCGTTGCAAGGCTAATTCCTCCGATTGACTGAACGGGACGGAGCACTACACACAGTCTCAAGGGTCGCTGCCATTGTCGGTGGTGATCGTAGGCGCATCGAGTGCATCCATGCAGAGGCGTCGCCGAGGGTGCACGGACCACGCGGTTGTCGACATCTCCGACGACTGTGTGTAACTCCTCTTCCCAGAATTTTGATTATATATTTTTCTATTTATTTATTTAAATTAAATGGTGATTTTTAGAATTTTTATAAATAATTATTTAGTTAATTACTACGGTAGATGACTTTAGCCATGGTTGAGATTTGGAGTACAAGATGACTAAGAATCATGGCACGGGTAGTGCAGTGGTGTGCCTTGACTAGTGTATTAGCCATGGTAGGAAAGATCGAGCCATAAGTGTGACCTAACTAGGAAAACCAGGCCAAGTTGTGACATGACCATTAACAATAGTTTAATTATTCATTATTAAGATTTATTGACTTGCAGAAGACCAGGTTGTACTCAGCTATTCCGAATTAGACTCGAACCGAGCCTAAACCATGTAGACCCTTAGTACGACCAAGACGGCCACATAGATATACTGCATGTATATGGGTGTTTCATTTTAATGATCAATGACTAATTATAAATATTGGTTTAATAATATATATTATTGCTATAAAAGTTATATTTATATTTTTATATATTTGTTATTTTTGAAAACGATACGTTTCTTGAAATGTCATTTTAGGTTGTGGGACCTTTGACTAGAACAGTATATGTATGCATATATATTGTGTGTGTTTATTTGATTAGATGAAATATATTTATTAATCATTTTGTGTATATTTATTGCGTGTTCTTAATAGTTGAATGGTTAGTATTTTATAAGTAAGATATATATATATATATATATATATATATATATATATATATATATATATATATATATATATATATATAATATACATGTTATATATATGCGTATATATATAATATACATATATAACATTAGTATATATATATATATATATATATATATATATATATATATATATATATATATATATATATATATATATAGGGTAATATGTATATATATCTACTAATGTATAATTCATATGTATATACATATGTATTAGTGAAAACAAAAGAAAAATCCAATTAACTACCAAGCCAGCTCAGCCCAAGCCCAGTCGGGCCAGGCCCACATACCATGCGTGCAAACAGCACATCAAGCAGACCCCGACCCTCTTTAGAAGCACAACCGTTTTCATATGTGATTGTATATATATATAGAGAGCCGAGAGGGAGGAGGAGACTAAAACCCTAACCCTAACTCGAACCCACGCCCCGTGGTGACCACGACCGCGTGCGCCATCCTGCACCATCGTGACAAGCGCCGGAGCGCCGTTGTGGCCGATCGGAAACAGAGTAATGCTCTGTTTTGTCGACAGCAGGTACCCTCTATTCTCGATCCTTTTTTGTAATGAATATTCGACCAAATCTAGAAGTATTAACTCCTATGTGTAGTCAACCTATACCCCATTTAATCCCAATAAATAGTTCCGAGAATCATAGGATAACCTGTCCGTGATATCGACGCAAAGTTGACAAGAAACAGTTTCGAAAACAGCCTCAAACCAGTCCTAAGTAGCTATGTTTGGAGATCGATTCCTGTTAACCCATCAGTAATTTCAAAAAACAATTTGAACAATATTTTAGATCACTTATAGCCCTTCAAATCTCTTTTTGTAGTCCTTGGTTTCAGTTTGTATGTACAAAGAAAATTGATTTCCAAAATTAAGAAAAACCAGCAACAAAAACAGTTTAAAATTAGAATTTGTCCCGATACGACGTGCGTCCCGCCAAACCGGGCGACGTGATCGCAAACCAAAAGCATCGAAAGGTGCGTATCGACTTCATGGACGTGTCGGCTTTGACGGAATTCAAATTGGTTGCGTGTGCGCTACGATTTTGATGCGTATCCGTCAAAATTTACCGTATCGGCCTCTGTGCAAATTTTCTAATTTCTTTGTGCATGTTCGTCAGATTGAGACAAAACTTGTGCCAACAGGACCGTATCATTTTTCTGGTCCTGTATGCCAAGTTTGATCCGATACTGAGACAGTTGATCGGATTACCGTTTTACGGGCCCCACGATTCGATTCAACGAACGATTTTGTGCACAGCCCACCGAAATCCAAAATTGGACATACTGTCGGGTTCATATCATCAAAACGAATCCGTAGACATATAGTTTGACGACTTTAGAGACTATTGACCCCGGCACGCTTTTCGGTGCAAAGCGGGTCCAACGGCGGACACCGTTTTGGTCTGAAATGACCATTTTGTTCCTGTGTATAGAATTGGACTTAAGGACAGACAATCCTAGCTAATTTGACTATTCTGAGAATGTTGGCGATGTCTGTTTCAGCTTTCGAAGACAGTTGTGAGATTTGGACTTTATGGCTTAGCAGTCGACTATATTTTGTTGGATCTGCGTGCAACCTCCAGGCAAGTATACCTTGCCTTCCTCTACAGTTTATTTACATGCATATTTCTATTATTATATAGTTTTACTAGTTGATTATTGACATATGATTTTTACATTGTGTATGCTAGTATATATAGTCCTTGTTTATAGTTAGCTTTGTAGTTCATATTGGATTGGTTCTCTCGTGTATCTTGATTGGGTCGTGTCGTGCCATCAACTGTACTTGGACTGAGTCGCATTGTGTCATAGGATGAATAAGTCATAACGGAACTATTGTACGTTGAATTCTTGAAGTTAACCTGCGAGTCCATACTAGGGGCGAGGGTTAGTAGTTATCTGTACCTTGATTCCTGAAGCTAACCTGCGAGTCCACACTAGAGGCGAAGGTTAGTAGTTATCTGTCCGCACCTGCGAGTCCATACTAGGGGCGAGGGTGATTTCTTGAAACTAACCTGTGAGTCCACACTAGGGGCGAGGGTTAGTAGTTGTTCAAACCTGCGAGTCCATACTAGGAACGAGGGTTTGAGTATTCGATTGGTTATCCATTGACATCGTGACGTTATATTCTCTTGCTTCTCCTCCAGCAGTTCGTTTATGCATAGTGGTTCTTCCAGTCGTGTATGGTCATGGTTTTGTGTTGTTGGGTCTTTGCATGTTTATATCTGTATTTCATTATTGCATGATAAACTGCTAGATAGATATGTTTTTATGTATCTTGCTATGTCCCCTGAGGACCTGATGATCTCTTCAGGTTTAGTGATTGCATGAAGTTAGTTAACAGAGCGGGATGACAGATGATTGTGATGCATGATTCAAGTATTTGTCAGTGATATTACATTTATTATCCAGCTCGTGCTTTTCTTTCATTATCATGCGATATCCTATTTATTGATTCAGTTTATAGACTCTTGTTATGTTCCTTGGAGTCTTATCAGACATTTATGCTAGTGGGCTGCAAACCACGATCCATGGTGTTTATTCATGTTTCGTACACTTATTGTGGATTTGAGATATAGAATATTTTGCCATGATTTGGCAGTTTACCATGCTCTTGACAGCATTTACGTATTCGGGTTGGGCTGGAGTCCGCTTGATGCGTAGCTGGCTTGCTCACGCTCTCGCGTCCGAAAAGCGGGTGCGGGTCGCGACACTGTGCTAGGACACGACTGTCGTGAAAAAGGGTGCCGTTGTTGTCGGATGTGTTCATGTTCGATTAAGAGCGAGAAGATGATGGAAAAGAGGAGGAGAATGGGAGGAATGGGTGAGTAAGAGAAGGAGTAAGTTGGAAAGGGTTATCAAAAGGGGACTTACGCGGTTCTTCCGCGCGGGGAAGGAGGAATCGGGGGTGTGGAGATTTGAATTGGTAAGCTACTTCGTTGCTGTTGGTTTGGTAGAAATGGGTTATGAAAAATAATTAATGGGCAAAGGAAAAAGGTTTTGAGTTAATAATAACAGTTGGGTTTAATACATGGAAAATGCTAAGTCTACAACCAGATACTTACAACCTTTTTACAATCTCTCTCTCACCCCTTACACATAGATCCCACCGGATCCCACCTCCCCTCTCACCGTCCGTTACATGGACACCACCCGACCCCACCACTTCTCCCCTCCTCCAATCGACGGTTGTAAGAAATTTGTAAGCATTTGGTTGTAGGCATAGCAAAGCTCTTAATTAGCTCTAAGGAGAATGGTTTAAGGGGATTACGAAATTTAATTTATAGTGGTCTTAGTTAATTAGGAAAAAGAAAATGAGGGGGTTTGGCGTGGTGCGCGACTATCCTGTTCCCCCAATTTTGAAAGGTTCCATAATTTTAAAATAGACTAGATGTATCCTAAAATTTTAAAAAAAATGAAACAAAGACACAATCAACAATCCAAAAAGCTAACAATTGTTGGAAACCAATATCTAAACAAATCTGGAAAAGAAAAGAAAAAGTAACTGCCCAAAATTAAGGCAGGCTCTTCGTCTAGTTTCTCGCAAGGATGTCCTTCATTTTTTCCCTATTTTATTTATATTAAAAAAAAACCACAGCTCTATCTGACTCTCTCTCTCTCTCTCTCTCTCTCTCTCTCTTCGTTTTTTTGTCTTCATATGACTAGTCGGATCAAGATTCAAGTCTCATTGAGGGTTATCATCTTCTTTCATCGCATGTATGAAAAATAATAATGGATGGTTTTGCTTGTAAAAATGCTAAAAAAAAAAAAAATTGTTTATGTTAAAGAAAGGGCCCAAATTTTAGATTATGTCATGTGTACCATAAACTATAGGACCGATCCTAGTTGACTACTGCCCAGATTGAGACCTTTTGTATTTGTCTCGACCAACTCTTGCATCATCACCACGTCTCGAGCCGGACCTCAACCACGACAATGCTCGATCAAATCTCCACCCCCTTCTTTGTCTCTCCATCCCCTTCTTTGTCTCCATCATCGATATGAGGAAACCCCAAACCCAAACCCTAATTTTTCTTTACTAGCTTGTCGTATTGATTAGGACCATCCAATGCTAATCAACTAGTATCTATTCATCCCCATTAAAAGATGCTAAATGCTAAGTGCATTACATAAAGTGTTAGTGGTTGTCATCATTTTTATCTAGAACTTGTGTATAGTTATAACTGTAAAAAATTTGACATTCCTTGTTGTGTTTAGAACTGTAAAAATTTCGGTAGTTCTGAAATGTCAAAAACTGCAAAAAAAAATTGATAATACTGAATATGCACAAAAATGTCAAAATGTTGGCAATCCAACAGTGCAGAAATAATGACAGTATCTAACACTTGATGTAATGTTCTTAGCATTAACCTTATAAAAAAAAATCCAGAACCCGTTACCAATTATTTTTAAGTCCCACCCCCAATTCGTGTAACTAAATCAGCTTTAATAATACCTCTAAATCTAAATGTTCACCCCCATGCACTTTACCTATGTAATGGACTAACCCACTTCGTAAACAGTTCAACTACAGAAACTCAAATAGGAACTCAAAATAGAAACTCATAATATGATTATGATATACTTTTAGTGTCATGGCACACGCAACGTGTGTGTGCAACGCGTTGTACGAATGTTAATACCATTGATATCATTCTATGTAGCACAAATACCATACAACCAAACTTATTTTATCATTGATATCATTAACTTTTTAGGAGCTTATAATCAATGGATAAGATGTATGTAATCCATCGGTTTATCATTAATGATGAGTGAAAAAATAGGATTTCATGAGTTCCTCTATGATTTTTTGCTTCGTAACATGTTACCCACAATTGAAAGGTCACCTTGCCGACCCGAACCACTACCTGCTCCTCCTTCCTCGATGCCTCATTCGCCACCAGAAAACAAGGCCGGTCTAGTGGATTGGATCATTGGATTGTCATATCCACCGGAGCTAGTTTTGGTTATCCCATGACCCTTACTTTAGGTCGATCTTGGAGGGTCATATATAACCTCCATCTTTATTGGAATCACAATGAATCTAGGGGTTGCACTTAAGCATAGGGGTTGTCCAAGTCCGAAGTGCTGTCAGACTTACCCCTATGCTGCCCCCTGTCAGCAAAGTCACTGCCCGCATAGTCCCGTTCGTTCGTTGGACATTGACCGCCAGCTACTGATTCTTCAGGTTCCTACGATTTATGTCGTGGCAGTAGGTGTTGTTCTTGTGATGCTACAACGTACCTACTTCTCTGATGTGTGCTATGTTCTTGCATGTCGCCGGGTTTGGTCTACCCATACTTCAACCTTTGCTAGCTGTGAATACAAGGTGTTAGACGGGCCTCATGGTGTTCAATGGGCCGGACGGCTCGGTTCTAGTCTCGAGTCCAGCCCCATCAAATTCGGTCCGGACCGGCCCGAGTCCGGTCAACGATCCGAACCGGCTCGACCGCTCCCAAACTCGTCCGGACTGGGTTAGGCCCCCCGACCCACTAGCTCGGACCAGACCAGCCCGGCCCGACCCGGTTTGAATGCAGGTCCGGACCGGTCAAACCTCCCTAGCCCGACAGGCCCGACCCGGACTAGCCCGTTCCAGGCCCAATTGGCCCGGTTCAATCAATTTTTATATATTTTTTTGTTTTTAAACATTGGGATGCCAAATGACTATTTTATCCCCATTTTACTTGATGTTTTTAAACCGTTAGAATGGTATTTTGGTCATTTTGCTGGAAATGACCAAAAATATCCTTATAAGAAATCTTTTTAGGGGTAAAATAGGTCATTTTGCACCAAATTTTTTTTATCAATAGGCCATAAATCTTCAAACTTAATCACACTATAATTTCTTTTCTCTTACAATTTTTACAAGCAAATTCGTGTAAAGAGACGATTTATATCAAGGATAATGATCAAGTATCGCAACAACCGTAAGATTAGCAACCGCAACATGCACCGCAACCGGTACCGCAATCTCAACCGGCACCGTAAGAAGAGTTTGAATCATATTCGAAAATTTGGCATCATTTTAGCAGAGTTCACGATGAGCATCGTGCAAGTGGCGGTACCGAAAGAAGATACTCCATAAAGTTCTTGTTGAATGTTTGCATTGTCGAAACGATTAAAATGGGACCATATAGCCATGGTATAGGGAAGCTACGCCGACATTTAAAATCATGTATCAACATCTAGAAATCTTGTATGAGTCATTAATCACAGTTCATGTACTAGTAATCTTGTATTAGTCTTTGTAATGTTATATTAGTCATTAATTACAGTTTATGTATTAGTCATTAATCGCAGTTTATGTATTATTTTATTTGGTCATTCAAATATATTTTTGTCATCCAAATTTTTTTTAGAAAGCAAATCATTTTTTTGGATTTTTCTCACTCAAACCGGGCCGACCGGTCCAGCGCTGAATCGGTCCGGCCTGGCCAAACAGGGCCCCGGGTCCGGGCTGGGTCCAGCCACACTGTCACGCCCCAGAACCAGAATACTGGAGAGCGGGGGCAGACATAGCCAGCTACGTATATTGAAATAGAATACATCTCAACTATACGGTCACGGCTGTCTAGATATGAGGGTTTACTACAAGCCAGCAGTCTCTTAAGGTCAAGCCTATTGTCTCAATCTCAAGCAATTAACAGAGTTACAAGATATTAGAGCATCAAATATATATATATATATATAAGGCGTCCCAAATATTACATATTGGATGATCATGAAGCTAGTCGTACAAAATGATAGGACTAGCAAGAGTTCAGTCATACATGATCAACCCTAGGATTTGTTAATCATGTTTACAGCCCGTAGGCAGACAGTAAATAAATGTGCATCGAGCTAACAGGTGCTCGTCGGCTAAACGCCTCAAAAGAATAAATTTACATATAAGTGGGTGAAACAAAAAGGGAAACCCACTCGTAGCCCTGGTTCCTTCTAGTGTTCACTATTGGGCTGGAAGCTTGGTAGATCCTCGGGAGCTGCTCCAAAATCTGGCCACACAAAACCAGCTGGGTCAAACCCCAGAAAGAGCAAGTGCCACAAGGAGGCCACAAATAAGAATAAAATCCAGCATATCAGAACATAAAGAATAAAAGAAAAGTACAAGTAATAAAAGTACACAGAGCGATAAACGACTAGGGACGTGGAACCATTTCGGGAGCCAGGTTACAATCCTTAAACCAGACAAGGACCGGGGTTGTAACCCTTCGCCTGAATAGCTCATTGTCTCTACTCATTTATCGTTAAGATAAGGAAAACAAACATGCTCAGGAGATAGCAGGTATTGGAGCTAGACAAGACTTAGACAAGGCTGGACACCATTCATTCACAATCGGCCAAGCAAGTACTATGGCTTACTACTTTAACTAACTAGGGTTATCACAAGCCTTAATTACTAACAAGATGCAAGTGAGAAACTTCCAGTCCCAAGTCCTGCAGACTATCCAGTTATCCTTCCGCGGGTTGAGAGTTATAGGTGGGTACATTGCCCGGGAGACAAATGTACCCTTAGGTGACTTAGAGGGTGCAACACATGACAGTGTGCTGGAAATGTGCTCTACTCGTCGGCACGCTACAAGTCCATTAAAGCGTCCAGATAACGAGATTGTCTGTGACTGGAAATTATCTATGTTCTAGTTTGATCTAATAATTAGCCTAATCCAATTTAGCGCGAGTCCCTGGCCGTGGTACCCAGGAAGTCACGTCCTAGACATGATGCAAGACAAGACGAGTGGATTGTACAAGCAAGCAAGCAGGAACACCCACGGTGTCAAGGCAAGTCAAGTTAAGTTATCAAGTCAAGTCAAGTCAGGAGTGCGCCACCACGGGCCACTATCAAGTTATCAAGATAAATCATGTCAGGGTACTGTCAGGAGTGCGCCACGATGGGCCACTATCATGTCAGGTTGGTCATGTCAGGAGTGCACCACTACGGGTTACTGTCGTGTTATGCTAGTTCCTTATCATGCCATGCCATGTACAATAGTCATTCTAAACATATTAAGTAAAATCAAGTTCATGTCAAAAGGCGTAAGGATATAAAATGGGCGTAAAATATCTAATAAAATACTAATGTAAATAGGACTATAGAAGAGCCAAGATTAAGAAATAAACAAATTCATCATAGACAAGTAGGTTGTGCAGGGTATGTACTGCGCAGGGTGCCAAGTGCGCAGGTGTCAATTGCGCAGGGTGAGCTGTGCAGGGTACCAACTGCGCAGGGTGAGCAGCGCAGCAGATGGATTGCGCAGGATCAGGTTGCGCAGGAATGGATGGCGCAGGGTCAGATTGCGCATGAGTGGAGTGCGCAGGGATAGACTGCGCATGAGCAGACTGCGCATGAGCAGACTGCGCATGAGCAGACTGCGCATGAGCAGACTGCGCATGAGCAGACTGCGCATGAATCCATGCGCATTCGGGTTGAGCGCAGTTCGCCAAGGGGCAAGCTGCGCGGTCGGCGCTGCGCTAAGGAGCGCTGGCCGAGGGGAAATGCGCAATCCAGCCCTGCGCTAAAGAGCACAGGCTGCTGTCTTCTTCTCCACGCCGAGAAGAAGACTCCAAGAACTCTAAGGTTCAAAACTTCATAACTTAGTCAAATCAAAACCAAATCTAGATTTTCAAAGTTCTAACTTGAGTAAAATCGAATTCTCTTCCACATGGAAGCATCAAAACATGCAAAAATCGAAGTTTAATGGATCAAAACCAAGGATTTTCGAAAATGGTTAAAACCTAGATCTAGAAAAATGAAAGCTCCAAATCACAAAATGTCAAGTTCTAAAGTTGTTCTCCATGGCCTAATCTAGTTAATAGACAAATAAAAAGTGGTGCTTATTTGATGGCAAGGTGCACTTGCCTATGGGTTGGGGAGTTGTGTGGAAGAAGGAAGAAGAAGAAGTAGAAAGAAATTAATGGAGTTATGGAGGAGAGAGAAAAGGTTGGTGGGTTTTAATGAGGGTGGTTGTGATGGAATTGAGGTGGAGAATAGGCTAAGGTGATCCACTCATGATGAACCAAACCAAATCAAATCAACTCCACAAAATAAAACCAAGCCATGGTCCAAAACCCAATTACGAGAAACCGAATCCACAAGTCGAGAAAATAAAATACGTACCAAAACCAATTTACGAGTACAAATACGAAATACGGGAAATGAGGGTGACACACACCCTCTCCGGGTTAGCCCGGCCCGGCCCAGACCGGCCCATCCAACATCTTGAGATGGGCCGGTCGGCCCGGTCAAATCTGGTATGGGCTGGCTCAAGTCGGTCAACGATCCGAATCGGCTCGGTCTGAGCACTCCGCGAACCCGGACTTGGTTTGGTTTTTCGACCCGGAAGCCCGGATCGGCCCGGTCCAGTCTAAGGTCCGGTTTGGACCCTTTTTTTTACCGCTGGTTGGGGGAAAAGACAGAAAGGTCGTCATTTTGAGGACTATTTATTTTACCGTTTTAAGAATATTTTGGTCATTTGCTGAAAACGAAAAAAAAATACCCTTATAACAACTATATTTTGAGGGTATAATTGGTTAATTATATAAATAGTCCAAATTTTATGAAAATTATACACAAATATTTTTCCCTCTCTTACAAAATATACTTGTACATTCTTTTTTACAAATTTTATGAAAATAAAATATCAATTTATAATTTGCACATTTTATTACAAATTTTATAGAAGAAATACTTTTACATTAAATTATATCGACATCAATAAAATTTTGTCAACTTTTTTTCTCAATTTTTTTTTTCCATTAGCTAGTGTTATTTTCTTTCTCATTTTGTCAATATTATTAAAAAAATTGAAAAAATCCTGATGCGGCCTGGCCCAGATCCGGTTCAGTCCGGCCTGTCCAAAACCGGACCATGGATCCGGACTGGATTTGGATTTTTACAATCCGAACCGGCCCGGACCGACCCTTTTTCCATCCTTTTTTCCATCCAGTCTAAGCACGGCCCGTCCAAGGCCGGCCAAACCCGATCAATACTGGATTCGGGTCGGCCCAGTCCGGCCCATCTCACACCATGACTTGTGATCGTCATTGGTCTATATGCATGTTATCTCGACCTCGTCATGCATTGGGCGCCGTGATCCTCAGATGTTGATTCTACATTTCCAGTGGCTACTTCTCATGGCAGTCTACTTATGTTGTTCCTAACGGTCTTCTCACTCAGCAGGGATACTTGATTTGGGGGCTAATCACCACAACATGACATTGTTAGGATCCTTTCCCAACTGAGTGAAAGCTGGTGCACCCCGTAGAGTATTTGCCATGGAAATTCAGCTATCACCAAGAAATGCAACAAGGAAATGACAATTGAGGAAATTTGGGAGAGAGAGGATTGTAGGAATTTTATTGATGAACTTAGAAAACTGTAAATTGGTAGTAAAACAAGAAGCTACAATTAGAACATAATGTAATAGGCTAAGAAATTGAATGATACTTTTTCCATACTCTGCCTGTACCTAATACCTCCTTTATATATGAGGAGTTTACATGCCATTAATGACTAACTGAATCATTAATGCTAACTAACCTCCAAAGCTGATTAGGCAATCAGCTAACTAATTGCTCTGACCTGGCAAATTGGTAGTTGGAGTGGGCCATGTCAGTTGAATTTAGATGCATAATTGTGCTGGGAACTCCAGGTAAGAAGAGAACACGAATTTCCTTGTTCTGCAACCAACTCAGCGCCCATAGTGTCCAGATATCACTGCTACCTCACTGATCTACACTAGACTGCTACTGCCACTCCTTGGATACCTAACAGACATACCATCTAAGCTATCGATGAATCTCCTTTCACCATCTTAGTTGACCGACATGCAATACTCGTCAATTGTTGAGAACGTGGCGTGACTCAAATTGGAGTTGGTCCATGATGTACGATATTGGACTAAATTCATATGCGTTAAAAGAAAATTCTCAATTATCTACATCTCATGATTCCACCTACTACCCAATGTAGGACTAAATTACCAATTATATTATCACCTCCTTTCGAGGGCTCAACCGAAAACGAGATACAATCCAACATCACTTTTATATCTTTCTCATGCTCAGTGTACGACTCCCGCACAAGGAATTAACAGATTGGCTTCCGGCATTGACGTCACGATCTCTACTAAATGGACAGTCTCACCCTATCGTTGCTGTCACGCCCAATGCCATAATACTTGGGACCGTATCACGTGGCAATGGCCGGTTGGTACGTCTTTGAAGGACTTTTCAATCTAATGGACCCGTCGAAGCTTGCTCTGTTGTCTAGTATGAACTCTAATCCATAACTTATGCAATAATAATTAGAGAAATTTTGAATTGTACTTCACTTGTTTTATCCAAATTCAAGGTGTACCCCACTCAATTATCACAATGTAAGACATCTCACACTTTTGACCGAAACCGTCATTCACTAAAGGTCAACTGCTTTGACTAGTTTTTTTTGGATAAAAATACCCCATCTTCTCCCCACGACCCCCGCCTCCTGCACCCCCGGCCGGCTGCCCCTAGCCACCCCCCCCCCCCCCCCCCCCCCCCCCCCCCCCCCCGGCGCCGTAGAGGCACGCCATGGGAAGGGGGCAGCAAAGAGGGGTCGTCGGGAAGAAGACGAGAGTATTTTTGACAAAAAAATTTGGTCAAAGCAGTTGACCGTTAGTGAATGGCTGCTTCTATCAAAAGTGGAGGGGTGTCTTGTTTATAGTAATTGGATGTACGCACCTTGAATTTGAATAAAACAAGTGGAGTGTAACTCAAAATTTCTTAATAATTAACATGAAGATATCTAGATGTCATCCACAAAAAATAATAATAATATTGAAACTAAACAACAAATTGAAATATAATGCTGAAAATAGATCTACTGCATAATAAGTCCATCAAGAATGCCGATGTAGACAAATCCACTCCTAGAAGTTGGAAATAAATACTGAAAAGTAAGATAATAACTAGATTACTAGATATAAGTATCTCTAACTAGATAATAATACTCGTATCCCAGAACAAAATTTTGCCCGATCTCACGGGCATTATGCTGGAAACACCTCCAAATCATCATAAGCTGCTCATGAGTCCGATCTCGGTCCGTACACCTCTAGGAATTCATGCTCGTCTGAGCCTGGAAGAAAACCAGATCCTCAGAGAGATAAAACAAGATACATGGAAATATGTGGTTTTACAAAACTGTAAAAAATTACACACAAGACACAGAGAAATATGCCTGGTTGTTTGTTGAAGATGCGATGTTATGGACACAAAGGTATCGGACACGGAAGAATATCGACAATCGAACCAAAGGGAACTATATATACAAGGGTCTTAAAAGCTTATATTTTTCAAATATTAGGTTGGATAAGACTGGCAAGTAGGGGCAGTGCATACCAACTTCAGCAACCAGAATCAAACTCCAGCACAAGAAAAAAAAAACAAGAAAATAACTAATTGTTCAAAGAAACTACACTTAAAACTAGTAGATAACTAAGGGGTGTGTATCCTGATAAAAGCTGCACCATGCTCCTTTCTTATATCACAATATATGTACGAATTGGCTATTTCCATCCATTTCAAATTAGAAATTACAAATTAAGCTCAACATACCACAATACTTAGCCTTTCACGTGTAGACTTGGCACAAACATCACCAAGATCTGCCAACTTCTCCGGGCAAGCCAAGCCATACTGAATGAAATTGGAAGGTTCATGTAAGATCCATAATCTGCATAGTAAATAAATAAGACTTCTTAACCGGAGATGGTAATGCCATAATTGCATACAACTTTAGGATACACCTTTCTGCATAAGCACATGAAAACAACAAAGCTACCTAGAAGTGTGTTAAGGAACTACCGGTACACGTTAGAAATTGGGTAGTTAAGGAACTAATATGTACAGCTCAAAAAGACAGATCCAACGACTGATATTCCGGGAACATTCGGAAATGCTTAATAGCAGGAATCCTGATTCCTTCTCATATATTTAAAATAAATCTGGAGCGATAAAGCAAAGAGAAGATATCTGGAACAAGAAATTCCGAATGGTAGGTTCCTAGAAGAATAATGAAAAAAGAAACATAAAATTGGATAGGTTCATGATTGGGGAGGCAAAGGTTTACATCATAAAAAACCTCTATAACTAAATCCAAATTTTTTGGATTAAAGAAACAAAGTCAAAACCAAATGAACAAAATACTACACACAAAGGTATTGCACATAGACCGTGTTGACTGCTTTTGGTGCCAATGAAGTAAAATCTTATATCGTGGGTATTAACTATGAACTCTCCTATTTACAATACCAACAACGATAAAGGGATCATTAAGCATTACGCGCAATTAGTAAGTCACATAAGATTGGAACTGACTTTTACAGATACCTTGTAAACTTAAGATACATGTAAACAGTTGAATGTTGAAACAAACTGATGTGAATCGACTCAATCGGTTCACCAAAACCCAACAAATACTAAGAGGAATAGAAATAGAATGATCTTTTATATAGAAAAAGAACAAAACTCCCAACTTTGATGAACGGATCAAAGTAATAAATCCTTCTTCATTGACACTTGCGAGAGTTTCTCAATACAAGCATGAAAACAAAAGACGGCTAGCCCTAGCTATAAATAGAAAAGGGAAACAAAACCCTAAAGGGATTATTGTGGTGAAAGACCACAATACCCTTTATGACTAAATAACAGAAAAGGCCTAAACAGTGGGCCTGGGCCTAAATCGCTCCCCGTCTCCTACGACGGTTGTACGTGATGATGGGTGGGCCCACATCAATACCCCCCCTAACAGAGCCACCTTGTCCTCAAGGTGGAAATCTGGAAACTGCGTCTGGAAGCTCGCAGAATCCTCCCAAGTCGCGTCACAGTCTGGCAGGCCGACCCAATGAATCAGGACCTCCTTCGTCTGGCCGGGTCCTCGTACTGCCAAGGGCTCTAACTGTACCTCCATGTCCTCCGTGAGCGTCGGAGGAAGAGTGGGGGACGCTGCCTGATCCCCAATCGCCTTCCTCAACTGAGATACGTGGAAGACGGGATGAATCGATGATGTGTCTGGTAGCCCCAAACGATAAGCCACCTGTCTCACCCGAGCCACCACTGGATAAGGACCAAAGTATCGAGCCGCCAACTTCTCATTCGGCCTCCTCGCCATCGAGCGCTGTCGATAGGGACGTAGTTTAAGATAAACCATGTCCCCTACCTGAAAGCTGACGTCCCGCCGATGCCTGTCTGCCTGTGCCCGCATCACCTGCTGTGCCCGCAACAGATGCTTCCGCAGCTCCTCCAAGACCCCGTCCCGGGTCAACATATACTCCTCCACCTGCCCTACCGGTGTCTGGGCGTCTCCGAACCGTACCAAGGGGGGTGGGTCGCGACCATACAGCACCCGGAACGGCGTCGTCCCCGCCCGTGAATGGTACGAAGTATTATACCAATATTCTGCCCACGCCAGCCAACTGTGCCACTGTCGGGGAGAATCAGATGCGAAGCACCGCAAGTAGGTCTCGACGCTGCGGTTAACGACCTCCGTCTGGCCGTCCGTCTGGGGATGATATGCGGTACTCCTCTTCAGGACCGTACCGTGAACCCGAAATAACTCCCGCCAAAAGATACTCATGAATACCTTGTCCCGGTCCGAGACAATGGATGCGGGTACCCCATGTAGTCTGATCACCTTCCGAAGAAATGCCGTCGCTACAGTCACGGCTGTGTAAGGATGCTTCAGGGGAATGAAGTGAGCATACTTACTCAGCCTGTCCACCACCACCATGATCACCGTGTACCCCTCTGAACGTGGTAGTCCGTCGATGAAGTCCATGGTGACATCCTCCCAAACTCGCTCCGGCAAGGCCAGGGGCTGCAATAATCCGGCTGGGACCATAGCCATATATTTGTGACGTTGGCAGACGTCACAAGCGGCTACCAATCGTGCGACGGCCCGTCGCATCCCGGGCCAAAACACCTCCCTGGCCATCCGCTGATAAGTCGGCTGAACCCCCGAGTGGCCTCCCGTCGCAGAACTATGGAACTCCTGGAATAAAACGAGAATAAAGGCCGAAGTCTTTGGCAGCACCATCCTCCCCTGGTAGAGCAAACGACGGTCCGCTAGAGTGTAGCCTGCTGGAGCGCCATCGCCGCCCTCTATCTGCTGCCGTATCTGCTGCAGCTCTCTGTCCTGCTCTGCCTCCTGCAACATCGGCTCCCAATCTCGCCATATAGGACGTGATAGGGCGCCCAGGTCGACCACCTCCTCCCGTCGAGATAAAGCGTCCGCCGCCTTGTTCTCCAGCCCTGGACGGTACTCGATCGTGAATCGATACCCGACCAGCTTGGACAACCAATGCTGATGCTCCTCAGTCACCAGCCGCTGCTCGAGGAGGTACTTGAGGCTCCTCTGATCGGTCCGTATCACAAACTCCCTTCCCAACAGGTAAGGCCTCCACTTCAGCACCGCCAGAACGATCGCCATCAGCTCCCTCTCATAGACCGATTTCAGTCGGGCTCTAGCCGAGAGTACCTGACTAAAATAGGCTATGGGTCGCCCCTCCTGCATGAGTACCGCCCCGAGGCCATATCCCGACGCGTCCGTCTCCACCACAAACGCTCTGCTGAAGTCGGGTAATGCTAGCACGGGTGCTGTCGTCATGGCGACCTTCAACGCCTCAAAGGCCTTAGTGGCCTCTTCTCCCCACTGGAAGCCCTCCTTCTTCAGCTGCTCCGTAAGGGCCCGAGCGATGGTGCCGTACCCTTTGACGAACTTCCTGTAGTAGCCCGTCAACCCCAGGAAGCCGCGTAAGGCCCGTAGTGTAGTGGGCACGGGCCAATCTAACATGGCTGCAATCTTCGTCCTATCCGCTGCTACCCCCCTCAGCCGACACCACGTGCCCCAGATACTCCACCTGCGCCAAACCGAAGCTGCACTTCTTTCGGTTGGCGTATAGCTGATGCGTCAGTAACTCCCGAAACACTATCCCCAAATGGTCAGTGTGCTCCCCCATGCTTCGGCTGTAGATGAGGATGTCGTCGAAGAATACCAAGATGAACCTGCGAAGATAGGGTTGGAATACCTTATTCATCAATGCCTGGAAGGTCGAAGGAGCGTTGGTCAGTCCAAAAGGCATAACCAGAAACTCATAATGTCCCTCGTGAGTACGGAACGCCGTCTTCGACACATCTTCTGGCCGCATCCGGATCTGGTGGTATCCTGCACGAAGGTCGATCTTCGAAAAGACAACTGCCCCATGCAGTTCGTCTAGCAGCTCGTCGATCACCGGGATAGGGAACTTGTCCGCGACCGTCTCCTTATTCAACGTCCGGTAGTCGACGCAGAATCTCCAGCTCCCGTCCTTCTTCTTCACCAACAGTACTGGTGATGAAAAAGGACTCACACTCGGCTGGATCACCCCCGCCTGCAGCATCTCCCGTACCATCCGCTCTATCTCGTCCTTCTGCAGATGCGGATGCCTGCAGGGACGCACGCTCACCGGTGCCCCCTCCCCCCGGAGTACGATCGAGTGCTCGTGTCCTCTGATCGGAGGTAGCCCTTGCGGGCTCTGGAAGACCTCGGAATACTGCTCCAGCACCGCCTCTACCTCCCTTGGTGTCTCCCCGTGAGTCGCCTCCTCGCCCGAGAACCCCTGGAGCTCGACCAGGTACCCCTCTCCTCCTGTCCGCAACGCCCGAGTGATGGCGCTGAAAGCCACCATAGAAAAACAGAGAGTCGGGTCCCCGTTCAGCACCACCGCCGCTTCGCCCTCCCGAAACTCCATCCGCAGGCGCTTCCAGTCCACCTTCATCTCCCCGAGGGTCTTCAGCCACTGGACTCCCAATATGATGTCTACATTGCCCAACTCCAATGGTAGGAAGTCCTCCGTCAGCCGATAGCCCTGCAGTGAGAGCGATACCCCCTTGCAGAGGCCCTTGCTCTCCTCCACCTTTCCGGTGCCCAGCAACACCGTGAACTTCTCCACCGTACTCAACTCTAAACCGAGCCGATCGACCAGTCGTCGCGAGATGAAGTTGTGGGTGGCCCCACTGTCGATCAGCACTGTCACCGTCTGCTCACCCAACTTCCCTGCCAACTTCATGGTATGGTTCGGGGTAAACCCTACCACGGAGTTGAGGGTCACCTCAGCAACATCCATATGCACGTGCTCCTGCTCCTCTCCAGCCTCTGGCGCGACAGCGGTCTCTTCCTCCTCGGCATCCTCCTCCTCGTCCGGTAGAATCACGATTTGCAGCAACTTGCTCGTGCATCGATGACCGGGGGTGAATCTCTCGTCGCATCGGAAGCATAGGCCAGCCGCCCTTCTCGCCCTCATGTCGGCCTCGGAGAGGCGTCTCCCTGGTACTTGCGGCTCCTCCTGTCCCGCCCGTGGGTCTAGGCGGTACCGGTGGTGGTGCTGGTGCTGGTGCTGGTCGAGGAAGAACTGTCCCCCGCCTGGCTGCGCTGTCCCGTCGTCCCCCAAGCGCCCTTGAGGCGCTTTTCTTCCGCCAACTTCTCCTCTGCCTTGTGGTCCAGGCGGAGGAGATCTTCCAAGCATCGCGGACTCTGCAGCCTGAGCTCCGCTCGAATGGAGGGCTTCAAACCCTTCATAAACATCCCGATCTGCAACTCGTCCGACACCCCCCGAACGCGTCCAGATAGTAGTTCGAACTTCGCGACGAAGTCTCGAACCGTCCCCTCCTGGCGTAGCGACGACCACTGCTCGTAGAAATCACCCGAAGCTGTCTCCTGGAAGCGGTCTAAAATGTAGCCCGTCAGCTCCGCCCAGCTGCTGAACGGGGTCCTCGCCGTTCTCCACCGATACCACGCCAGGGCCTGACCCTCAAAATAGATCCCGATGCACCTGAGGACCTCTGCTTCGGTCAGCTCCATGATCTCGAAATAGCGCTCTGCCCGAAAAATCCACTCGTCCGGGTTCTCACCCTCGAACGTGGGCAGCTTCAGTTTCTTCAGCCGGCGATCCGCGCTAAGGTCACCGTGCTGCATATCATCTCGGCCTCGTCCTCCTTCCCAGCGGTGTGTATCTCTCCGCTGGGTCTCGTATGGGCCCCTGTCACCCTCCTCATACCGCTCGTCAGCCCAGATCTGCTCACCCCACTCCTCCACCGGGCCCCTGTAGTCACCGACAGCCCTCGCCCGTGGTGGTCGTCGTGGGGGAAGGTCCCCTCTCTGGAAGTTGGCGGGATCCGCCATTCCCCCAAAAAAATTGCTGCCTCCGGCGTACCTCGCTCCTCCTGGGGGCTCCGCTCCTTCCGTCCACGCCGGGACTCCCGCCAAGCCCCTTCCCGGGCCCGCGAACCTATCTCCGTGGTTCGTAATCATCGTCCGACCCCCGAAGGGGGCCCCAAACCCTAGGGTTTCTCCCGCGCGCGGAGCCGATCCGCCGGGACCGTACGGGTCGCCGGCGCCCGGCCACGGCCGCTCGCCGGCTGCTCCAGGGGCACCGACCGGCCAGGGGTGGCGGTCGGCGGTCGGCCAGCGCCCGCCCCCAACGCCCGCGGCCCCGCCCGGGCTGGCTCGGTCGGCGGCGAGCCCCCCGCGTCCGTCTGCCGCCGGCCGACGCTGCTCGCCGACCGCCCGGGTCCCGTCCGGCTGCGCTGTGGTGGCGGCGGGTGCGGGCCATCGCCCGTCGGCCGGCCCGCCGCGATCCTCGGTCGTTTCCCCCTCCGTTTGCACAAACCCTAGTTGGTCGCCTAGGGTTTGGGTTGTCGCCGCCTCCGCTTCGCCGCCATTGATCTTGTTTGAGATATTTTGCAAAAGCATCATGATCGTCGTCGACTCCTTCCGCATATCCCGCATCTCCGTGCGGATCTCTAGGTTCGTGGACGCTTGATCCTTCGCGGCGACCTCCATCGATTTCTTCAAACCCTCGATCTCGGCGGTGAAGTCCTCCCGTAGACCTCGGATCTTCTCATCGATCGTGTTTCTTGTTCCATCGGCCATGGCTCGTAGAAAGCTCCGATACCAAATGATGTGAATCGACTCAATCGGTTCACCAAAACCCAACAAATACTAAGAGGAATAGAAATAGAATGATCTTTTATATAGAAAAAGAACAAAACTCCCAACTTTGATGAACGGATCAAAGTAATAAATCCTTCTTCATTGACACTTGCGAGAGTTTCTCAATACAAGCATGAAAACAAAAGACGGCTAGCCCTAGCTATAAATAGAAAAGGAAAACAAAACCTTAAAGGGATTATTGTGGTGAAAGACCACAATACCCTTTATGACTAAATAACAGAAAAGGCCTAAACAGTGGGCCTGGGCCTAAATCGCTCCCCGTCTCCTACGACGGTTGTACGTGATGATGGGTGGGCCCACATCACAAACCAATTGGCAACTTGTTGAGAATCAATAAGGGACTTTTAGTCCCACATCGGAATTTGTAGTATGTAGAGGAGCTAGACTCCCTAAAAGTAGTGAAGTAGTCCATCAATAAAATTCATCCCAACTATTATTTTCTACATGGTATCAGAGCCATAACTCTCTCTCTCTCTCCACACAAAAAAAAAAAAATTTTAGCCCCCTCCCGGAGCAGCCCCCCTTTCCCCCCCACCCGCTGACCCGCGCCCCCCCCCCCCCGCGCTGACCCGCCGCCCCCCCCCCCCCCCCCCCCCCCCCCCCGCTGACCCGCCGGCCCCCTTACTCCCCCTCCAGCGCCGCCCCCCCCCCCCGCCCCTTTACTGCTGCTACAGCACCCTTTTTAGGGTTTTCTTTTTGCTGTTTCCAAAAAAAAAAAACAGATTTCTTCTCTTTAGAAGATCTCTGTAGTTGCCTCGAGAATCAGAGTTCCTTCTCTTTAGAAGATCTCTGTAGTTGCCTTCGAGAATTAGTACCTTCTTTTTAGAAGCTCTGCTACGAATACGAAATCTCTTTAGATCTTCGTATCTCAAAAACGTTGTCTTTACAATCGTTTCTGTACGGCTGGTATACCTCTGGTTTGTCTCATGCAAGGAGGCACAACTATGTTGGTTATCCTTGAGCCGTCCGAACGCGTTATCATGACGCGGTTCTAGTTGGTCGTATAAACTACGACATATCAGTGAGGGATCTCGTTTTGTTGTTTTCCCCCGGTAGCTGACTAAGACGAAGACGACTCCAAAGAAGACGACTCCGGAAACAACAACATCTCACTGATTGCAGTTGCAGAAGTCATGGATTCCATCTATGAAAAGTTGACAGCAGAAGAAATGAAGGCCCTGGTCGAGGATCTCCTGACCAAGAGATTATCGGAGGCGACCCCACACGTGACCCATACTGATGTGGATCCGTCACCGTACAAAATGGGAAAGTTGGACAAGCTGGAGACGAAGTTGGAAGGCACGACCAACTACTTGAAATGGTCGCGGCAGGCGATGCGGACGCTGAAGGGACGTGGCTTGGTTGGTTATGTTGATGGCCACACTACGACCCCTGTCGATCACTCCTCGAAGGAGTTTGCTGTATGGGACATTGTCAACAATGTCGTGGCTGGTTGGTTGACAGCCTCTTTGACCGACCAAGTGTCGGGTAACGTTGAAGCAATGGAGGGAGCTGCTGATATCTGGAGAACATTGAAGGACATGTACTCCGGTTCGGGTAATCCCATGCGAGTCTTCCAACTGCAGGATGAGCTCGATAGGGTAATCCAAGACGATCGTACCATCTCTGAGTACGCTGCCTTGTTGAAGAAGTACTGGTCTGATCTTGACCATTATGATCCTCTTGGCATGGAGGATGCTCAGGTTGAACCGACTTTTGCCAAATATTTCCAGAAATTTCTGGATTATATTTCGCGGCAACGGATGATGAAGTTTTTGAAGGGGCTCAACCCAGCGTTTGAGCAACGGCGGAATGTCCTTCTCGCACAACCGACGCTGCCGACATTAGAGGACGCCATAGCTGCCATGGCACAAGAAAAAGCACGGTTGAAGCTGATGCCTACCAAGGGTATCTCCCAGGGGGAGCTAGCCGGAGTTGACACATCTGCTCTTGCCACTTTCACACAGCCTCCTTCTACGGGAGGCGTTTGCCACAACTGTGGTGACACAAGGCATTACATCTGCTTTTGCCCAAAACCGACACGGACTCCCTCGAATGGTCGGGGTCGTGGTCGCGGTGGACGACGAGGTGGTCGAGGCAGCTACGGTGGTGGAAGGGACACTTACTCTGGAGGCAATAAGGCGCATCTGGCGGATGAAGGTGGAGACAATCAGCTGGCGGACATCACTCCATTTGAGAGGGAAGTTCTCGAGAAGATGCGCGGCTCAAAGCTTGGTTCTGGTGAAAGACAAGTCATTCCTGGGGCGTCGTCCGCTACAGGAGATTACTGCACTTACTTCTCCCAAACCAGTGCCGGTATACCTCCGCGTGCTCTTGCATCTGTCTCTCAGCCAGCTTGGATTATGGACTCTGGGACATCTTGCCATGTCACGGGGTCCCGAGGAGAGTTCTGGGAATACTCTCCTCTAACGCCGCCAGAAAGCATTCAGACTGCTGATGGTACCTACAGGCCGGTTATGGGTAAAGGCACTGTTGATTGCACTCCTTCCATCACTCTATCTAATGTCTTACATGCTCCTTCCTTTCATGTCAATCTTATTTCCATTAGTGCCATTATCCTTGATCTAAACTGTATTGTTTCCTTTGATATTCCTAAGGTAACTTTTCAGGAGAAGGGAACGGGGAGACGACTAGGCACTGGCACATGGCATAAGGGTCTATGGTACTTGGACAGGAACGGTCTGGATAGAGCACTGGCATCTTTGGTTGCAGACGCCCAACCGGAAGTCCGAAGTCGAAGTGTCGAAGCCGAGCTGCTCCTCCAACATCAGCGTGTAGGACATTCTTCTTTTCCCGTTATTGGTCGACTGTATCCGTCATTATATCAAAAAGCAAATAAAGAGTTGTTAGTTTGTGATTCTTGTGAGTTGGGGAAACATACCAGAAGCTCCTATGTGCATTCTGGGCATCGATGTTCTGCTGCTTTTGATATGATTCATTCCGATGTGTAGGGCCCTTGTCCTACAAACAGTATTAACGGTTATAGATGGTTTGTTACTTTTATTGACTGCTCTACCCGCGTAACGTGGGTCTACCTGCTGAAGAATAAAAGTGATATTTTCGAGGCATTTCAAAGCTTCCATCAACGGGTGCGGACACAGTATAATGCTCGTGTTAAGTGTTTCCGGTCGGATAATGGAACGGAATATACCCATAAGAGGTTTGCTGCGTATTTATCCTCTCATGGTATACTGCATCAAACCTCTTGTGCTTATACACCGGCTCAAAATGGTGTTGCCGAACGAAAGGATAGGCACCTGCTGGAGGTGGCTCGGACAATGATGTTGGCTATGAATGTTCCTAAATTTTTGTGGGGGCAGGCTGTCTTGACAGCCTCTTATCTCATCAACAGGATGCCCTCTCAATTACTGGACTGGAAGACGCCTTTGGAAATGCTCACGGGGACAACTGCGTACACCGTTCCTCCGAAAGTATTTGGTTGTGTATGCTTCGTCCACGATAACAGGCCTGGTGTTGGTAAGCTGGATCCTCGAGCACTTAAGTGTATCTTTGTTGGGTACACCGGAACACAGAAGGGTTACGTATGCTGGAGCCCGGTTGAACGGAAGCTGTTTGTAAGCATGGACGTTACATTCAGAGAGCTGGAACCTTATTATGGTTCGGACGAAGGTTCTGCGTTTGAAAACACGCCTCACACAGCGGGTGTTAGACGTGAGGGGGAGGTAGTACGCCCAAACGTCGTTGTCGGATCGGTACCTTGTCCTGTCGTGACAGACTGGTAGAAAGGGGGAGACAACATCACTGATACTGATACGGAGGATGAAGAAGACAATACGTACATTACGCAGGGGGAGAAGCAGACAAGGGAAAAGGAGCTCCAAGTTTACAGAAGAAGACAGCAGAGGTCCAGTACTGTGCCGTACCCTGTGCCTATAGTGCCAAGTCCCTCGTCTACTCCTGCCCCGACTCCTGAAGATGTTACTCCCGCACCGGATCGCTCGGATTCCGAAGCGGATCTCTCCGATTCGGATGGTATGCTTTCTCCACCACCCATTGCTCCCTTAAGGAGGACTTCTCACATTAATACGGGAAAGGCTCCTATTCGTTATAAAGATTATGAACATGATATCGCCAACTACCTATCTTATTCTAATATTTCTCCGACTTATCAAACATTCCTCACTTCGTTAGACTCCACTTCTTTACCTAAGAATTGGCAGGAAGCAAAGAAGGACCCAAGATGGAAAGCCGCAATGATGGAAGAACTTGGGACACTAGAGAAAAATAAGACATGGGAGCTGGTGCCATTACCTGAAGGAAAGAAAGCTGTGGGATGCAAATGGGTTTACACAGTGAAGGAGACACCAGAAGGAAAAGTTGAACGATACAAGGCGAGACTGGTTGCAAAAGGCTATACCCAGACATATGGTATCGATTATGATGAGACTTTTGTCCCAGTAGCGAAGATGAGTACCGTAAGAACACTGGTCTCCATTGCAGCAAACTATGGGTGGAAGCTACACCAGTTAGACGTAAAGAACGCATTTCTTCATGGAGACCTACAAGAAGAAGTTTACATGGAGACTCCTCCGGGGTGCTACTCTGTGTCAGATTCAGGTGAAGGAACGTCACATGGAAAAGTGTGCAAACTGAAGAAGTCGCTGTACGGGCTGAAGCAATCTCCTCGAGCCTGGTTTGACAGATTCAGAAAGGCTGTCACTGGCATGGGGTACCATCAGACAAATGCAGATCACACGGTCTTCCTCCAGCATGCAAGAGGCCACATAACTATACTTGCTGTATATGTGGATGATATAGTAATCACAGGTGATGATGCTGATGAGATCACTAAGCTGAAGACGAAACTCGCCAAAGAGTTTGAGGTGAAGGACCTGGGGGAGATGAGATACTTTTTGGGTATCGAGGTGTGTAATGGTGAACAAGAAATTGTTCTCTCACAAAGGAAATATGCACTAGATCTGCTGAAGGAGACAGGAATGCTGGGATGCCGAGCAGCAGTCACTCCAATTGACCAGAAGTGCAAGATGGGAGCAGAAGCAGGAGAGCCTGTTGATCGCGAAAGGTATCAAAGGCTATTAGGCAGACTGATTTATCTAGGGCATACTCGCCCTGATATCTCATTTGCAGTAAGTGTTGTAAGCCGCTATATGCATGATCCAAGAACGGGTCATATGGATGCAGTATTTCAGATCCTAAGATATCTGAAAGGGACGCCGGGAAAAGGACTGTGGTTCAAGAAGAATGGATGCACAGATGTTGAGGGATACTGCGATGCAGACTGGGCAAGCTGCATAGACGACAGAAGGTCTACCACAGGGTACTTTGTTTTTGTAGGAGAAAACCTGGTTTCATGGAGAAGCAAGAAACAGTCAGTGGTAGCACGGTCGACAGCTGAAGCAGAATACAGAGCAATGGCTCTAGGAGTATCAGAATTGCTATGGGTAAAGGCGCTGCTGACAGAGTTGAAGCTAGACAAGGGGACACCATTACACCTTCGGAGCGATAGTCAAGCTGCGATAAGTATAGCGAACAATCCGGTTCAGCACGACAGAACGAAGCACATCGAGATCGATCGATTCTTCATCAAGGAAAAGCTGGAACAAGGGATACTGAAGATTGACTATGTTCGCTCAGAAGAACAAGTGGCAGACTGTCTGACTAAGGGTCTTAGTTCATTGAGTCTGTCAAAGCTATGTAACAAGATGGGGATGATTAATATCTATCGCCCATCTTGAGGGGGAGTGTTGAGAATCAATAAGGGACTTTTAGTCCCACATCGGAATTTGTAGTATGTAGAGGAGCTAGACTCCCTATAAGTAGTGAAGTAGCCCATCAATAAAATTCATCCCAACTATTATTTTCTACACAACTACGCTACAAGAGTATGATACATTCATGTCAGATGCATCCTCATCAATTTCTCAAGTCCCTTGGACAAATGTGCGCAACTGTTTGGCTTTTACTAGAGAATTATAACAATATAGATCTTCAGAAGACTATTGACAGAAAAACCTGCCAAGGAAGTTTGAACTCTCTTTCAAATATAGGATTATAAGAGCACCCAAACCAATCTTTCAAATAATTTAAAAACAGAGCAAAAGATTAAAGTAAAAGAAACATAACACTGCTTCGGAATCAATTAAGAGATAAATGATGGACAGTAGAAAATGCTTAGAGCTAGGTAATGGTATGACGAATTCTTACAACAAAGAACAAGAAGCATGAATACTAATCATACTCATATCAGATAAGAAAAGTTCCAACATTAAGCGTATAGAGGTACATCAAAAGCAAAACTACTATTAAAAATACAGATTGCTTAAAAAAAAAGGAGTCCTGACATGAAATTGAAAGAAAAAAAAAAATCACAATAAATAGTTTTCTGGAAGATCCCAAGGAGCAAACTTATATAGTTCAATCTCTGCTATAGCTTCAATATAGAAAGGCTTTCGCATAATCCTTCTCTTTCAATAGTATCAAACCAGCCCAACATCTGTTGGGTGAAAACGGAATCCATTCCCGGAGGTAGAGAAGTCTTAGCCATCACAGTATGTCGGACTAACTATCCTTCACTGTGATAGTATCAGCAGCTGGTTTGGTACAGAAGCAACTGACAAAAACAAGTTTGTACTCTTTTTTTTTTCCTGAAGTCGACAATAGTACAAATCCTCCAAATAGGACATAAATCATCCAGAAAATGAAATTTGGAAAGATAATTTTTTCCCTGAAGTCGACAATCATGACAAATATCCCAAATCGGACAAGTATTTGGCTAAATCAACAAAAAATTTGATAGATCTGCAACAAATAGGGTCGAGATCCCCCATAGAAAGAAAAAAGTCTCATGAAATAGCAACAAAAACCCACATAAAATTAGGAGTTAGAAAAAATCTTACAACACAACCCACTTCTTCAATTGTTTGAAGTGAAAACAGGCTCTGAGCTCAGCATACAGGAAACTCCTCCTGTCAAATCATCCTAAATTCGAGCTCCACTTCGGAGTGCATCCAAGCAATGAATTTTATACATACCCTTCCCAAATCCAGAATTTTCTCACTTCCGTGCTCCAAATCACCGAACCAAACATGCCCTTTTTATACTTTATAAGTACTTGTTCGTCTTTTAAGTAACAAAATGTCACTTTTAAAATTTGAGCCACTAACAAGTATTTGCCACTAATAAGTTACAAAAAATAGACACGTTTATTTGTTGTCCCTTCTAAAATTTGTCATTAACTTATAAGTGTCAAAAACAAACACCCCCTAAACTTGATATGGAAACTTACCTGGTCCTCCACATAAACCTACAATTTAATTGCTTTATCCCTAGAGTTTGTCTCCTACCAACTTGAAGTGTACCTGCAGATTAAATATTGGGTACATGTTAATTGTTAAAACTTCCTTTTATTTGAATGACAAAAGTTCTTTTATTTGAATGCTGGCGACAAACTCTATTTCATCACAGAAATTCCAAAGGCTGCATATTAGCTAGACTGTGTTTAAAGTTCAATGTTTGTTAAGGCTTTATTTGGGTCATGTATAATTACATGAGTGATAGATAAGCAATCAAGAAGCAAATTACACTTGGGTTTGTTTAAATTATAAAGGTTATATGGAATAAATGCTGTCACAGATGACAACTACTCTGATGTTTTGAATTTGTGTTCTTCAAATATATGGCACGGTGAATAGGCCATGTGAACTATGGTACTTTGAAACATAGGCATCTCTTCCCTATTCTATAACAGTAATGTATATGATTCTAAGGGAGAATCAAATAGAGATGGAAGTACATATTTTGTTATGGACAATGCTATTTTGATCACAGTTTTTGTGACCGCAGCCGGCCCGCCGCCACGTTGCGGCCTCCCATTGGCCCTCTGGTCCGGTTTTAAGGAGGTGGGGGCCCGATGCTAGAGAGGGGGCCAATGGTTGGTTGCCATGTGGGCTTGCGGTCATGTCAGCGGTCACAAACCGTGGACAAAATATTATTTTCCTTCTGTAATAGACAACAATGATGATTTAAGCTAGACTTTATACCTTATTAAGACTAAAGAATATGAACTAAATGGATTCCATTTATGCATGGATGAACTAGAGGGCCAATTAGGAAGGGAAAAAAAAAAATCAAGATCCTAAACTTGTATCAAGTGGGGATACATCACTAGAGAAATTAACTTAATTTCGTGAGTTTCGTCCCACGTTCACTTCATGATGTACCTGAGAGGAAAAACAGAACCTTCATGGACACGATGAATTGTTAAATATGAACAAGGTATATCTTAAATATATTTGGTAGGATATATCTTAAATATGAAGATACAACCCCTTATAATGATGAAAGCAAGATATATATTTGGTAGGATATATCTTAAATATGAAGATAAACCCCCTTAAATGAATTCTCATATCAACATGTTTATCAAGGTAAACCTTGTAGGTTAGATTACCTTAGTTGGTAGGATATATCTTAAATATGAAGATACAACCCCTTAAATGAATTCTCTCTTATCAACATGTTTATCAAGGTAAACCTTGTAGGTTAGATTACCTTAGAGTGTTGTGCGGGGTGATTAACCGAAGGAAGTATGCTACAACCCAAAAGAGAAAATGATAGGGCCAATAATTATAGATAGTGTTTTCATTGGAAATTTTGAGCAGTATTATGAAAGAGGTGGATACTATATGAGTTGCAGTATTATAGTGTTTTTGTCACTTTTAAAATTAATTTGAGCCACTTACAAGTGTCTACCACTTATAAGTTGCAAAAAAACAAACACCCCCATTTGTTGTCACTTCTTAAATCTGTCATTAACTTATAAGTGACAAAAACAAAGAAAACTTGCATGTCCTCCACATAAACCTACAATTTAATTGCTTTATTCCTAACCAACCTATACAAGTAGATTAAAGATTGGGTACAGCTTGATGCCTTGCCCAGATGGTACCATCCTTGTTATTTAAGTTATAAATTCAGTCATTGAGTAATCATCAAACTATTATGTTCATATTTTGATTTCGTAAACTTTCAGCTTTATTATATAAACCAAAGTTCCTTCCCTTCAGCCATCAGAAATTAATCGTTGAAACGGTTAGGTTGTGTGGAGACTAATTGACTGGACCCCAGTTTAATTATCGCTTAAGTCGCTTAAGTGACTTGATCGTTTAGCTAACTGACTGCGGATCGACCTTCACGATAAGGTCGACAGGGGGTCGCAGGAGGACAGTAGTCCCCTTGTCCAGAAGGAGGAGGGGTTGGGGTATGGGGGGTGTTCGGTGGCGGTAGCCACCAAATTTTTTCTATTCTTCAAGAGTCTGCTAAGTATTTCAAGTGTAATTAAATCGTTCCTATTATGGCAAAATCTATAAACTAGCTTCAAAACATAGTGCAAATTACGTAGCTCCTTGATTTGAGAAGTCACTCACGTTAAATTATGTTTTAGTAAATGTTTTGTTTTTCTGTCTTCTATTTCTTTTCTTCTTCTTTTTCTGTGCAAATTGTAAGGGGTCAAAAATCCCTACAAAAGCAAAATGGGTTTTGTTAACATGTGCATTATTTAGATAAACAAGAAGGGGGGAAAATAGTGTTTATCTTTATGTAAATAATGTTCATTATTTAGATAAAATATAGGATCTTACAACAAAAAAACTTAAAAATATTATTTTAGATGATAGAATCTTACAACAAGAAAATTTTAAATTTTTTAAACAATTATAGAATAAAAACATAAATGAAGATAAACATTGTCTTTTAGAAATTTAAGGGAAAAAAAAAATAGATAAACAAGAATCGAAAAATGTTAACGCGAAAACGTATTTGGAATAATGTTTTCATACTGATAGTAGTTTTTTATTTGGATAGATATTGGGAGCAACAATTCTCAATTTTCAAGATAGGGTTAATTTTGGTAACAGAACAATATATTGAAAACAGTATTGTTAATTTATTACAGATGGTGTTTTCCAAAGCAAAAATATGGTCTATTAATTGTCATTAACATGTGTCCTTAGGGCACATGTTAACAAAATCCAAGCAAAATACATGTATAGTTTATGCATGACACTGATTTCTAAGGAGATCTTATTTACTTTATTCTTTACAAGCCTCTCATTCCTACCAAATATCCCTCCACATTCACACACTCAATATGCAAACCTTACACTGGGTTTGGGAACATTTGGGGGGAGGGAGAGGAAAATTTGAGGGGAAGGAAAATAGAGGGGAAGAAAAATGGAGGAAAGTTAATTTTTCCTTCCTTTGTTTGGATGGACAAAAAGTAGAAGGAAAAGTTTAAAAACAATTTTTTATTTGTTTATGGATATAGGTATAATTACTATTTCCTCCTTGGTATTCTCAAATGATGATTTAATTTTAACTTTTTGAGGGGCGGTGGGGTAAATTCACTCAAATTCCTCTCATCTCTCTCCATTTTTCTCCCACATTTGGGAGGAAAATTTTTTGGTGGGACCCACCTACTTTTTCCTCTCAAAATTTCCTCCCCCATGTTCTCTCCCCCTTTCCAAACACCATCATTTAAAATTTTCCTCTCACTTTTCCCTCAACTTTTTCCTTCCTCCCATTTTCCACCCTTCCCAAACGGTACCTTAAGCTAACCTCTTTCTTGACTTAGAAACTGATATTCCGGAAACTAGGGCTGCAAATGAGCCAAGCCGAGCCAAGCTTTTGTAAGCTTGAGCTTGGCTTGACTAGAATTAATCGAGCTCGAGCCCGAGTTCGAGCTTGGTAAATTTTTTATTTTAGAGCTTGAGCTTGGCTTGAACTTGTTTATATTAAGCTTGAGCTTGGCTTCGTTTGAGCTCGGGCTTGGCTTGATAAGCAAGCTTGATAAGAAAGCTTGATTCAAGCTTGATAAGGTCAAAATCAAGCCTGTTAAGTTAGATTTCAAGCTCGCTCAACTTGATTTCAAGCTCATTAAGCTTGATTTCAAGCTTAACAAGCTCGATTTCAAGCTAGTTAGGTTTGAATTCAAATACCTATAATGTTAAAAATTTATTTATAAAAATTTAATTAAAAAAGTTTCTTAAGATTAATTATTAAGGATATATAAATATATAATGCACACAACCATATTGTTATGCAAACATATATAAAATTAGAATTCAACAAAGAACAAACGAGCTTCTAAACAAGCTCCTAAAGGAGCTCCTAAACGAGCTTCCAAACGAGCCAGCTCGCTAGCTCATAAACGAGCCAGCTTGTGAGCTCAAACGAGCCGAGTACTACTAAGCTTGAGCTTGGCTCGTTTATTAAACGAGCTCGAAAATGAAGCTTGAGCTCAGCTTGTTTACTAAACCAACCGAGCTCAAACAGTCTTTTATCGAGGCAAGCTTCGAGCAGCTCGCGAACGGCTTGGCTCATTTGCAGCCCTACCGGAAACCACTTAGACTGTCCTTGTTCCAGCCCCACTTACAGTGAATATGCCTAGTATCTACATCCCTCACTCGGACTTACAAGTTACACTCATGGGCTAGATCGACTTACAACCTTGTAACTGGACACCTTCTCTAACTTGGCCTCGCCGCCATCGAAGCTCTGATGCTTGCCTTCTATCTCGCCGATCGGACGCGAGCCGCTTGCGTCCTCCAGCATCTGCACCACCGTCCTCATCGACGGCCTCATCGCCGGCAGCGTCGCCGTGCAGAGGACTGCGACCTTTAGGACCCTCGCAGCCTCTTCCTTCTCCGATTCCGAAATCGAACCGTCTATAATTCCCATGACGCTGTCTTGGCTTGTCAGTCTATGAGCGACCCAGTAGACGATGTCCTTGCCGTCTCCGAACTCCGATTCCATCGGCCTTCTGCCCGTCACCAGTTCCATTAGCACGACCCCGAAGCTGTACACATCGCTTTTCTCGTTCACCTTCCATGTGTATGCATATTCTGTAAAGAACAAATGCATTAGTAAAGTTCTGCTCTGATACCATGTTACGAGTTTAGTAGTGTACTAACATCAAAACGTTTTGTACACTTTAGTGACGTTTTTATGGGCCGCTAAAGTGTTTTATTTTGGTAGCGGACTCACCAGGGGCAATGTATCCGTGCGTCCCCGCGATAACATAGGTCGAGGACGAGTCCTTGCCGCCGGCAGCACACTGCAAAATCTTGGCCAGCCCAAAATCCGCAATGCGCGGCTTGAAGGACTCGTCGAGGAGGATGTTGCTGCTCTTCACATCCCTATGCAGGATGGGCCGGTCGCACCCGTGGTGCAAATACTCCAGCCCCTTGGCCGCGCCCACCGCGATCTCGCGCCTGGTCTCCCAGTCCAGACCCAGCTTCTTCTCCCCGGCCGCCGCCGAGTGAATCCGATCCCACAGGCTCCCGTTGGGCATGTACTCGTAAACCAGCAAGCTCGAGTCCTCGCTGGTGATGCTGCAGTAGAGCTTCACCACGTTGACGTGCCTGATGGAGCTCAGCGTGTTCACCTCGGCTTCGAACTCCCTAGACAGGGACCGGACTGATCCTGACCTCCGCACCGGCAGCATCGCTGCGGTGGTCTTGGAGGTGATCGTGTCGGTCGAGGGATGCAGGATTTGCTTGACTGCCATGGTACTGCCGACGCCAAGGTCTACGCGATAGACATTCCCGGACCCGCCCTTGCCGATGATGTTGTCCTCGCTTATCGACTTGATGATTTCTTGCTCGTCGAAGGACAGGACACGGAACGACTTTACGTCCCAAGAAACCGGGCTCTTGGGGTCGCGGCCGGAGGGGCGCTTCTTTAGGAGGAAGAGCCCCATGAGGCAGAGCAAGAGCGCAAACACGGCGAGCAAGCAAGTGACGACGAGCCTGATGATCCTCGACGAGGAGCTGGAAGAGTTCGAGCAAGGATTGAGATAGGAGATGGAGTTGGAGCAGAGGCCAGGGTTCCCCGCGAAGGCGCCGCCGTAGGCATTGGCCGAGAGGCCGGACGGGATCGTGCCGGTGAGCTTGTTATTGGACAGGTCAAGAGAGCTCAGTTTCAGCGAAGCGAGGCTCTCCGGAATCGCTCCGGAGAGCGCGTTGTTCGACAGGACCAACGAGTTCAGGCTCCGTAAGTTTCCGAGGCTCGCCGGTATTTTCCCCGTGAACAAGTTACCGGCGAGGTTGATGGCGTCCAGCGAGACGCAGCCGCCAATGGCATCCGGAATCGCGCCGGAGAACGAGTTGTTCTGCAGGAGCAGGCTCGCGAGGCTCCTCAGTCCGCCGATGGTCGCGGGAACTTCTCCAGAGAAACCGTTCGAGGAGAAGTCGATACCGACCAGCGCCGACGCTCCAGAGATCTCCGCCGGAATTTTGCCGGAGAATTTGTTTCCGGCGAGGTAGAGCTGGTTGAGTGACTTTGCCTTCCCGATCCCGGCGCCGATCGCGCCCTCGAACTGGTTGATCTCGAGGTCGATGATGTTGACGTTCGGCAGGCTCCAGAGTGCGGCGGGGACGACACCGGAGAGCGAATTGTTGCCGACTCGGAACCGGGTCAGGGAGTTGCAGTTCCCGTAGCTCGCCGGTATCTCGCCGGAGAACTTATTCTCAAGAAACAGGAGCTTATCCATCGTCCCCATCCTGCACATATCCGGGGGGATTCTGCCACTGAACGAGTTCGTCGACACGTCGATCAGGTTCATCTCCGACCAGCTCCCGAGTGTCGCCGGCAGCTCTCCGGAGAACCGGTTCGAGTACAGCGACAAGTTGACCAAGAACTTGAACTCCCCGAACTTCCGCGGGAGCTCGCCGGAGAAGTCGTTGTAGAACAGCTGCAGCGACACCAACTTGTTCAGGAACCGGAGTTCCGACACGTTTCCTTCTAGGGAGTTCATGGACGCGTCGAAGTAGGCGAGTTCCGACAAGTTTCTGAAACCGGGAGGGAGGGTTCCGGTAAGCGAGTTGTTGTACAGCTCCAGCTCCCACAGCTTCTCGAGCTTCGTGATCTCCGGCGGGATTGGACCGGAGAGGAAGTTGTCGGCGAGCTCGAGATCGACGAGGGCCGTCAGATCTCCGATGGACGGCGGGATCTCTCCGTTGAGATTGGAGTCGGAGAGGAAGAGCCAGCGGAGGCTGGTGAGATTGGTGACTTCCTCCGGAAACGGGCTTGGACCGAAAGGGTTGTCGCCGAGGGAGAGGGAAGTGAGGGAAGTGAGATTCCGGAGGGAAGTCCAGGGGAAGACCCCGGAAAAGAAGTTGTCGCTAAGGACTAGAGTCTGGAGCTTATGGAGCGGGGTCAAGTCGGGGATGGTTCCGGTGAAGTTGTTGAAGGAGAGGTCGAGGTAGGTGAGTTCCGTGCAGTTGCGGAGGTCGGAAGTGAGGATTCCGGAGAGGTAGTTGTATGTGAGGGAGACGTTGGTTAGGTACGGGAGCTGGCAGAGGGAGGAGAAGGGGATGGTTCCGGAAAGGTCTCTGCTGGAGAGGTTGATTCTAGTTACGGAATATTCGGAGTTGCAGGAGATTCCGGAGAAGTTACACGCGGAAGCGGAGGGGCTAGGGATGTTCCAGGACTGGAATCCGGGAGTTGAGTTTGTGATTCCGAGGGAATTCTTGAGGTGGACGAGGATCTGGAGCTCGGATTCCGAGCTACTGTTGCTTCCCGGGAGGAAGCAGGAGAGGAGCAGCAGCAGGAGGAAGGGCATTTTTGGGCGTGTAAATTGGGGAGTATCAAATTTGGATATTGTTGTTTAAGTAAGTGGTGAGTTGATTGAGGAGAATGGGATTTATGGGTGGAAGTCCTTCTGATATTTCACAATTTCAAATTAGGCTCCCATTTTTCTTACAAGTTTATCCTCTACAAATAAGCTATTTAATTTTATTTCCCTTGTTATCAATTTGATGGATGGACGATTAATATGTTCAAACATCTTATATTGAATCTTTACAGGTTCATGTCTGGATCTATCCATGCATCTTACACAATCCAAATCTTCAAAGACCAACAAAATCATGCAAAAAAAAAAAAACTTTTTCACATATAATAATTTTGATCATCTTAACAACTTTAGTTTCATTACACTCAAAAGTAATTAAGTAGTAACAGATATATTCTACACATTGTAATCATTCCGTTACAAACTATCAAAAATCCAACCACGATTAAGCCATCGTAATAACCACCAAATAATGTGTATATAAAAGTTCAAGCATAAAAACTATGAATGTTTATTAGATGCTAGGTAGTGTCTTGCATCTAGAACTTAACCCAAAATATCCTAACATGCTAAAACAACGACAAGCCTTTATTCCAAATTATTGGGATCAATGTTTGAATCCTTAATCTTCTTCCATTCAGTTTGATAAGGATCAATATCCTCTATAACCCTAAAATATCAATATCTTCTTTAATATTTCAAACTATGTTATTCTCGGTTTATCCTAGTCCTAGCAGTTTTATTGAAATATTTGTTGGTATGTGTTGTACGTGTCCATGATCACACTATCTAAGTCAATTTTATTCATCGTTTCCACAACAATATCCCAGCGTGCAATACTGAAAAATTTAAAAGACTAATATGTGAAAAAAGAAGATTGAAGTTAGGAACATGGAGAGGTGGTGGGGTGCTTAAATTTGGTTATTATGTTTTTCATTTATGCAAACAAAAAGTTGTATGGAAAGCATTTCAGTTATCTTCAATTGCGTAAAAGGTACAAAAGTTAGAGTATTTGCAAAAACAGTCCCAAAACTTCGTTTTAAATGCCGTATTTTTTTTTTTTTTATGATTTACGCCATTTAAGGGCGTAAACTTCTGTTTTTTTATTTCTTGTCTAGTTTAAGCACTTTTAATGGGCATAAATTTTTCATAATTTTCTTTTGATCTCGATTGGAGAGTAATTAGTAAAAAATTAGTGACAAACAATAACAAACCTAGACTTCTAGTGACGTAATGTAGTGATAAAACTGGACTTTTATCAACGATTTTTTTTAACGTTTTTATGTTCTCGGGACACCGTTCTCCGAAAAATTAATATACAAAATTTAGTCATTTAAAAGAACATAAATTACAAAAAAAACCAAAAAAAAAAAAAAAATTTGATGTAAAATATTCAATTTTACCTAAATTAAGCATAGGGTAACAAGTTTCAAAATTTTGCAAAATAAGGTATCTTCCGTCAGATAGACTGGCGAAAATTGGATTCTGCAAGTCAGTCTAGCGGAAATCTCGCAGCCATGTGGCCTGGCCGTATGGGTGGGGGTGAGGTTAGGGGGTTGCTTGCTGGATTTTTATTTTATTTTATTTATTATTATTATTATTATTTTTTTTGGGGGGGGGGGTGTGGGCATCACCAACGGCTCTTTCAACTCTGGCTCTCTCTCATTTTTATAAATTAGAAGTCTTTTATCCAGGATTTCTATATTCTGTTTCTTTCTCTTCCAACTCAATCATCTTTCAATTTTATTCTCTAAATCAAAATTCTATCTAGAAGAAATAGAAGGATTCAACTCACCCTTTCTGTTCCTTTCACCTGCCAATATTCAGAAGCTTATCTACCAACATGGATCAAAGTATAATAAAAATATGCTCGCTTGGAGGCATCCTAAATGGCATGGGTTAGCTTACGAAGGAGGTTTAACCGAAGTTCTTATAGTTGATCGAAATATTACGTTTGATAGTTTATGTAATTTATTTACTAAACAATTTTCTATCGATTTTGATGAATTTATATTACAACACATTTTTGCTTCTAATTCTATATTTTACATAGTGAACAAGCATAGACCTTTATTCTTCAAATTAATGTACAATCACCGTATATCAGTATTTTCGTTACTCCACCACCACCAGATATAAGTAGTAGACGTGCTCCTAATAATGAAACTAGTATTGTTCGTCCTAGTTCTTCTCACCAAGTTATTTTTGCGACTGAAGAAGAACATATAGTAGATGAAAGTAACAACGACGATGACCATATTGATGATTTAGTTGAAAATGTAGACAGTGAATTTGATAATAATAATGATAATGTTGATACTCCTGAGTTATTTGTTGGAAGACAATTTGAAAATCGTATTAAATTTAGAAGTTTTATTAGTGACATAACAATTAAGCATAATTTTACTTGTTCGACTATTTCGAATAATGCTCATAAGATTATATATAAATGTAACGAATATAGTTGTAATTAAAGAGTATATACTAAATCTATTGGTAACAGCGAGACAATTGTTATTAGTACGTTAGAAAATCGATATTTTTGTTTATGTGGACTTGCAACAGGTAGTCATCCATTAGCTACTACTGTATGGATTAAAAATAAGACATTTGATAAAATTAGAGATGACCAGTCGTATCGACATTCGTATATCGTCACTATTATCGTATAACTATATTAAAAAATTATTACTGCATAAGAAAAAAATATACATTATAATAACTTTTTAATTAAAATTTAGTATAACAGAAAATATTAACTTTGAGATATGCGACTCATATTGCTGGATAATCAGGTCTGTGGTGGGTCCTCCATGAATACGCTCGTTCTTTTGACGATCTGTCACTACTACTTTCTAGAATAAGGAGATTTTAGTAATTGTGAATTTTTGATTATTTAATATTATTTAATTTTGTGTAATATAATTTTGGCATTTTGCTAGTGAAGCCTTAGAACAACTTAGCCTAGAGACTAACTATGACAATGTAGACCTAGCTAACATGTTTGGGTTAGTAATTAGACTCTAATCTGGCTAGGAATGACTTAGAAACCATTTGGAGATTTGAATTAAGGTGCTAGTTTGGGCCTTTAGCTTAAGGGCTTGTTTTTACAACATAAGAAGAGGCTTTGGGCCATTGTGACTGTCACGACCCGCACCCTAGAGTAAGGGCACGAGAAGTGGGTACGTCCAGCCTACGCCGCAGTGTCGGCGGTAGAACGCTGTCCTAGGTCAATCATCGAACAATATAAGGTACCTGTACAATTTATACTTTCCGAGTGGAGGTAACATCACAACATATAGCCTCAATCACATCTAAGGTAGAAGAATGAAAGACAGAAGATAGATAGTAACTCAAAGAGAACCATAGCATAGATGAAATAAGTCTAAGTGTCTAGGATACATAACATCCAGAATGTCAACTCATATACAATAAGTCTAAGAGTCTATACATCTCCACATCTCAAAATACAACTCAGAATGTGAGACAAAATGTAAATATAGAAAAGACTGCCTAGACTAAACTGGTCTAGACTACTGGAACAACATCCTCAGCTGCAGGTGGATCCTGCTGAGGGTCCTCAATACAAGTGTCATCTAGTCCTGCTCCATAATAAGTAGTCACCCATGCCTCGTCCTCATCCTCTGTAATATTTTCAACAGGTCCAATCAGGACAGGAACGAGCACAATACATCTCACGCAGTTCATATCAGGTTAGGAAATACGATACAGGCAATAGAGTAAGATACATGAACTGCTGAAAGGAAATATACGTTGTAAAAGAGATAGCTGTAATGAAATATCTACTGTATATAGAGAACTGTAAGTGACTAGTGATGTAGAGCACAAGATAGGCATATGAATGGCTAGAATTTATACATGATTACACTACTGAGTTTGCACATGATTACACTACTTTGGAATTATTCACATGTCCACTTCTACTCCCCCGTTTCCCCAATCAATACACAAGGATCTATACAAGTTACGTTATTATACATGATATCACATGGGGCCCATGAAAGGATGCACATGATAGTATACATGAGGGCTCAGTAAACATAAGAGTACATGATCACATGAGTGCACATGAATGATGGAAGCATAGGAGTACATGATGATAGTGAAACACACATAACATGAAGTACCCGATGCTCCCGAGGGAGATACATCTCATGTAAAGATCCATATAGTACCAATCCGTGTTACCAACGTGACAGCAATAAGTAAAGTAATCTAGAGCGAGAAGTAAAGCCTGAACAAGTATGAAACGGTCAGAGAATGTACTCGCCTGATAACTGAATGTCTGTAGAGAATATGCTGTCTGAGGAGAGGTGTCTGGCTCCTGATCAGAGCAACACAAGTCACAATGTGTTCTAAATAGTAAAAATGAAGTCTACTATGCATACTACATGATTCTAGGTTAAATTGGTCAAAAGTCAACTCTTTGTCAACTCTAAAGTCAAACTAGTCAAAGTTAGGTCAACACTAGTCAACCAGTTAGGGTTTTAGTCAAACTAGTCAAACTAGTTGTTTTAGGTCATTCCTAGTCAATTCTAGGTTAACTAGGTCAACCTTGACCTAAGGTTGACTTTGGTCAACCCTTAGTCAACAAGGGTCAACAAGTTGGGTTTTGGGCCATTAGGGTTAGCCCCAAGCCATAGGCTAATGATCTTGGCCATAGGCTAAAATAGGGTTCTATATAAACCTATTCCTTAGCAAGTTATCTATATATACATATATCTATATATATCTATATATATATATATATATATATATATATATATATATATATATATATATATATATATATATATATATATATATATATGTGAATGTGGGTTTTGTATATATTGAGTATATATATATATATATATATATATATATATATATATATATATATATATATATATATATATATATATATATATATATAATGGGATCTAATACAATGTATATATATATCATTTATATATATATACATATATATATATATATATATATATATATATATATATATATATATATATATATATATATATATCAACTTATATATATACACATATATATAGAGAGAAAGTGAGAGAGGGACATAGAGTGAGAGAGAGAATTAGATAGAGAGAGAGTGTGATACTGCTGTACAGCAGGGGGGTTCCAGATTCTGGAACCACAATTCCAGACCCAAACACACACACACACAGTACATACATACATATATATGTACACATGTACACAACTACACATACACACTACCATTTAGCCCCAAATCTCACCCACACTCACATATACATATATACTATGTATATACATACTAAATACATACCATTACATGTATAATTCAGATTAAAAAATTGGTTTGAAATTCGTTTTTACAAAACTTGAAAAATCCTAAAATCTGGGAAATAGAAACTGTGAACTCGAAACTAGGTAATCCCAAAAAATACACACAAAAATGAGCTAAGGCTCGATCCTATTGGTTGGTAACTGACACCCCATACATATACTAGTGTCCTAGGTGCCTGACACGACACCACGACACGGTTTCACGTGTCCAAACTCCCAAAAACACCACACGGGTAAATTCCTGACACGTGCACGAACCACAGTGTCGTGCACGCGTTCCACGTGCTCGTGTTCGCGACATAGGACACGACACACCACGTGCTCGTGTCCATGTGTTCACCCCATGATGGGCTACACACTCGTGTCACCACGAGGTGCCCAAGTGTTGTGTCCACGCGACACAACACGCGCGAAGTTGGCCCCCGCGTGCGTGTGCGCTGACAGTGCACGACCAGTGCATGTGTCCGTGCTCTCTCGACACGACACCAACGTGTCTCAAACTCGAGGGGGGGCATGTCAGAGGTTGCCCCCTCCTCTGTGTCAATTTTCACGTGTCCTACAGTGTCCGTGCTAAGTGTCGAGTAGCAGGGCATGCACACGTGGCCTCGTGCTGCGAGTTCGTGTCCATTTTGGACACGGACACAGCACAGAAATATGCTCAGTCAAGTTGTTTCGTGTCCTACATGTCTAGGGCTAGCTAAAAGTGTAATTTGTTTTGGAAAAACATAAAAACCAATCCTATGTGGCATTTCAACAAACAAGAGTTTCTACCCTATGATACGTGTCCGATACGGACACCAAACCACTTCTAATTCCTACCAAACTTTACCCACAGTAGTGTCAGTCCTACATGAATGCATTTATGAAGGAGAAATAGGAATTTAACTAAGTTTGAGGGAAAATACCTATTGGTACAATTCCAATGAAAACCAATGAAAAAGGGGGGGGGGGGGGTGTGTTCTTCCACTTGATGATGTCCAATGCTTCCAAATCCTTGATTGCTAGTTCCCCTTAGTATCCTTGATGTAGTAGGGTCCCAATGCAAGAGACTAGAGTGAATTTGGATCAAAATAGCTCAAGTTATGAAGGGTTGAAGGAATGGGAATTTTTGGGGAATAAAATTTATGTAAATTATTCATGAATGAATACAAAGGATTATATAGGAGTGTGTACCAGCTAGGGGGGTACCCCTTGGCGGGCCATGGCATGGGGAGGGGGTGTCCTTGCCCTTCCTTCATGGCTAAGGCTTGGACTTTGGTGAAAAGGGTGAGATATTTGGAGGGTTTTAAGGAAAATATCAATAAAGGTAAATAAGATATTTATCTAACTTTAACCCTTAACCAAAAATCCTTCCTAAAGCTTCTAGGTTAGTGGCTAACCCCTAGATTAGGGTAGGATAGACTAGGGACTAATCATGAGACTTACCAAGAATTAAATAATATTAAAATCACATAATTTCAAATAAAGACTAGTAATTTACCAAAATACCCTTTTGGCCAAAAACCACTAATTTGATGTTCTAAGCCTATGGCTAAGCTCTCATGGTCATGGCAACTTCTAGGTTAGAGAAAACTAGGGTTTACACTAAGTTATACTAACAAAATCACAAGTCATAAGTCATGACTTAGGAAATGGTTCTAAGCACACTAGAAAACCATAAATCATATCATGCCCTAAACACACTTAATAATTAATAAAAATAATAATTTTTCAAAAATCCCTAATTTCAGAAAATAGGGTGTTACAAGTCTACCCTCCTAACAATAATTTCGTCCTCGAAATTTAAAGACGAAACTGAACTAAAATGAGAAGGATAGAAATCATACCTCAAGGTACAAATAGATAAGGGTATCGCTCGCGCATCTCATCCTCCCATTCCCAGGTGGACTCTCCTGGAGAATGATGCCTCCATGCGACACGAACCAATGGTATCGTCTGGTTCCTCAATGCCTTCTCCCGCCGATCCAGAATCTCAACAGGCTGCTCTGGATAACGAAGAGTAGGACCCACCTCGATCTCGGAATGATCAAGTACATGGCTAGGATCTGCCACGTACCGTCTCAACTGCGACACGTGAAATACGTTGTGGACTCCAACCAATGCTGGTGGTAAGTCTAGCCTGTAAGACACGTCACCGACTCTCCCGCTGATAACGAAAGGGCCGATGAAACGCGGGCTAAGCTTTCCACCTCCACCAAAACGTATCGTGCCACATGTCGGAGATATCCTCAAGAATACCTGGTCTCCGACCTAATCACAAACAAGGTCTCAATTTAATTATGATAAATAAACATGATTAACAAAACACAACAAGACAACCTAATTCTAATCCTATCTCTAAACTGTACCTCAAACTCCAAAGGTCTGCGGTGGCTGTCGGCCCAATGCCGATGTCTGTCCTGCGCCATGCGAAGCCGATCTCTGATAAGCTTCACCTTCTCCGCTGCATCTACAACCATCTCAGGCCCCAATAAAACTCGTTCCCCAACATCGTCCCAAGACAAGGGTGTACGACATCTACGCCCGTACAGTGCCTCAAAAGGGGACATCTCGATGCTGGCCTGAAAGCTGTTGTTATATGCAAACTCTACTAAGTGCAGGTGACTCTCCCAAGATCCTCCAAAGTCCAGGACACAAGTCCGCAACATGTCCTCCAGTGTCTGAATGGTCCGCTCTGACTGTCCGTCTGTCTGCGGGTGGTATGCAGTACTAAACTTGAGCTGAGTGCCCAAGCTAATATGCAAGCTCCTCCAGAAATGTGAAGTGAACGGCTGTCCCGGTCCGATACAATGCTCACTGGAATCCCATGAAGCCTGACTATCTGCCTCATATACATCTCTGATAGCTTCTCGGTAGACAAACCCACTTTGAATGGCAAAAAGTGGGCCGATTTGGTCAACCTGTCGACGATGACCCAAATCGCATCCTTCCCTCCTGGAGTACGCGACAATCCCGAAACAAAGTCCATCGTGATGTGCTCCCACTTCCACTCCGGAATGGGCAATGGCTGCAACAGTCCTCCTGGCCTCTGCCTCTCTGCCTTGACCTGATGGCAGATCAAACACCTGGCTACGAAGTGTGCTACCTCACGCTTCATCCCACTCCACCATACATGCTCTCTCAGATCCCTATACATCTTGTTAGCTCCCGGATGTATCGAGTACTGAAAACGGTGGGCCTCCTGCATAACCTGCTCCCGAAAGTCTCCACTGGGCACACACAGTCTGGAACCGTGCCTCAATGCGCCATCCCCTGCAAGAGTGAACTCATCGTCTGCAAATCCATGTCTGACCTGCTCCCTGATGCATCGTAGAGAAACGTCATCGAACTGAGCCGACTTGATCCTATCAATCAAGTCTGACTGAATCTGGAGGCCCAACATCTGTATCTGTACTCTCGGTACAATCACCTCGATCCCAAGGCTCTCCAAGTCCGCTAACAAGTGACGATCCATCGTCAAGCACATAGCTGTCGGATATCTGCTCAACGCATCAGCAACTACGTTGGCCTTCCCTGGGTGATACTGCAGAAGAATATCAAAGTCCTTCATCAGCTCCAGCCACCTGCGCTGCCTCATGTTCAGCTCCTTCTGCGTAAACACGTATTTCAAGCTCTTGTGGTCTGTAAATATCTCCATACGCTTTCCATACAAATAGTGTTTCCACAGCTTCAGAGCAAAGATAACTGCCGCCAACTCTAAATCATGGGTAGGGTAGTTCTTCTCATGGGGCCGTAACTGCCTGGAAGCATAGGCAATCACCTTCCCATGCTGCTGCAAGACACAATCCAAACCCTTCCCCGAGGCGTCACTGTAGATAGTGAACCCGCCTGATCCTGATGGCAATGTCAGAATCGGGGCTGTCGTCAACCGCTTCTTCAACTCATCGATAGCGGCCTGACACTCCTCTGACCAGAGAAACTCTACGTCCTTCCGGGTAAGCCTAGACAACGGCTCTGCAACCCGGGAGAAATTCTGGACGAACCTCCTGTAGTAGCCTGCCAATCCCAGAAAGCTCCTGATCTCTGCTACTGACGTCGGCGCTGCCCAAGCCTCAACTACTGATATCTTCCTCGAGTCGACTGAGATCCCATCTCCAGTCACTACATGACCCAGGAAGTCAACTCTATCAAGGAAGAACTCGCACTTCGAGAGCTTGCCGTAAAGCTGCTCCTGTCTGAGAGTCTCCAGGACCACTCTCAAGTGCTCCTCGTGCTCCTCCTCGGTCTTCGAGTACACCAGGATGTCGTCGATGAACACCACCAGGAACTTATCTAAGTACTGGTGGAACACCTTGTTCATCAAGTTCATGAACACCGCCGGAGCATTCGTCAACCCAAACGGCATCACCATAAACTCGAACTGGCCGTACCGTGTCCTGAACGCCGTCTTCGGGATGTCCTCCCTCTTCACCTTTACCTGATGGTAGCCTGACCTCAGATCAATCTTCGAGAATACCCGAGCTCCGCTCAACTGATCGAAGAGATCATCGATCCGCGGCAGTGGATATCTGTTCTTGATCGTCAGACTGTTGAGTGCCCTGTAGTCGATACACATACGTACCGACCCATCCTTCTTCGGTACAAAGAGTACCGGTGCACCCCAAGGTGAAGAACTAGAGCGGATGAAGCCTTTGTCCTGCAACTCATCCACCTGTTTCTTCAATTCCACCAGCTCGCTGTTGTTCACCCGATAGACATGCTGAGAAATGGGTTCCGCACCGGGAACCAAGTCTATAGAGAACTCAACATCTCTGTCTGGTGGAAGCCCAGGCAATTCCTCTGGAAATACGTCCATGAACTCAGCAATCAAAGGATGTGGAGCTGGCTGCTCCTCGACTGAAGCTCCACAGAAAACTTCGCAAGTCTGCTCTGCCTGCCGTCGGGAATATACAAACTCTGGCTCTCCTGGCGCTCTGAACAGAACTCTACCCCCACGGCAATCTATGCTGGCATGGTGCATGCTCAACCAATCCATACCGAGTACAATATCGTAGTTCGGTAGTGGCATTACGAGCAAGCACACATCCAACTCTCGGCCTCCTAAAACTACTCTCCGTCCCTTGCAAATATGACGAACGAGGATAATGCCACCCCCGGTCGTAATCTTGCAAGTCCTAGGCAACGATTCAGATATAACATGATGTCGAATCGTAAAAGATACTGATACAAAGCTATGGAAAGCCCCAGAATCGAACAATGCATAAGCTGGAATAGAGTCGAGAAGAATAGAACCTGCTATCAGCTCTTCAGTAACCTCGGCATCCTCTGCTGCCATGGCATAGGCTCGTCCCTGCTGACTACCCCTGGCCTGATGCTGGATGAACCTCTGCTGCTGAGTCGGCAAAGGTCCCTTCTGCTGCCCTGCCGGAGCCTTGGCTCCGCCTCCCTGAACTGGTCGTCCCGAAGACATGGGACACTCCCTCAGCTGATGGTCTCCAGAACCACATAGTAGACACCTGCCAAGCCTCTTTCTGCAGTCATTCCATCCATGACCCTGCTTCTTGCAGAAAGAGCAACTGACGACCTGCTGCCTGGGTGCCTACTGCTGGTGCCTCGGCTGCTGCACCTGCTGGAACGGCCTCTGCTGCTGGAATGGCCTCTGCTGTTGGTGCTGATAATGAGACCTCTTGGCCTGTCCTCCACTGCTGCCAGCTCCCTGGGTGTCGCGGCCCCTCTTGAGCTTCAGCTCAAGATCATCCTCAGCCGCCATCGCTCCTGATAGGATCTCCTCAAAAGTGGCATTCCTGTCACTCTTGGTCAAGGACTTGACCTCCTTGACCAAGCCCTTCCTGAACCTCCTCGCCTTCGCTGTCTCGCTAAGGCCCTCCATGAATCTGCTCAACCGGCAAAACTCACCGGAATACTCCTCTACAGTCTGGTTCCCCTGAACCAGGTTCTCGAACTGGGTCTCCAAAGCACCGACTGCCTGATCCGGGGAAAACTTCTCCTTGAAGAGCTCCTTGAAAGCTCTCCATGTCTGCCCTGGAGTGCCTACTCTCGGGTCCGTCTGATACCAGGTACGGGCAAGATCCCGCATCTGGCTGGCTGCTGCCTCGATCTGGAGTCCGGCTGGTATCTCCGCCAGTCGAAAGATCTCCTCAATGTGCTCAATCCAGTCATCCGCATAAAGAATCCCCTCTGTCCCCAAGAAGTCCCTGGGGTTCATCTTCTTGAAGTCCTGTATGCCCGAAATCCTCTGCTGTCGTGGCTGTCCTGATCCTCCCTGTGGTGGACTGCCAACCTCTCCATCGTCACTCTAGCCAGCTGATGGACCTTATCAATGCCTCTGGTAAATGCCGTCGTCTGACGCTGCTGCTGGGTCTGCTGCGACTCTAGGAACTGCTGGAAATATGTAAACATCTGTGCAGCATCCACAAATCCAGATGGCATCTGCTGCTGGTACTCCTGCTGGTACTGCTGGTGCTGCTGGAACTGAGGCTGACGAAACTGCGGGGGAGGCATGTCTGGGGTAGCTGGGATGGTCCCCCGAATAAGTAGAGGTGCACCCCCAAATGTGGCAGAAGCTCCCACATGAGCTGGAGTAAGGGGAGCTGCAGTCCCCGGGTCCTGGTGAGCTGGACGAGAGGTGGCAGACCTCTCAGTGGTGTCACCTGGACCGAGACGCTGCGATCGTGTCTCCACCATCCTGAAGACAGATCAATAAGAAAATCAATACGGAGAAGAAACGATATAGTCAAAGGAGACAGTTTATTTTCAAAAGAAAGACAATATCAGCAAGAATTTAGATAGCAGGGATTTAGATAAGAGTTTTTCCTAATGTGATTGAGTACCTCAACTACATCCTATTTTCTACTGCAGGCTGTGGCGATACTCTAGTTCGAATATCACCACATAAACTGGACCTGCATGGGCCACCACTAAAAACGTGTCACGACCCGCACCCTAGAGTAAGGGCACGAGAAGTGGGTACGTCCAGCCTACGCCGCAGTATAGGCGGTAGAACGCTGTCCTAGGTCAATCGTCGAACAATATAAGGTACCTGTACAATTTATACTCTCCGAGTGGAGGTAACATCACAACATATAGCCTCAATCACATCTAAGGTAGAAGAATGAAAGACAGAAGATAGATAGTAACTCAAAGAGAACCATAGCATAGATGAAATAAGTCTAAGTGTCTAGGATACATAACATCCAGAATGTCAACTCATATACAATAAGTCTAAGAGTCTATACATCTCCACATCTCAAAATACAACTCAGAATGTGAGACAAAATGTAAATATAGAAAAGACTGCCTAGACTAAACTGGTCTAGACTACTGGAACAACATCCTCAACTGCAGGTGGATCCTGCTGAGGGTCCTCAATACAAGTGTCATCTAGTCCTGCTCCATAATAAGTAGTCACCCATGCCTCGTCCTCATCCTCTGTAATATTTTCAACAGGTCCAATCAGGACAGGAACGAGCACAATACATCTCACGCAGTTCATATCAGGTTAGGAAATATGATACAGGCAATAGAGTAAGATACATGAACTGCTGAAAGGAAATATATGCTGTAAAAGAGATAGCTGTAATGAAATATCTACTGTATATAGAGAACTGTAAGTGACTAGTGATGTAGAGCACAAGATAGGCATGTGAATGGCTAGAATTTATACATGATTACACTACTGAGTTTGCACATGATTACACTACTTTGGAATTATTCACATGTCCACTTCTACTCCCCCATTTCCCCAATCAATACACAAGGATCTATACAAGTTACGTTATTATACATGATATCACATGGGGCCCATGAAAGGATGCACATGATAGTATACATGAGGGCTCAGTAAACATGAGAGTACATGATCACATGAGTGCACATGAATGATGGACGCATAGGAGTACATGATGATAGTGAAACACACATAACATGAAGTACCCGATGCTCCCGAGGGGGGTAACATCTCATGTAAAGATCCATATAGTACCAATCTGTGTTACCAACGTGACAGCAACAAGTAAAGTAATCTAGAGCGAGAAGTAAAGCCTGAACAAGTATGAAACGGTCAGAGAATGTACTCGCCTGATAACTGAATGTCTGTAGAGAATATGCTGTCTGAGGAGAGGTGTCTGGCTCCTGATCAGAGCAACACAAGTCACAATGTGTTCTAAATAGTAAAAATGAAGTCTACTATGCATACTACATGATTCTAGGTTAAATTGGTCAAAAGTCAACTCTTGGTCAACTCTAAAGTCAAACTAGTCAAAGTTAGGTCAACACTAGTCAATCAGTTAGGGTTTTAGTCAAACTAGTCAAACTAGTTGTTTTAGGTCATTCCTAGTCAATTCTAGGTTAACTAGGTCAACCTTGACCTAAAGTTGACTTTGGTCAACCCTTAGTCAACAAGGGTCAACAAGTTGGGTTTTGGGCCATTAGGGTTAGCCCCAAGCCATAGGCTAATGATCTTGGCCATAGGCTAATATAGGGTTCTATATTAGGTTCCTTAGCAAGTTATCTATATATACATATATCTATATATATATATATATATATATATATATATATATATATATATATATATATATATACACTATCTATCTACTACCCAAATACCAATATGTAAATACTCTATATATACAAAACCCACATTCATATATATATATATATATATATATATATATATATATATATATATATATATATATATATCATTTATATATATACATATATATATATATATATATATATATATATATATATATATATATCAACTTATATATATACACATATATATAGAGAGAAAGTGAGAGAGGGACATAGAGTGAGAGAGAATTAGATAGAGAGAGAGAGTGATACTGCTGTACAGCAGGGAGGGTTCCAGATTCTGGAACCACAATTCCAGACCCAAACACACACACACACAGTACATACATACATATATATGTACACATGTACACAACTACACATACACACTACCATTTAGCCCCAAATCTCACCCACACTCACATATACATATATACTATGTATATACATACTAAATACATACCATTACATGTATAATTCAGATTAAAAAATTGGTTTGAAATTCGTTTTTACAAAACTTGAAAAATCCTAAAATCTGGGAAATAGAAACTGTGAACTCGAAACTAGGTAATCCCAAAAAATACACACAAAAACGAGCTAAGGCTCGATCCTATTGGTCGGTAACTGACACCCCATACATATACTAGTGTCCTAGGTGCCTGACACGACACCACGACACGATTTAACGTGTCCAAACTCCCAAAAACACCACATGGGTAAATTCCTGACACGCGCACGAACCACAGTGTCGTGCACGCGTTCCACATGCTTGTGTTCGCGACACAGGACACGACACACCACGTGCTCGTGTCTACGTGTTCGCCCTATGATGGGCTACACACCACGTGCTCGTGTCTATGTGTCCGTGCTCTCTCGACACGACACCAACGTGTCTCAAACTCGAGGGGGGGCATGTCAGAGGTTGCCCCCTCCTCTGTGTCAATTTTCACGTGTCCACGTGTCCCACAGTGTCCGTGCTAAGTATCGAGTAGCAGGGCATGCACACGTGGCCTCGTGCTTGTAGAAGCATGGAATTTCACAACCAGAAAGCCCATGCGTCAGGCATTATATGCGCCAGAACTCAGACAGCTAATCAAATAAGCCATAGACATTCGAAGAAGGACTTTTTATTTATATATATAAAAGTCTATTACATGTCTAGAAAAGGTTATACAAAGGAGAATTTCTACAAAGGAAGAATCCTAGATTTACAGCCAACAGCCACCATGCGCCTTCCAGATAGGCACAGCAACCACCATGCGCCTTCCGATAGGCGCAGCAGTCACCATGCGCTGTCAGCCAGGCGCAGCAGATGTCATGCGCCTCCAGCCAGGCGCATCCTACCATCTCTTCAGCAGCTCAGTTATGTGCATCTAGCTCAGTTATGTGCATCCCTTCAGCAGCTCAGTTATGTGCCGCTCTTCCAGCCAGGCTCACCTGATAAGTGCTTCGCCAAGCAAAGCATTTAACCCTCTGGCTGGAACCAAGGAAGGGAAGAGCACTGCAAATGCTGTGGCCAGGGGAGGCTTCGAAAGAGCCTCCAAAGACCAAGGAAGACCGTGATCGAAATCATGGCACAAGGAGCTTTCAACACAATCAAAGTGGGTGGCACCCACTTTGAAAGAAGAGAGAGCCTAGCACCACCATTCCGATCTACGGCTCTTCCGGAACAACGGAGACGAGGCCCGAACATCCCTATCTTTGGATGCAACAGGCCCCTTCCGCCTGCCTCAGAAGCCCTCGACTCCGTCTTTTGGATGTAACAGTCACCTTCAAGTGCTTCGAAGATAGCATGACGTCTCATCTTCACCCTCGGGAGTACTTCGTCAACAGAATGCACCCGCATATCCAAGTTCATGTTAGAAGTACGTGAGGGAACGAGGAGCAAACCTTCTCTCTATGCCACTATTTATAGGCCGGGCAAATCAAACCCATACGCCAAGTGGATGACTCTCCGAATTCTGTGCAATGAATTTGCATTAAATGGATGAACCGGACGCTTCGAATTCAGCCAAACGGCTATTTATAGCACTCGAGGAGCGAGACAGCCGCGTCATTAAAGGACATGTCGGATGCGCCAGCCAAACAGCGCATCACACGGACGCGCCCTCCAGCATCAGGCACATCACATAGACGCGCCCTACAGTACCCGGCGCATCACAGAGGATGCGTCCCCCCTCACATCTCCATGCCGAGTGGAACACCAACCAATGTGCCCACTCAGCTGTCCATCGAACGTCACAAACATTAAATGCTGAACTGACACCAGAGTTGGCAGCACGTTTTCCAAAGTCTGAACAGTTGACAGCTTTTTTCAGAGAACGAAGCGTCGGCAACGTCAGCATCATCATGACTCTATTCCGACGGCTACTGCCACGTGGCCATTCGTATGCGCCTCTACGGCCATGCGTCCAAACCAGCATGTGCCTCAAAAGCCGTACGCCTCAGACCCTTCACTGATCCCTAAAGACAGAAGAAGAGTCTCCAGTTGAAGCTTTGCATGCGCCTCAAAAGCCATGCGCCCCAGACTGATCTCTGATCCCGAAAGACAGAAGGAAGGTCACTTGCATGCGCCTTAAAAGCCATGCGCCCTAAATGGTTTATAACTCCTAAAGGTTATGAGCCACTGCCTCCTCCTGCGCCCAGATCCAAGGCGCAGCTCACCAGATCACTACCCCCCCAAATTCGAGATCTTCAAGCCATGGGTCGATGACACGTGTCCTTTGACTCAACTCGTCCAAGATTTCAGCAACAGAAAGATCTTCTCCTCTGCTACGTGCCGGCTCACAACAGCAGTATGAAGAGTTCTCCCCCTCAATCAGGGCGCATCATCTACGCGCCTCCATCAGCAACCTCCACGTGGCGTCCCCACACACCGGCGCATCCTACATGCGCGCATGAGCAGCCAGCCTGTAAAACTATAAATAGAGGGATCTTCTCCTTCACACACACACAGAATCCACAACGAACATACAAGGAATCATCAGAGAGGCAGATACAGAAACTTAACGTCTTCCTCCTCTCAGCAAGCTCCAGCACCCAGAGCAATCCACACCTTCAGAGAACCGATAACCGTCGTCAGCCGGTCAACGGAGTCAACGCATTGCCACTCGCTCCATTGGCACTAAGGACCCAGCTTAAACAAAAGTGTACTCCTAGGACTACATCTAAGTCCTACATTGTAACACTGTTCTGTTTGTATTAAAGTTTTCAATCAAATAATTTAGTGGCAAACAAGCTGGCGACTCTGCTGGGGACTTCTTTCTCCTCTTCCGAGAAAGTCATGTCACAGGCCGACGACGTGAAGGTGGGCTCCTCCCACAAGATGCTGGTCGTGCGCCTCAATCAACAGGCGTACGAGGAGTTCATTTCTGATGGAAGTGCGAGTCCTTCGAAGCGGCTACCAAAGCCGAAGAAGATCCGCACGGCCTGGGTGCGCAAGGTCGACGCCTCGGGCACCACCACTGAAGGGGATGCAGCAATCCAGCCTTCCCTTCCTGCTGACGTTCTCAGCAACCAAGGTGCGCCCGCCGATGCAGCGCATCTCTTGGGGAAACGTGCGGCTGACCACGTTCCCCAGCTATCTCCCTCTCAGGCGAGGAAGATACGTCGACGGAGCAGGGGCGCAGCCAATGCCCCGCGCATCACCTCTGATGTGTCACAAAAAGCCTCTGTCTTTGACAGACTCATTCGCTGTAATGGCGAGGAGAATTTGGATGCTGAGTACTATGCGCCCCAGCGGGCTGGTACGAAGAAATCCAAGGCGGCACGGGCCATGCGCCACAAACGTGCTATGCCAGCAGCCGGCCAGAGGCACGCGCTCGTCATCACGTGCGCTGCCGATGGCAAGCTGTACAAGGTTGACTCAAGTGCTTCTGTACCAGCAACGAGTCGATCTTCAAAGTCCTCATCTCGCTTGGGCGCATCTACTGCGTGCACAACCAAGTCGAGAGAGGCAAACTCAGTGGTCTTGAACTCCCGCGCCTCCTCTGGTTGTGCGTTTGAGGTCCGTTCAAGTCACTTCAAATGTTGTGGTTCCCCCACTACTGATCGTGATGCCTGCTTGGTATTAGATCAGGGGACGCAGCACTCACCTGACCACCCCGGCGTTTGGCCTTGCCATACGTCTGAAGGGGGTGTGAAGGCACCACTCTCCTCCAATGACCTGCGCAACGTGATCACTCACAAGCGCCGGTCAGGAGAGTCGACCAACAAGCACGATGCGCCTCTCACGGGGCATACTTGTGCGGTGGTCACCATCAACTGCTGTTGCAAGGCGGCAGCTCCACCAAGACAGTCGGTCTTCCAACGACTGCAATCATCGACACCTCTCCGACGTCGCCTTGGGACAAAGGTGTCAGCTGAAGAGGAGCCAAAGGTTGCTTTATGCAACGTGGTCTCCAACTCCTCATCAATCCAGAAGACGACTGCCAATTCCTCGTCTTCATCCAAAAGCCAGCCGAGGAAAACCAAGGCGGCTGTCTCGACCTCTGGAGTGTTTGAAGGCACTCGGTCGAGGAAGAAGTCCTTGGAGGAAGCTGGGGGTAGCCAGACCCTTGTTGAGCCTCCTTCCGAAGACGAAGATGTCCAAAGCACAGCTGCAGCGGATCTTCATCATCAAGGCGAGATTACTCTCCCTGAAGCCCCTCAAAATGAGGATGTCCTCCAGGACACCGCCGGGGGTAGTTCTGGAAACGAAGAGGTCCTTCAAGACGGAGCTGAGGGCGATCAGACCCTTACAGATGCGCCTATTGAAGATGAACTCCAGAATGTGGCTGGGGGTGGCCAAACACCAGGAGAAGTAACCCCCCCGCTTGAGAGTGAGGCCGAAAGCGAAGCCTCAACCAATCCATCCACTCCTGGCCGTGTCAGGACAGTATACATGGCTGGGGATGATGTCGAGTCTGATGCACCGTCACAGGACATAGTCCAGCGCATAGACTCATTAGAGGGAGGTCTCAAAACCCTCTCTGCCTCTATGCAAGCACTGACTCAAGCGGTGTTTGAGATGCGGTCGGCCTTGATCAGGACACCTTCAACTGGTCCTGACCCAGGAGCTAATGGGGAGTCGAGTGTGCCCCTCCAACGGGCACCCTCGGATACAGAAGCACCTCGGACCTCGGAGCCCTCGAACGCTCCAATCCAGATGGTACCTCCTTCCTCGACTCCTAGCTCTACGGAGGATATGGTCGAAATGATCAAAGACCTGCGGGAGCGCTTCGAGTCCAAGAACAGGCAAGAGGAACGCCAGAAGATGGGCATTCCCCAGCCTTATCCCCTCGAGTGGAACAAGGTGGTTTATCCCCCAAAGTATAAACCACAAACACTCACCCCATACGACGGGAAGGACTCTCCGTGACGGTACCTGACGTACTTCCAGTCACAGACAGGGCATCTTCCGAAGGAGGACGCGCTCCTCACCAGTATCTTTGTCGGGGCCCTGAAAGGAGTGGCGTATGACTGGTACTGCAGCCTCCCCGACAATTCCATATCGTCCTTCGACGACCTGACGTGCCTCTTCTTCGACCGCTTCTACGACGGCAGGAAGGACATGACGATGGCGTCTCTCATAGAGATACGTCAGAAGGAGAAGGAAACGGTTCGGGCGTTCATCGAACGCTTCCGACAGGCTTGCTTCAGGCTACCTCCAGGCATGCCAGAACATGCGCTCCTCTCCGTTTACAGCATGAACATGTTGTCTGCAGTAAAGCACTGGCTCAACTCTACTCCCCCTCCTGACTGGAGCTCCCTGATCATCGAAGCTGAAGCTGCAGAAAAGAAGGCGGCCAATGCACGTCTTCTGGGTGTCAGCTTCCCCGCCTTTGACGATAAGGGGAAAAAGTCCGCAGCTAACAGCTCCGGACGAGAAGCAAAGGGGAAACAGGCATTGACTGTTAATGCCTCAAAAGGTGCATCTGTGCCTACTCAGAAGCCTCCACTGGCACCGAGACCCAAGGAGGTTTATTCATTCAATGATGACGACACCCTGCAACTTTTCGAGATACTGAAGCAGGGTGACAAGATCAAGCTACCGGACCCAAAGCGGCCCGATGAAGTTGGGAAAGTGGACAACCCGAGGTACTGTCATTACCATCGGTTTGTCGGACACCCGACCAAGGACTGCTACATCCTCAAGAATTACATCCAGTGCATGATCAATGCGGATGTAATCTCCGTCGACTATGAAGAGAAGACGGTGTCGGCCAATGTGGTTTTGCTTCAGTTCGGCACCTTGCCGCCAACTACCACATAAGATGGCGTCGTCTCCATCCCTAAGGCGACAATGGAGGTGGTAAATTTACCACCTACTCGTGACAATGTGAGTGGACTCACCCCGCTCACCACATCTCGAGGAGAGGTCCTCTGGGTTCACCCCGACCTCGTCTCCGAGGTGACTCAATCGGAGGTACGCCCTACCTCCAAATCAAAAGGCAGGAAGATCAAGTCTTGCCGCACAGTCTCTTCTTCAACAGAAGAGGCACTTCCAGTGCAAACACGTGCACAACTGAGCTCCCAATCCGGCGAAGCCGCCGCCGAAGTGGTGCCTCCTAGCACCATCCCTGAGGAGGGTCCATCTAAGCCCTCAGCAGCCAACAAGCAGAAGCAGGTGGAGGCCCATTTTGACAGACCTCTACGGAAGGAGAATGCTTCGTGGCTGTCCAAGCCTCACAACTTCGACATTCTGGCGCAATTAGCCAGTACACCTGCGCGCCTGTCTTTGTTCGAGCTCCTGCGTCTTTCTAAAGATTCCCGAGAAGCTCTTTGCGAAGCTCTGAAGGACGCTGAATCCTTTCTCAGTCAGGTCAAACAGCCTGAAGACCTCCCAACTACTTGTGCATACTGTCATTGTGCGGATGAAGTTATCCCAAACATAACTTTCACCCAACAAGACATGCTGCTCAAGCATCACCGACATAACCGACCGCTGTATTATACAGGGTACATTGGCTCAGTCAAGGTGAGCCGGATTCAGATCGATCCTGGGTCTTCCCTAAGCATCATTCCGAAGACGCTGCTATCTAAGCTGGGGATCCCGATGTACCGGCTGGCGCCCTCCAATACAACCATCAGTGGCTTCAATGCTAGCAAGAGCGAGCCATTGGGCAAGATCCGACTGAAGTGTCACATTGGCAGCCTCAAAACTGAGGTGACTTGTTATGTGGTAGATGCTGAGGTCAACTACAACATCCTGCTCGGTCGACCATGGCTGCATGAGTACATGGTGGTGCCCTCCACGCTCCACCAGTGCATGAAGTATGTATTCACCAATGGCGTCATCCGGATGGAGTTTGCAGACATCGATCCTTTCAAAGGGATTGAAGCCTACTTCACCGATTCCGACTTGTACAAGCCCATTGACGAGGAGGAAGCCAACGACGCTGATAATGAGGCAGAGACGGCAACAGAATCGGACATGGAGCCTGAGACGACTCCCGACGCCCCCTTGAAAATCCGACTGAAGGGGAAACCACCCCAGAAGGCGCCTCCAATGAGCATCAAGCTATCAGGGAAAGCACCGGCTCGCGAAGCACCCCTGAAGATACGCCTCAAGGAAAAGCCACCTCAAACATCGGCTCCCCTGGTGGCAAAATTACAAGGGAAGGCACCACTCACCGGAGGCGCAGCCCAGGCACCTCTCAAGGTGCGTCTCAAGGGCAAGCCGCCGCAGTCATCCAAGGTGTCAGAGAAGGCTCATATAACCCTCTCAGACCCCAAAGCTGTGGTGGACTCTCCTAGTCTACCCCCAGTTCTTACAGACGAGGAGCTTGGTGATTATATCTCGGCTGACGTAGAGGCACCCTCCTTTGACAATGTAATCCCACGGGATAAGATCTCGTATTTTATCAATAATAGAGTGTCTTTTAATTATTCTTGTCTTCCATACTGGAATGCCATGTATATATTAGATAACGCTCTACGGTCGTTGTAAACACAAATAACGACCGTCCATCATAATCGAGTAGTCCCGTCTCAAGGAGTCTTCATAGTCCCTCCACGGAGCCGAGACCAAGGCACCATCATCTCGGGCAAAGTCGAGCGTCATCGGGACCTCCCGTCAATCGAGCCCGAACCTGATACCGGCAGAGTACAAGTCTATCGGTACACGGATGCGATAAAGCACATCATCCAAAAGATGGGCTACGACCTGAAAAGCAACAAAGGCTTAAACTATGGCAAGGGTCGGCATCTCCCTGTCCGGCTTTCGATGCCCAATGGAAAGCCACAGGACTACTATAATCAGACTCGACGGGGGTTAGGCTATGTCACGCCACCATCAACCCCAGAGAGTTCAGATGCAGAAGACGTAGAACATTCCCACTCGTCCGAAGCATCGGCTTGGGATTCCGATACCAGTATCGGATCAGTCTTCAGAAAAGTGCTGTCAGCTAACATGACGTCAGCACAACCTCAAAAAAATGAAGGCGAAGACCAAGCGCCGGAACCCTTCGAAGAAGAACCCTGGGCCCAACGCCTAGGAGAACAATAAGAATCTCGTTTTGAGTTATGTGAACCTCCCACCGAAGACGAAGTCGAGCAGATCGACCTCGGGGATGGGTCTTCTTCCAAACCCATCTTCATCAGTAAAAGCCTAGAAGGAGAAGATCGAGAATCTTTAATCCAACTGGCTAAAGAGTATATCGACGTCTTCGTCTGGAGCTATGAAGACATGCCGGGACTCGATCCACAGATCGCAACGCATAGGTTGAACATCTTACCTGATGCCAAACCTATCAAACAACAGCAGCGACGCTTCCGTCCGGACATCATGAATGCCATCGATCAGGAGGTAGAAAAACTCTTGACCAGCGGCTTCATCTGTGAGGAACAACACCCGGATTGGGTAGCCAACGTCGTTCCTGTCACCAAGAAGAACGGGAAGATACGAGTCTGTATCGACTTCAGGGATCTCAACTCTGCTTGCCCGAAGGACGAATTCCCGCTTCCAATCACTGATGTGATGATCGACAACACATGTGGCTTTGAGCGCATGTCCTTCATGGACGGGTATTCAGGCTACAATCAAATCAAGATGTTCCCCGATGACGCAAAACACACGTCATTCAGGACTCCAAAGGGTGTTTTCTGCTACACAGTAATGCCCTTCGGCTTGAAGAACGCCGGTACGACATACCAGCGAGCTATGAGCACCATCTTCCGTTAACATCTTCGCAAGACGGTCGAATGCTATGTTGACGACATCGCAGTCAAGAGCCGCCTCAAAGGAGATCACCTACAGGACCTGAAGACGGTCTTCGATCTCATGCGGGCACATCAACTCAAAATGAACCCCGCTAAATCCTTTCTGGGGGTTTCTAGCGGCAAATTCTTGGACTTTGTCATCACAGCGAAAGGCATTCATGTTGATCCTGAGAAGACCAAAGCCATCCTCAACATGGACCCTCCGAAGAACCTTCGAGAACTTCGGGGCCTACAGGGACGTCTGGCATATATCCGGAGGTTCATAGCGAACCTCTCCGGTAGATGTCAACCCTTTACTCAGCTCATGAAGAAGGGAGTCTCTTACGTCGGGACAGAGGAGTGTCAAAAGGCTTTCGACGACATCAAGGCTTACTTAACAAGCCTACCAGTCCTGGTAGCGCCAGTCGCCGGCAAACCATTTCTCCTCTACGTCCGTGCCATGGATCATTCTCTTGGCGCTCTGCTGGCTCAAAACAGCGATACAGGCTTCGAGCAAGCAATATACTACCTCAGTCGAACACTCATCGGGGCCGAACACCGGTACAACCCCGTCGAAAAGGAGTGCTTGGCTTTGGTGTTTGCCATCCAGAAGACTCGTCATTATGTCTCGGGTCAGACAATTCATGTCATTTCTCGAGTCAATCCGCTCAGAGTCCTCATGACAAAGCCAGGATCATTGAACTCCCGGCTGGCTACATGGGCGATCTTGCTAACACCGTACAACATGGTGTTTGTGCCACAAAAAGCTGTTAAGGGTCAAGCTCTGGCTGACTTTTTAGCTGCACACCCCATCCCAGAATCCTCAAAACTCTATGAAGATATCCCGGATGAGGTCCAAGAATCCAACGTCACCGAAGGAAGCTCCGTTTGGCGGATGTTCTTCGACGACGCTTCGAGAACAGGCCCCAAAGGCCAAATTATCGCAGGAGTGGGGGTAGTCTTAGTCTCCCCCGATCAGTTGGTCATCCAGCGTGCGTACTCTCTTTCGAAGCCGTGCTCCAACAACGTTGCCGAGTACAACGCACTCGTCATGGGACTCCAGCTCGCACAACAGCTGGGGGTCGACCATCTGGAAGCTTACGGTGACTCAAAACTCGTCGTAAACCAGGTTCGGGGACAATACGAAGTTCGCCATAAAGATTTAATCCCTTATCATGAAGTCGCGTTGAACATCATTTCAACCTTCACCGGGTTCTTCATTGAATATGTCCCCCGTTTACAAAACTTGGAGGCCGATGCTCTGGCCGGCCTCGCAGCCTCATTAGCAGCGCCCTTTGGGACTCAACACTATATCACGGTAACAGGACGAGATCTGATTTGTCCCAGAAACAACCTATGCTTGCGGGTGGCCCACGCCATGCCGACGAACACTGGGGTTAATGTCCGGGACTGGAGGTTCCCGTTCATCGACTTCGCTGCCTACGGAATCCTTCCAGAGGACCCGAAGGAAGCCGTCTCAGTCAGAAGACGCTCTCTTCGATTCTACTATGATACAGCTACCAAAATGCTGTACCGACGCTCCTTCGATGGGCTCCTCCTTCGATGCCTGTCCAACGAAGAAGCAGCCGAAGCTCTTCAAGAAGCTCATGACGGAACTTGTGGAGCTCATCAACCCGGTCCTAAGTTGCAAGATCGACTGCGACATATGGGCTACTACTGGCCAACCATGGCTGCCGATGCTGTCGAATATGCTAAGAAGTGCCACGCGTGCCAACTTCATGCAGACTTCATACATACACCATCGGAGCCGCTACATCCTACAGTCGCCTCCTGGCCCTTCGAAGCCTGGGGCATGGACATTGTAGGGCCAATCACCCCTCCTTCATCGAGAGGACACCATTTTATCCTGGCCATCACCGACTACTTCTCCAAATGGGCGGAAACAGTTCCACTAGCAGAAGTAAAAAGCTCCAGGGTGGTCAGCTTTATCAAACACCATGTCATTTACCATTTCGGAGTACCCCGGCGGATCATCCATGACAATGGTCCTCAGTTTATCAGCCATATTTTCAGCAGGTTCTGTAACAAGAATCGCATTCAGAACGTGGCCTCAACCGCCTACAATCCGGCAGCAAACGGATTGGCTGAGGCATTCAACAAAACTATCGTTAGGCTGCTCAAAAAGGTCGTGTCATCCAACAAACGCGACTGGGACAAAAAGCTTGGCGAATGCCTTTGGGCCTACCGCACAACGGTACGGACCCCAACAGGCAACACTCCATTCTCCCTGGTCTACGGAAGCAAAGCAGTACTGCCTCTCAAGATACAGATAGCTTTGCTCTGCGTAGCAATCACAAACAAACTCACAGAAGAGGACAATCAATGTCGTCGTCTGCGAGAACTGGAGGTACTTGACGAAAAGCGTCTCCTAGCTCAACAACGCATCGAGCTCTACCAAGCCCGAATATCACAGGCTTTCAACAAGAAGGTCAAACAGAGGACTTTTTAAGTTGGCGACCTGGTTTTAGCAGTCAGAAGACCAATGGTGTTGACCCACAAGACACCAGGAAAGTTCGAGCCCAAGTGGGAAGGACCTTTCATCATAGAGACGGTATACTCAAACAGTGCTTACCGCCTCGCCAAACCCAATGGGGACTTGTTCATGATGCCCATCAATGGCAAGTTCCTAAAAAAGTACTATTCTTGACATCCTCCAGACATGTACTTCCTCAAACAACCTCTTTCCACAAACTCATACGCCTCCGGAACCCAGCTGTTCCGTGGCATCTTCCAGTAGAAAGATAACCACGTCCATATTACCTCTGAGTTGTCTCTACACCCTACAAAGCAGAATCTTACACTTCGTAAGCCTACGCTACCCTTCATGTTTACCACGTCCATATTACCTCTGAGTAAACATCTTGTACAAACAATCCCTGCGTTATTGTACATTTATCGCAGAACTTCCACGTCCATATAACCTCTGAGTTGTTCAGCGTATCCCCCAAGATCATTCCTACCACATCCATAATACCTCTGAGTAGGGAGATTCTATCATTTCGAACCCAATGATTGCCATGTCCACATTACCTCTGAGCAAACATAATGGTTCCTTTAAACTTATTATCTGTACCTGAAAACCAAGGTGCGCAAAAGATAATAGGTCCACACAAATCATCAAGTTCATGACAACAAAAGATGAACACATCACAAAAAAAAGGTTGTAGACTTCTTTATTCTTCTGAAAAAGGAGTACAAGAAACTACATCATCCCCCAGTAAGGGTTGCAAAAGAACACAAAAGAAAAAGGAAAAAAGCTATGGTCCCTGAATCTCCCCAGGATGGGCTGAGAGCTCCCTGACTCGAAGCTTTAAGTCGACTGCGCGGGCCTCCACCGTCGCCAGGACTCGTCGCTCTGCTTCTTGGCGCATCAATTCAACGGCCCCAGCGGAAGTATCGCTTGCATGCTTCTCATCAAGCTGTTGTCGTTGCTGCGCCAAGGCAAGAGTCCGCTGAGTAAAAGTCGCTTCATCCTTCTTAAATGCTGTATGTTCAGCCCGGATACGCTCGACCTCTAACTGGAGTCGGGCCCGTTGGTCTTCAAGGCGGCGCATCTGGGTGTCGATATCCGCGATATTAGCTTCCAATGCAGCTCGAGTTTCCACCGTCGTCTTCATGGACTGAGACAACTGCTCTACCGCAGCTTCAGTCTCAGCCATCTCGCGCTCCCAAACGCCCACGGTGGCCTGGTATGAAGACTCGATCTCGGCGATCAGCTTCCCCTTCTCCGCATCTATCAGGACAGAGAGGTCGTTTTGCCGGATGCGTTGAAGTTCCGCGAGCCGCTCATCCAGCTCAATCACCGAAGCCTCCAAAATTTCGGCCATATGGTCGTGGCCTTGGTGAATACGAATCAGCTCGATACAGGGCATTGCCAGAGTTTTTGCCGTCGTAAAACTCCTATTGGCATCCATCACAGCAGATACACCCTTCTGCAATATTTTGTACACCCCCTCGACGAGGAATTTCACATACTCGTCTGCATCCGCTAGGACCTGCGGCGTCATCGCGGGAGTTGGAGGAGCTACTACAGTTTGCAGACCGGAAGAAGATCCGCCAACCTCAATCAGCGAGGCTTGAACCTCGGCATCAATGGGCTCTTCATCAACAGGGGCTGGACTGCTAGCCCGAGGAGCCGAAGCAACAGAAGGGACCGGCACAGGCGTCGAGATGGTCCCCCAAGTAGAAGGAGCGACACAGGGTTCTACACCCTTACCCTTCTCAAGCCCGGAGGAACCACCGATGTCAACGGCCACCTCTTCTACCCCCAACGTCCTATCAACAGTTGGTACCTCCCTTGGCCGAATAGGGAGATTATCACTTGTCTCTTGACCCGTCGCAGCGGTCTTGACTGACAGACGGGTCTCATCATCGAGTCCCTCAATAGGGACAGAATCTGTCGCTACCTCCTGAGTGGTAGCCGCCTCAACTTCCACGGTTGAAGCCGGGGTAGGACTCGGCAATGATGCAGCCGACCTCCCCTCATCATGATAAGGAGGGGATTCAACCCTCTCCTCTGTCTCAACTATATCTGCTGTTCCCGCAGCAGATTCTTGCAAGACCGGAGGAACGTCATCGGAAGGCGACGAACTCCAGTCCACTTCATCATCAGGATACCTCGAGTCCGCAGGACCCTCAGCATCCAAGGCCTCCACGGCAGATGGTGCTCTCCCAGAAGTTGTTGCGACCTCGAAGTCATGAGATATTAAAACCTTCGCAGGAATATCTTCAGGACCTTCCTCCACGGGAGACATTAGCATCGGTGGAATGCGCTCATCAGAAGAGCCTGCCACCGCCTTCGGTTTACTAGCGCCCGATTTTGAAACACGGGACTTCTTCTTCAACGATCCCTACAAGAAGAAGAGCATAAGTCGCCACAATGACGAAAAGAATTGGAATTACGAAATATTTCTCACCTCAGCAGGGACTGATCCCGTTGGCGTTGCAAGTGGCACTTCCGTAACCTTTCGGGTCGGCACCTTTCTCGACCTTTTCGGTACAGAAGAACCAGCTTCTGTGTCAGCACGCCTTTTCCCGACAGACGGGTCTCCCACTGGTACTGCAGCAGCAGCCCGATGCCCCACCAACTCTGGTGGACGATATGATCGGGCTGCCATCAACATATTCGCTGTCGCCTCCAACTGGGTTCCAATAATGAAACTGGTCTCCCAGTCATAACCAGGAGACATAGCAGTCATAGTGCAATACAGCTTGGCGGCCGGATATAGGATCGGCGGCCGAGGATTGTGAACTGGCGTGGTGAACTTAACGCTAGTGCATCCCGCGTTATAATATTGCCAGCCCCGGGCTCCATCCAGCAAACTCCCGATGAAGCCTAAACTACTACTGGGATTCCGCAACATTAACTGGGTATAGCCAAACTGACGAGCAAATCGGCTTAGCAGATAAGGCTCCAGATAACACCTATTCTGGTTGCGGTAGACCAGGTGAGAAGGCCGGATACTCTGCAACCAACGAAAACTCCATTTCGGCAGAGTGACCGCATCTTCGCCAGAGTCAACTAAATCTTGGTCGGCCTCGAAATCTTTGAAGATCGGGCCAACCTTGACAATCTCCCACCCCTGAAGGTAGGACAAGACTCTCCTGCAAACGGGGACGCCAGTGTAAGACCACTTCCTCTTATAGAAGCGGCGAATGAAGGCATCTCCTTCGACATGGTCCTCCTCCGGATCGGGACTCATCACGTTCGGATGATGCAAGATTAGCCACCCCATAAGATAATGGAAAGGCAGCTCGGCCCGGGGAAAGTTATCATTAGTACCTCTCTCGTGGATCACATCATCGGCAAAGGACCTCAAACCGCGCAACAGGTTGCACACCATCGCGGGAAGGAGAGCCAAAGGTCGTCCACAGGCCAACTTCACCGCAGGCAAAATGAGATTCCGATGTACCCTCTCGACGGCACCGGATCCACCTGCAAATACGCAATCCCGGAGCCATATCATCAAGTAGGACGTCAACACTGCCTTGGATGACATCCGGTGCCCGCAGTGCCAGAAACAGCTGTACGTAGCCTTGTCGCCCTCATTAGAGTGTGGGGTCCTTTCGTCCAGCCGGCTCATTTCAGAACTCACTTCTGCGGGCTTTAATCCCTGCGGAGTCGCAAACCGAATCCTCGAAGGATCCGTCAAATCCTGCCTGAAGACGTAGTCCCTCCAAGCAGTCACATGAGGCTGGGTCTTGCCCTTGTCCCTCTGGTGCATCAGATAATGATGGCTTGTCACCTCTTTGAAAACAGCCATCATCTCCGGATCCTTATCCTCCAGAACTTGGATCTCTTCATTTGATGGAAAATATTCCTCGTACGGTTCCGAGCCCCAAGGAAGCTTGGACACTTCGTACATCTCATGAAGGGCCAATCCCAACTCCCCCACCGGAGTAAAGAAGCTACCAGTCTGGGCATTGAAAAGCTCCAAGAGCACAAGGAACATATGCTTATTGAGGTCCACGCCTGCCTGCGTGGTCCGAATGGCGGCTGTCAGCCCGATCTCTTTAAGCTCAACCTCGAACCTTGAAAGCACCCAAGTGGTCAACTCGTCCCACTTCGGGATGTAGTGACACCAGCCTTCGACTCTGAAGCTACCTGTCGGATACATCACCTTTGATGTCAGCATCCGATTTACAAAGATCGAGGCACTGAAGGGAAACGTGTCGTTTGGGACCTCATTGTAGATGCTCCCAGGACGCAAGGCTCGGTAACTGAAAGAAGAACCGGCTCGTGAAGCAGTCAAAGTATCTCGCTGGTTCGAGGAGGCGTCAATTGAGAGGGTACCTCCCAAGGCCCCTCCTTCAGAGGGAGTAAGTTTCCAACCCATCCTTCTCTTCGAAGCTAAATGATAAAAAGCCGTCAGCGGCAACTGGCGGTCAACCTGCCGCATGTACAAAACCATGCCTTTGGCAGAAAAGAACCAGTCTTCTCTAATCCTCAGTATCTTTGCTTCGGAAGAGACTAGTCGGTCGCCAAACAGAAAGGCAGGTTTTAAGAAAGTTATACTTTCGGATTCAGCAGACTTCAGTTTACCACTCTCCATCATACTCTGGAGGAAAAGAGGCAACTGGGTCTGGATTTGTAGCATTCTCTCACGAGGTTGGTCCTGTAAGATAGCATCCTTCGCAGGATTGATCACCGCCTCGTCAAAATCAACTCCCATCTGACAAAGAGAAGCGTCCAGAAGGACCTCATTCAACAAAGGGATCGTCATCGACACTGATACAACAAAGGTGAAAGTCAGGCAAAAATGTTAAATAGCTTCGGCGCATCATCAGGGCGTAAGCCCATGCGCGCCAGCATCAGAGCTTCGGCGCATCATCAGGGCGTAAGCCCATGCGCGTCAGCATTGGAGCTTCGGCGCATCATCAGAGCGTGAGCTCATGCGCATCAGCAAAGGCTTCGGCGCATCATCAGGGTACGAAACCCATACGCGTCAGCCATTAAACCTCGGTGCATGATAAAGGTGTAAACCTATGCACGTCGGCGGGGTAGAACCTCGGCGTATTATCAGGACAAAAGTCCATACGCGTCAACAAATCTGAGTTAGGGCACAGTCTGGCCCAAAAGCTTATGTGAAGGAGATGAAACCCACCCGTCACCTCAGGACGAACGTCGGCCGGAGTTACAGGGGTGATAGGTGCATCCTCATCAACGAACTCCTTCGCTTTCTCCTTTCCCTTGTCGGCACCACCGCGAGGAGTCTTGGGAGCCATTCTCTCAGAGAAGAAAAAGTTAGGGTTTTGAAGAAAAACTCTAAAGAAAGCAAAGGCACAGAGCAGATGAACTCTCTCTCTCTCCCCAACCCTTACCTATTTATAGGGCTTGGTCGCACGCGTGAACCGATGACGTGTAATCTCAGCCGTCGCTTCGGGTTCCGTGAGGAGATAACAACAAATACAACCAAAAGATCATCATTAATCTTTTGGGTTACCAAAGTGTCATCATCATCAACTGAAAGGAGCATGCGCCCAAACAAGCATGCGCCCAAAAATCATGCGCCCTGACCTCCATGCTTCTTATTCAAAGTATTCCAAAACTTATTCAAAAGTTTTGAAAACTTTGAAGGGGGTCTTGTAGAAGCATGGAATTTCACAACCAGAAAGCCCATGCGTCAGGCATTATATGCGCCAGAACTCAGACAGCTAATCAAATAAGCCATAGACATTCGAAAAAGGACTTTTTATTTATATATATATAAAAGTCTATTACATGTCTAGAAAAGGTTGTACAAAGGAAAATTTCTACAAAGGAAGGATCCTAGATCTACAGCCAACAGCCACCATGCGCCTTCCAGATAGGCACAGCAACCACCATGCGCCTTCCGATAGGCGCAGCAGTCACCATGCGCTGTCAGCCAGGCGCAGCAGATGTCATGCGCCTCCAGCCAGGCGCATCCTACCATCTCTTCAGCAGCTCAGTTATGTGCATCCAGCTCAGTTATGTGCATCCCTTCAGCAACTCAGTTATGTGCCGCTCTTCCAGCCAGGCTCACCTGATAAGTGCTTCGCCAAGCAAAGCATTTAACCCTCTGGCTGGAACCAAGGAAGGGAAGAGCACTGCAAATGCTGTGGCCAGAGAAGGCTTCGAAAGAGCCTCCAAAGACCAAGGAAGACTGTGATCGAAATTATGGCACAAGGAGCTTTCAACACAATCAAAGTGGGCGGCACCCACTTTGAAGGAAGAGAGAGCCTAGCACCACCATTCCGATCTACGGCTCTTCCGGAACAACGGAGACGAGGCCCAAACATCCCTATCTTTGGATGCAACAGGCACCTTCCGCCTGCCTCAGAAGCCCTCGACTCCGTCTTTTGGATGTAACAGTCACCTTCAAGTGCATCGAAGACAGCACGACGTCTCATCTTCACCCTCGGGAGCACTTCGTCAACAGAATGCACCCGCATATCCAAGTTCATGTTGGAAGTACGTGAGGGAACGAGGAGCAAACCTTCTCTCCATGCCACTATTTATAGGCCGGGCAAATCAAACCCATACGCCAAGTGGATGACTCTCTGAATTCTGTGCAATGAATTTGCATTAAATGGATGAACCGGACGCCTCGAATTCAGCCAAACGGCTATTTATAGCACTCGAGGAGCGAGACAGCCGCGTCATTAAAGGACATGTCGGATGCGCCAGCCAAACAGCGCATCACACGGACGCGCCCTCCAGCATCAGGCGCATCACACAGACGTGCCCTACAGTACCCGACGCATCACAGAGGACGCGCCCCCCCTCACATCTCCATGCCGAGTGGAACACCAACCAATGTGCCCACTCAGCTGTCCATCGAACGTCACAAACATTAAATGCTGAACTGACACCAGAGTTGGCAGCACGCTTCCCAAAGTCTGAACAGTTGACAGCTTTTTTCAGAGAACGAAGCGTCGGCAACGTCAGCATCATCATGACTCTATTCCGACGGCTACTGCCACGTGGCCATCCGCATGCGCCTCTACGGCCATGCGTCCAAACCAGCATGCGCCTCAAAAGCCGTGCGCCTCAGACCCTTCACTGATCCCTAAAGACAGAAGAAGAGTCTCCAGTTGAAGCTTTGCATGCGCCTCAAAAGCCATGCGCCCCAGACTGATCTCTGATCCCGAAAGACAGAAGGAAGGTCACCTGTATGCGCCTTAAAAGCCATGCATCCTAAATGGTTTGTAACTCCTAAAGGTTATGAGCCGCAGCCTCCTCCTGCGCCCAGATCCAAGGCGCAGCTCACCAGATCACTACCCCCCCCAAATCCGAGATCTTCAAGCCATGGGTCGATGACACGTATCCTTTGACTCAACTCGTCCAAGATTTCAGCAACAGAAAGATCTTCTCCTCTGCTACGTGTCGGCTCACAACAGCAGTATGAAGAGTTCTCCCCCTCAATCAGGGTGCATCATCTACGCGCCTCCATCAGCAACCTCCACGTGGCGTCCCCACACACCGGCGCATCCTACATGCGCGCATGAGCACCAAGCCTGCAAAACTATAAATAGAGGGATCTTCTCCTTCACACACACACACATAATCCACAACGAACATACAAGGAATCATCAGAGAGGCAGATACAGACACTCAACGTCTTCCTCCTCTCAGCAAGCTCCAGCACCCAGAGCAATCCACACCTTCAGAGAACCGATAACCGTCGTCAGCCGGTCAACGGAGTCAACGCATTACCACTCGCTCCATTGGCACTAAGGACCCAGCTTAAACAAAAGTATACTCCTAGGACTATATCTAAGTCCTACATTGTAACACTGTTCTGTTTGTATTAAAGTTTTCAATCAAACAATTTAATGGCAAACAGTGCTGCGAGTTCGTGTCCATTTTGGACACGGACACAGCACAGAAATGTGCTCAGTCAAGTTGTTTCGTGTCCTACATGTCTAGGGCTAGCTAAAAGTGTAATTTGTTTTGGAAAAACATAAAAACCAATCCTATGTGGCATTTCAACAAACAAGGGTTTCTACCCTATGATACGTGTCCGATACGGACACCAAACCACTTCTAATTCCCACCAAACTTTACCCACAGTAGTGTCAGTCCTACATGAATGCATTTATGAAGGAGAAACAGGAATTTAACTAAGTTTGAGGGAAAATACCTATTGGTACAATTCTAATGAAAACCAATAAAAAAGGGGGGTGTGTTCTTCCACTTGATGATGTCCAATGCTTCCAAATCCTTGATTGCTAGTTCCCCTTAGTATCCTTGATGTAGTAGGGTCCCAATGCAAGAGACTAGAGTGAATTTGGATCAAAATAGCTCAAGTTATGAAGGGTTGAAGGAATGGGAATTTTTGGGGAATAAAATTCATGTAAATTATTCATGAATGAATACAAAGGATTATATAGGAGTGTGTACCAGCTAGGGGGGTACCCCTTGGCCGGCCATGGCATGGGGAGGGGGTGTCCTTGCCCTTCCTTCATGGCTAAGGCTTGGACTTTGGTGAAAAGGGTGAGATATTTGGAGGGTTTTAAGGAAAATATCAATAAAGGTAAATAAGATATTTATCTAACTTTAACCCTTAACCAAAAATCCTTCCTAAAGCTTCTAGGTTAGTGGCTAACCCCTAGATTAGGGTAGGATAGACTAGGGACTAATCATGAGACTTACCAAGAATTAAATAATATTAAAATCACATAATTTCAAATAAAGACTAGTAATTTACCAAAATACCCTTTTGGCCAAAAACCACTAATTTGATGTTCTAAGCCTATGGCTAAGCTCTCATGGTCATGACAACTTCTAGGTTAGAGAAAACTAGAGTTTACACTAAGTTATACTAACAAAATCACAAGTCATAAGTCATGACTTAGGAAATGGTTCTAAGCACACTAGAAAACCATAAATCATATCATGCCCTAAACACACTTAATAATTAATAAAAATAATAATTTTTCAAAAATCCCTAATTTCAGAAAACAGAGTGTTACAGTGACATAGCCTAACCCCAGCCCATCACCCATGGCCGGCCAAGAGGGGTCTTCCCCACCTATATAAGTAAACATTAGCCCCATCTTGCCTCCTTTTGTAATGACCCGCTCCGTCTTAGTGGAACGCTGATTCAAACGGCAAGTGCAACGACTCAAACGAGCCGTCGACTCGAAGAGTTGGCATCGACCCGATGAAGAATTAATGCAACACTTACATTGGCCCATCGAAGATGAATTCGGACTTAGACTTTCAAAGGCACGCTCGGAGTATCGCTCGGTCGATGCGAACATCGCTAAGGTGGGTGGCTCCGATGAACCCGTCTTTGCTTAGCCTAGACACATAACAATACAGACACTATTGCTAGAATTGCTAGGCGATAACACTGTACATGCTAATAAATGACTCAACGCACCTAGCTAAGGGAATAATCTCCTCTTGTATGCTTGTATAGAATATAGAAAAGAATATAGAAAATGTGAGAACTCTCGCACCGCACTTTGCGCTCGTGCTAAGACACAGGCTTACATTTCAAATTTCTTATGCGTTCAACAATGAAGTAATGAATGGTTTACAACAATAAAACGGAAAGACTATCAACATAGTCGTTCCGAGTAGAGAATAGCAACATTAGAAGACTTCGGGACCGATGGGTCGCCAAGACGGCTCCCGTATGGGGAGTTGCATAATGTATGAATGAATGAATCAACGAATAAGTGAATGAATGGATCAACGAATGAATGAATGAATACGTGAATGAATCAATGAACGAAAGAACAAGTGAAAGAAAGAAAAAAATGAATGAATAAAAGATAAGAAAGAAAGGAATGGTTAGCGACGGGTATGACGGGGACGTGCATCGAGGCTCTCCACCCGTGCTGCACGGACGCCGCTGCCAACCAGGTCGATAACGCATTATGGCTGACAGACAGCCTACGGCTCAGGGACAAGCCGTTAAGTTAAAATGACAAGACAATACGAAATGGTCGCGGACAACCCACTTGTATACGGGAGTAGGAGTAATAAGGGATTCCAAGGGCAATGATCGACGATATCGTGGCCGGCCTAGGCGAAATCATGGCTTACGGGCTGCTTGGGTGTGGGCTCGGACATTCCAAGTAGACGTAAGTACGGGGTATTTCAAAAGACTATCAAGGTGTACAAGCCATCACGCTATAATATGTGAGAATACCAAAGGCAAATATGTCCAAATTGGCTTTTGATGCCAGCGACCGGTGCACATAGATTAAGTGGACTTTGCTAGTGGCAATCCACGTGCAAGTCCTTGCATTGAAACAAAGTAATCTAAGTTAACTGAATGAAGCGCCTTCTGAACAGGCTTGAATGTAACACACCAAATGAACGAGAGTACTTCATGCAAATGAGTTAGAAAACACGCCTACGACATGCTAGGACCTGAGGCAGGGACACGCCCTTGACATTGAATGTTTACGTGAATTACGTTAATTTGATATATACGAATTGTTGACTAACTTGGTTTACTTTGGACAGGAAAGGCCGGACGGTAAGTATGGGTAAGTCGTGCATGTATTTCCATACAAACACTTGAATTCGGTAACACGAGATAGGTTATGAAATATGCCATAAAACTGATCCTAAGGCAAGATTAGAAAGACAATAAATGATAGACGGTGCACAAAAGTAAATAGAACGTGCTTGGTAATGATAGCATTGTGGCGAGCTAGCCTCCCCACCAGTGCATAACAATGTACTGATAACCCCACAGTTTGCTTGCTTGGTCCAGGAGACGACGTCGGGTGCGAAGCTTCCCTCGAACGTGCTAAGGTGCGGAGCTATCTCTGGAGCCTTGGAGCATTGCAAGGAGCTGAAGCACCATACACATGACATAATATATCGGAACATCGCCATAAATCATTCCATGTTGTAAGCCACTTGGCACGCCTTTTATGTTTCAGAGAGAGAGAGAGCTTAAGAGACTTGTAAACTCGGCCTAGCGTCGCTTGTAAACTTCTTAAAAATTAATAAAGAGTTTGAATTTGCTTCAACTTGTGTTCATTTACTTTTCGCTGCAAATGGGGACAATCTGTGCGACTATGTGGCCTAGATCAAATCGGTCGTTTCTGGACTTAGCCTTGCATGGGTACAACCTAGGCCCGTGCAGCATCACGCCTTAGCGAGGACGATCGCTCCTACGGGAGTGGGGCGTGACAGATTGGTATCAGAGCACGGCTTTACGTCCTTGGACTTCATTTCGATTTTCTAAGTTTTGAAAGCTCGTTTGGAAACAAAAGAAGTATACCCTCTCTCGTTGTGCCTTGGGATGTTCCATACAATAAGTCTAATATTTTCAAAAGCTCGTACGAGTACTCGGTTGAACGGGATCGATAGGCGAAGGCCTTTGTGCCAAACCACGACGGACTTGAGTTGGAAGGAACCAATGCTAAAAGTTAGCAAACGTAGTGCACGCTTGAATAGCCTTACGTTGACAATAGCGAACGAATACACGAGACCGAAGTATAGTTCGAACAGAATGGTTATGCACGTAGCCTTTTGGCTAAGTTGTGCCGAGTATCGCGCACCTAGACCTTCTGGTACGAACGAGTTTGCGAGCGAGATCGACTATCACTCGGACGAGAATAAGTGAGACTTAGAATGTATGTCGATAGAGATGCTACTTGACCAACGCTAAAGCGAACACGAGAATGATTCTTAGAGTTTGGGAAAACGGACGAACGCACCTTCGAACATGTCGATCGTGAGTCGAATGACCTCTTAAGGATTTGTAGAATGACTTGACCCCGAGTGGTGTATGTGATAGCTTCGGAAAAGAATAAGAGTAAGTGTCGACGACTAGTCGAGTGGCTCAAATCCTGAGTGGTGTATGGACGACATAGAAATTGTTCGAGCGAGACTAAAAGATTTACGATAGTACGAGTATGTCGGCAAGCGATTATATCACGCAAAGCCTCGCAAAGCCTTAGAACGAGTAACGCTTAGTTGGTTGCGACTTTGAGAGTCTCAAACGAGATGTTGTTCGGACGAATTAAGAATACGTAGTGCAAATTGCAAAACGGTTGAATGGAAATTCAAAACGATAAAGTAAATGGATGTGTTGGTCGAGGAAATGTAGTAGATCGTAGGTGCAATTTCAAATTTAGTCGAATGGATTGAAATTCGAGTTGAGATGAAATACTCAGATGAAACTGAAGTTTGCACGATTGGAAGATAGCGTGCATGAAAAACGTTTTTTTGAAGATACGAGAATGACTAAGGATTTGGAATAGATGTTGCTCAACGATGAGTTAGCACGAGACAATGCGAATTGAGGAATTAAGTTGCACGACTCAGAATTTATTACAAAAGGAAGATCGTCAGGTTATGTACATCATCGATGGTATTGAGGCGTATCAAAGATCGATATACGATAACTCGAGGGTACTCTGATTCAATGAATGATGATCATGTTAGAAGTTATTGTTTCAAAGGATACTATGTTGGGAATTTTTATAGAAATGAATGTTTGGATGAAGAAGAGAAGTGACTTGATTGTTCGGTGATAACCACAACGACAACAATCTTGTCTTGTACGAGCGCAACTCCAGCCTTGTACATGTGTCACGTCAGATTTAGGACGATCGTTTCGCGTGAGCGTTGGCATGGTGATTCATGTCCAGCGGGAATGATCGAACTCGAAATATCATGACATGGCAATTTTGATTGCTACGACTTGTGGTTTAAAGCGAAGGCGAATTTAAGGATTGATCGGACTTATGATGGACGACTAAGTAAAATTCGAGGATTATTAGGATATGCGATTGAAGAATAAGAAAACTCGAGGATTAAGTAGACCCAATCTGCGTATCGAAAATGAGTAAGTCTAGATTCAACGCAAGAGTTACGTCCCGATGAGGACGATTATTCCGCGGGAACGTTGATATGGTGATTCATGTCCGCCGTAGATAATCAGACTTGCGTCAGATCGGGACGCAACATATTGCAAGGCTAGACGACCTTGTGATCGACTACGTGAATTGGATAGGATGGATAGGTGAATTGTATCAAACATACATGAGGAGATAGACTACGATAATTGCTAGTGTGGACGCACAATATTAACATATCGAAGATTTGGTTGAGGATAACCTATCGTAGGATGACATTCCTAACGAGCTCAAACTTGGAGCGGAGAATGTGTGGATGCGAATAAGACAAACACTGCTTGATGTTTAGAAATTGGAGTGAAATGAACTTGGGTAGAAACTTCCGTACAAATGAATAAATGGTTTGACCATAGGATTTGGGGCAAGCGTCGTGCAACGACCTTGCACGATGAGCCACGAACTTGACTTGTAACTATGACCTTGTGAGATGACCTAGCGGATAGGCGGACGACCCTATGCCGAGTGATTGAACCTGTACGATTGACATTACAGTATCGTCTGGATGGACGATAAACTTTGGGCAACAAGACTTAGAGTAGGACATGGAACTGGGAGTGTGTGTTAACGACAATAAAATTTGCCCCAAACGAAGTGAATGATAGAAATCGATATTGAACAAGTAAAGTTGGAATAATGAATTGAATCGTTGACGTGTAGACTTGATGATAGTACAATACTTGGTCTCGAATCAGACGGGGATTACTTATACTTGGTTGACTCCGCTAAGAAGAAATCATATTGATTTCCTAGACAAGAACGCTTGAGAAATGAGTCAGATCATCTCGAGGACCGAGATAAACGATAGTGAGACGCACATGAGTTCGATTTTAATCGAAGTTAGTAAAAATAATCGACAAAGTCAAAACTATCACGAGTAGCTTGTCCGACTTTGCTAATCACTAAGCTTGGTTGAAATGTACGTGTTCAGGGGACGCCTTGAATATGTGCATGATCCAAACTCAGCGATATGATGAACTCGAATGCAGCTGCAAGTGGGTGTTGAGACGCGCATGAACGAATGAGTGATTTTGCCTCAGCCTACGACTCTCGTGTTTGATGAATGACAATGCATCTCGTATGACCATTACAGTCCCATGCCAGGATGCAATAGCAACCAAGTCGAAGAAACACGACAATTGAATAAGTACCATCAACTCTAAAATGAGTGAAAAGTCATTCAATAAAATTGACCAGATGTATGTGACACAGAATTTAGAAAGAATTAACCGAGTATAGTTCGATGCCATCAAACAGTAAAGCCATTCGATAGAAATTGTCTAAGGTATGCACACGACATGAGTTAAGGAACGATAGGATGACTTGCACTCAAGAAGTCTCAAGGACGAGACTTGTTTTGAGTGGTGTATTATGTAATGACCCGCTCCGCCCTAGTAGAACGCCGATTCAAACGGCAAGTGCAACGACTCAAACAAGCCGTCGACTCGAAGAGTTGGCATCGACCCGATGAAGAATCGATGCAAGACTTACATTGGCCCATCGAAGAGGAATCCAGACTTAAACCTTCAAAGGCGCGCTCAGAGTATCGCTCGGCCGATGCGAACATCGCTAAGGTGGGTGGCTCTGATGAACCCGTCTTTGCTTAGCCTAGACACATAATAATACGGACACTATTGCTAGAATTTCTAGGCGATAACACTGGCATGCTAATAAATGACTCAACGCACCTAGCTAAGGGAATAATCCCCTCTTGTATGCTTATATAGAATATGGAAAAGAACATAAAAAATGTGAGAACTCTCGCACCGCACTCCGCGCTCGTGCTAAGGCACAGGCTTACATTTTAAATTCTTTATGCGTTCAACAATGAAGTAATGAAGGGTTTACAACAATAAAACGGGAAGACTATCGATATAATCGTTCTGAGTAGAGGATAGCAACATTGGAAGACTTCGGGACCGATGGGTCGCCAAGACGACTCCCGCACGGGGAGTTACACAATGTATGAATGAATGAATCAATCAACGAATAAGTGAATGAATGAATCAACGAATGAATGAATGAATACGTGAATGAATCAATGAACGAACGAACAAGTGAAAGAAAGAAAAGAATGAATGAATAAAAGATAAGAAATAAAGGAATGGTTAGCGACAGATATGACGGGGACGTGCATCGGGGCTCGCTACCCGTACTGCACGGATACCGTCGCCAACCTGGTCGATAACGCATTATGGCTCACAGACAGCCTACGGCTCTGGGACAAGCCGTTAAGTTAAAATGACAAGACAATACGAAATGGTCGTGGACAATCCACTCGTATACGGGGGGTAGGAGTAATAAGGGATTCCAAGGGCAACGATCGATGATATCGTGGCCGGCCTAGGCGGAATCATGGCTTACGGACTGCTTGGGTGTGGGCTCGAAAATTCCAAGTAGACGTAAGTGCAGGGTATTTCAAAAGACTATCAAGGTGTACCAGCCATCACGCTATGATATGTGAGAATACCAAAGGAGAATATGTCCAAATTGGCTTGTGATGCCAGCGACCGGTGCATATAGATTAAGTGGACTTTGCCAGTGGGAATCTACGTACAAGTCCTTGCATTGAAATAAGGTAATCTAAGCTGAATGAAGCGCCTTCTGAACAGGCTTGAATGTAACACACCAAATGATCGAGAGTACTTCGTGCAAATGTGTTAGAAAACACGCCTACGACGTACTAGGACCTGAGGCAGGGACACGCCCTTGACATTGAATGTTTACATGAATTACGTTAAGTTGATATATACGAATTGTTGACTAACTTGGTTTACTTTGGACATGGAAGGCCCGACGGTAAGTATGGGTAAGTCATGCATGTATTTCCATACAAACACTTGAATTCGACAACACGAGATAGGTTATAAAATACGCCATAAAACTGATCCTAAGGCAAGATTAGAAAGACAATGAATGATAGACAGTGCACAAAAGTAAATAGAACGTGCTTAGTAATGATAGCATTATGGGCGAGCTAGCCTCCCTACCAGTGCATAACAATGTACTGATAACCCCACAGTTTGCTTGCTAGGTGCAGGAGAGGACGTCGGGTGCGGAGCTTCCCTCGAACGTGCTAAGGCGCGGAGCTATCTCTGGAGCCTTGGAGCGTTGCAAGAAGCTAAAGCACCATATACATGACATAATGTATCAGAACATCGTCATGAATTATTCCATGTTGTAAGCCACTTGGCACGCCTTTTATGTTTCGGAGAGAGAGAGAGAGCTTGAGAGACTTGTAAACTCAGCCTAGCGTCGTTTGTAAACTTCTTAAAAATTAATAAAAAGTTTGAATTCGCTTCAACTTGTGTTCATTTACTTTCTGCTGCAAATGGGGGCACTCTGTGCGACTCTGTGGCCTAGATCAAATCGGCCGTTTCTGGACTTAGCCTTGCACGGGCCCAACCAAGGCCCGTGCGGCATCATGCCTTAGCGAGGACGATCGCTCCTACGGGAGCGGGACGTGACACCTTTATTGCAAACCGTAACCCTAATTTGTGTTCTTCCCCAAATTTGTCCCCTTTCTTCAAATCACCTCCAAATTGAACCAAATCAAACTGCATTGCACTCTCCTTGTGAAGAAGAAGTCTAAATTGGCTAGGTAGCAAGGATTGAAAGCAATTTGGTCATTGGATTTGGTGTGGAAGCTTTTCAAGGGACTTTTCATTGAGATTCCAACTCTCAATAGGTAATGATCTCTAAACCTATTAGATTCCTAATTTCTCACCATAGATGCATTTATTTAGGGTCCCCCTAGCCCTAGGTTTGGTTTTGGTTTAATTCGTGTCCATTTGGTGTCCGTATCATGGGTTTATCGCTCCGTATTGGAGAGGTAGCACAAATGTTCGATGAAATGCCCCATAGGACTTTTATTCTTGGATTTCTAAATAAATTACATATTTATGTAGCTGTTGACGTGTGGATTTATTCTGTGTTCGACTGAGTCAATTTTGGTGTCGTGTCCTATGTTTATTTGGACACAGGGTTACTACACGAGGCTGTGGTGCAGTGTCCTGCTACCCGAGCGTCATAGCTCATTGGACACAATACAACTCGGGGTGCCATTGGTTGGTAATGTTGGGGGCATTGGCTGACAGCACATCAGCAAAGTTTGGGTCGATCTTATGGAGAAAACTATGAGTAATTGGACTCGCAGATGTCACACAGCTCACATGCACACACATGTTTTCCAGTTCTAATACGCAGGTTTTCCAGTTCTGATACGCGTATGGACACGCGATATGACATGTCGTGGACACGAGCTAACCACCTCAGTGGACACCCTGACACTTGGTCAACATGTTGACACACCTGCACAACCTAATTGTTGGACACATCGTGCCCTAAGGGACTTAACACACGCGCACAATGTTGCCTCTATGCCTAATTCTTGATACTTGTTGACACCTCCTGTTCGCCACACTATGGACACGACTCGTGGACACGGTTGAACACACACACCCCCTATTATGTGCCACACACTTGACACTATGTAACACACATGTTGACACACATTAAATTGCTCACACCCCCTCTGTGACACTGGTTCAGCATACCCTTCCTCTGTTGCTGGGCAACACACTCGACCCCCTGTACACTTGCAGCAACACACTTGTCCCCCCTTTGGTCGCTGAGTTGATTTGTGCAAGCTTTGAATTTGTTTAGTTTGTGTGGGTTTGCATGATAGTATATACATAGATGTGAATGTTATAAATATAGTGATATATATATGATACTATATAGTTATGACATCTATATATGATAATGTATATAAGTAGAGGGTTCTAGAGACCTGGGTTGGGTTTGATGATAGATGTTGGGTATGCAGCCTTAGTTGAGGAATGTTGAGATAGTGTTTATCTCAGGTTTCCAAAGATTGATTTAGTTATGTTATCTATATAATTTTGAGATTGATTGTGTGGGTTTGAGTGTAGAGTGTGGGGTTTATTAAGTTTTGAGAGTTAGAGTATATATAGGATATTTTGGACTGAGTTGCATTCTCAGATTTCTGAGAATGAGTTGGGTTATTAAGTTCAGTTTGGCTGAGTATTAGTGAGGGTTTTGATGTATGATAGTGTATATATATAGAGTTATATATGTAGCAGTGGTATGGATAGAGATTAGTTCAGTTTGAGGTTTGAAGTAGTTGTGAGGGTTAAATGTGTATGTGATATATATACATAGATACATATGGTATGAGGTGGTGGTATAAGTGTAGGTTGTATTTATATATGAGTGATATATATATATATATATATATATATATATATATATATATATATATATATATATATATATATGTGTGTGTGTGTGTGTGTGTGTGTGTGTGTGTGTGTGTGTGTGTGTGTGTGTGTGTGAGGTAAGTTAGCTTGGTTTCTATAGTATACATTATGTGTTATATATATATTTTTGAGTTGTATACCCTAGATTTGATCCAATTAACCTAATTGAACTTGTAGACTAGATTTTGACCAAACCCTAGACACTTGCCTTAGTTTGACCAGAGTTGACCAAGAGTTGACTTTGACCTAGAATGACCTAGAATCATGTAGATTGTATTATAAACTTCTTGTATTTCATATTGAACACTTTGTAACCTGTGTTGCTCTAAATAGGACTCGGTTACTCCGGTTCGGACATCTGTTCTCACCAGTCGCTCAGGATATCAGACGAGTACATGCTTTGATCGTTTTATACTTGTTAGGACTTATATTCTTGCTCTAGACTACTTTACTTGATGCTGACACATTGTTCACACAGATTAGTACTATATGGATCTTTTCTTGAGATGTTATCCCCTCAACGGGTGCATCAGGTACTTCATGTCATGTGCTATTCTTGTGCATCCTGTACTCCTTGCTCTCGTGTTATTCGTGTACTCACGTGTGCTCTCATGTACTCTCATGTTCACATGTGCTTCGTGTATAACCAACAAATCGTGTATGTAATATAACTTGAATAGATCCTTATGTATTGATTGGGGACGGGGGAGTAGAAGTGGTTATGTGATCATTCCTTTAGTATACTCGTGTACAAACTCTGTAACTTAAGCATGTGCAAATCAAGCCGATTACATAAC